>CM059282.1:21926803-22131803 GCA_030347295.1 Setipinna tenuifilis
CTGTGTGTTTGTGTGTTGTGCTTGTTTGTGTAACTACTCCTGAGCCACCTTAAATGTCTAAAAACCAGAGTGTAGAGTTTCAGTAAGAAAATTAGACGCAGGCACAAGGAACAAGAGAGAATGACAAAAAGGAAGCATCGCAAAAGGCAAAAAGAAGGAGAGGACAGAGAGACAGGGCAAAAAAGGGGAGAAGAGGAAGAGCGAAAAGCAAGATGGCAAGTGAATAAAAGTTAGCAGCTAACGGTCTTTAACAGTCCATCCATTTTCTGCGCATATTTACCTTTTAAATACATGGTCACATCTGCTCACTTACTGGGAATTTTCCACAGGTTACGTGTGGAATCTTTGCTCCCATGGTATTGCAAAGAGGTTACAGAGACGAGATACAGTGCCAAAGTCAGGCCTACACAACGTCCTTCAAAACGCTGCTCTGCTCATATTCACAAATACATGACATCTGCAGTATTTGTAGATGATTCTGGAAGTCTTTTTTTTCAGAAATGTTTCTCAGAAATTGCTTGCCTACTTTCCTTGAAACACACCCAATCGAACTAGGTGTTGTAGGAAAATATGTCATAAAATTGAGGGGGACTGTAAAAGATAGTGCTTCCAGAAAAACAAGTTAGAAAGAGAGAAATAGAAAGTGAAAGAGACAAAAAAACAGAACGAGAGAGAGAGGGAGAGAGAAAGAAAGAAAGATAGAGGAGTAAATGCTGAGGTGTTTGTGTCTTACCGAGAGGGGAGAGAGAGAAAGAGAGAAAGAAAGAGAAAGTGAAACAGAGGGAGAGAGAGAGAGAAAGAGAGAAAGATTTGTGTCTTACCGAAGCGAAGCTCACAGAGAGAGAGACAGAAAGATGGAGGAGTAAATGCTGAGGTGTTTGTGTCTTACCGAGCCGGAGCTCAGAGAGAGAGAGAGGCAGAGAGAGAGGGAGAGAGAGAAAGAAAGATGGAGGAGTAAGTGCTGAGGTGGTTGTGTCTTACCGAGCCGGAGCTCACAGAGGCGGAGCTGGGGATCTATGGGGGGGTGCAGCCGCCTCTTCTTCCTCCAGCAGCGGGCCGGGTAGGTATACATCTGCCCCGCCGCCAGCCCTGCGCCAACACAAACACCACGTCAGGAAATGCATGTGTACACACACACACACATACAGTATATGCACACACACACATACGCATGCACACATACGCACACACACACACACGTACACACACACACACACACACACACACACACACACATACACACACACATACCTAACACACACACATGGACACACACACACATGCGCACACATATGCACACGCATGCAGACACACACACATACCCAAAACACACACACATACCCAAAACACACACACACAAACACGCAGCACACAAGCACATCCACACAAAATTCATATGTGCATGGACACATACCTCAACAAACACACACACACACACAATTAGTGCAGCTGTTGCAAGCCTGCACACAAACATGTACGTACATAAATTCAGACATACACACACAGTCCCACATGCGAAAAATATGAAGGGGGGAAAAAACTCCTCCTCACAGTCTCACACTAGAAAAACAAACACTGGGCTGAGCAGAGCAAACCCCTCTCGCTCTCGTGTTCCCTGCGGAATACCCCTATGAGTTCCCCCGGCCCCCGCCACAGACACCTGATACGCTTACGGGGCCGTTCTGGGCCTGACGAGTCTCGCTGGGCCCCCCACTTCAGAGAGGGTCACAGCACGGCACTGGCACTGGCACTGGCACCGGTACTGGCACGGGCACGGCACGGATCTGGGCCGGATCTTACCGCTGACATCGATTTCACTGAGCCTGTTTACTTGTTTCTTACATTTAGGTCTAAGATAGAGGATGACATTGCTATTTCCCTCTGTTCTCTGCTTAGTTCAACAGCAGACAGATGTCATGAAGAGAGAGTGAGAGCAGGAATGTGAAAGCATCATAGAGAGAGAGAGAAACAGAGAGAAACAGAGAGAGAGAACAAGAGAGGAAGAAAGACAGATGGAGAGAGTGTCGAGTGAAAGAGGGCAGAGTGAAAGTAGCTGAGAAGATAACTCTGGACTAAAAACATATAATAAACACTGGCCAGCCACTAAGTACAGGGTGGGGCTGTCAAGCATTGCATGCGAGATGCTGATTCTATTTGTGTTGTTCGCAACGACCAGGCATGCTCCTAACCCCCCCACCCCCACCCCCCCTCCTTTGGCACAAGGTGCCAGATCTTGATACTGATTCAAGCCGAGTTCACATACAAAAAAGAGAGAGAGCGAGGAACAGAGACACAGAGAGAGAGAGAGAGAGAGAGAGAGAGAGAGGAATGTGAGACTACCACCAGACAACTGCGTCTTGGAGAGACCCCCCACCCCACCCGCACCCCTCCCCCTTTTCTTCATCTTTATATCTGCTCACAATTTCAGAGCGGAGTTTCAAGAAAACGCAAGCAGGACAGTTTGGAATGTAAAAATGTGTTTCCACTCGGACTTTCTCCTCTCATTAAAGCCCTGCTCGGCTAAAAGCCCTTTACCTCACATCAAAGGAGATGCTTGTTAAAGTACACCCTGGAGCTAAGTGCACTGGACCAGCCAAACGCTGACTTCGGCCATGTCGTCTGCCTTTCTTGTGTATGTGACAGACGACATACTTACTGTATGAAATAATTGTTGTCCCCTGTGGAGCACAAGGAGTATTGCCAAGGGGTGAAAACGCCATGATCCCCTGCCCCACAGTATATATGTAACGGCAGTGTTCATATATTTGTTAGGCTAATGGTCATGAGTTAAATTCAACTGTAACCTACACTTGCCTGTGGTATAAGTTATCCGTAGCCTATATTCAGCCATCACCTTCTGCATACGGTATGTATCTACTTAGTCACTGTCTATTCCCAACTTCAACCTCTCTCTCTCTCTCTCTCTCTCTATATATATATATATATATATATATATATATATATAGCAGAACACATTGTCCAGGTGAATTAGCTCATTAGTGAAGTCAGTCACCTTTAAGTGCACAGGCAGAAAGAATGCATGGTAGGGACTTTCACTCTCTGAAGCCGGGATATGTGTGTGTGTGTATGTATATATACATACTGTATATCCCTCATCTATCATTGATACTCTGCATCTATTCATACATCAATCACCTATAATCAGTTTCAACCTACATTTGTCTATCAAGCTGTCATCCATGTTGTCCATGGTCAAGGTCAAGGTCAAGGTCAAGGTATCTTTAATGTTCCTGAGGGGCAACTTGTTATACAGCCAGCAGAGAGCTACACACACCCATAATAAATAAATCCTAAAATACACTCACAATTAACACATAGAGATAGACATATCACTTAAAACACTTATAAAACACTCAGCAAGAAGAAGTATTTAAAAGGATGGTTACAGCAGGTAAAAACTAGTTCTTGAATCCATTAGTTCTGCAACTTTTTTGTTATGCAAATGTTATGCAAAGCCTACATTAAGCCATATCAGTCCCAAATCAATTTGGCAAGCCACTGTCCATTGCCTACATTTGATTATATCCTTCATATGTCCATCCATCATTAATACCTTACATTCATTTACAGACTATAGTCATTAGAGGACCACATCCTCATTCTTCAGAGAGTAAAAAACCCTACCATGCATTCTTTCTGCCTGTGCACTTAACAAAGGTGACTTCACTAACGAGCTAATTCACCTGCCCAATGTGTTCTGCTAATAAGGATCAGCTGGTTCAGTGAATGGTCAGAAGACATACTGTATGTGGCGTGACTTTTACTTGCTCAGTGTGGAATGTCCACCTCTTATCTTTCCATAATCGTTTCAGTGGTTCATTAACTCTCAAAAGGGTGAACAGCACTTTTAAATCACTTCACTTTGCGACCTTCCATGGGCTATAACCCCACTATGCAAGTTTTTTCAAAGTGGGTCACCAATCTGTAGTTCAAATGAGAAATAAAAAAGACCATTCCTCTTCCAACCTGTAGGGCGACCTGAAGAGCAAAAGTGCCTCAGTGTTGCTTTAAATCCCTCCATCATGAACACCCTACATTCAGCTACAACCTTCATCCATCCATTCATCCATCCATACACCTATCTATGTGCCACAATGTGACGCAGGTGTGTCATTCACCTGGTCCGCGGTGTCTGCGCTCCATCCAGATGTAGCAGTTGTTCTGGGCGACGCCCGTCTGCGAGTCCAGGAAGGGCATGCGCACGCTGCGCTCCGCACACAGACGCGCATTGTAGCTGCGGCAGTGCTCGATGGCCTCCCTGTAGAACTGGTCACCCAACCTGGAGACAGAACACACACACACACAGGCACGCATACATGCGCACACAGAGAGAGACATGCAAGCATGCATGTACACACACACACACACACACACACACACACACACACACACACAAACGCAAATTAGATTTGACTGATGCAGCACTGCATTTCCAAAGTCCACAGCAACCCACTGCCATATGTGACCAAAAAACTTTCAGGATAGACAAATGTTTTTGCGGTTTGCAAAGGCAGTTTGCAGGACTCACATTCCTAGTTGGCATTTCCTGGAACTGGGAGCGTCGAACCCCGAGTCCCAGCAGCCTGTATTATATTCTTTTCTGTCCTGTTCTGCTCTGCTCTGTTCCATCCCTGAGAATTCTAAAACCACAGAGCCCATGGACAGGACCAAGATGGGATGCAGAGAATCCTTGACATAAAAAAGAAGTCTGCACGCTTCAACGCCCTGATTTTTTTTGCTTTTATTCACATATGTGAACGTGAATAAAAGCAACAACAAAAATCAGGGAGCTACAGTCTGCGAATCTCTCCTTTATGGTTTGGATTCCTTGTGTTGTTTTGGTTCAGCACCTATTTAGATTACGGATGTGTGCGCCCACTTCCTCTTTATGCTAAGATTCCTTCCCAGCACCTGTGTCTTCTGGCATACCTGTGATGCAACAGCTTCCTGCCCACACCAAACTGAACCCAAACCACCTCGGAGCACTGAGTCTTTCTCTCTTGTATCTTTTCTTAAGCACATTGAACTGCCATCGTGCATGAAATGCCCTATACAAATAAACTTGCCTTCCCTTGCCTTGCCATGTTTTTTGTTTTGCATCATGTTACGTTCCAGTATCCCCAGGAAAAAAAATTGCTGCAGCACCAAATTGAAATTTCCTTTTTCATTTTTTATACCACAAGCAAACGAGTCCTTTCTTTCCTGTGTTTGTGCTAATTTGGATATCATCTGTAATTGTTAAAATGTTTTCTGTTTATCGCCGTGTACCTTTTGTGCTTTACATTAGCCTGCATGGACAGTTTTGTTTGTTTGTTTGTTTGTATACATGTGCTTTTATGTATGCTCAGTTGCACAAGGATTTTCCTTTGGGAAAGAGGGTGGCTATTAAAAGATGATGAGAGAGAGAGAGAAACAGAAGTATGAAGCCCTGAGAAAAAAAGAAGCGAGAGAAAGAGAGAGAGGGATGTTGTGAGCATCAGATTGTAGAGAGCTCACTCATGCAGACAGGATATGTAACAGTGCAGAGATGTCTAGGGAGGAGGGAGTGCCACTATATCTTAAAATACTTCTGCAAAACAACACAACCTGATGACTAATTTCATCACTGAAACAACAACATCTGTCATATTGTTCTTATAGCAGGTACTTGACTTTTTATATCTATAACAATGACTTGTGACTTCACATGTACTACACACTACACACACAAACACACTCATATTTACACTCAGTTTTACACACAATGGTACACTCGGTGACAGCACTGAAGGTTTTCCATCAGCTAGCATAAGAGACGGACAGGTGAAACGGAATAATTCATGAAACTCTACCCCATCAGGGGGTTAACACTCATCTCTGCCAGAACCACAGCCCTGACAGTCTATCTGTCTGACACACACACACTCACACACTCATACACAAAGACACAGACGCACACACACACACACACACACACACACACACACACACACACAGATTCTAAGGTTATGTAAGGCTGCTCACAAGCACAAAAGCCGACATGGGACCAAACTAAACGTACATATATGACAAGCACACACTTATGGATCAAACACACACACACACACACACACACACGCACAAGGGCACACAGTTATACCCACACCCACACGCACACAAACACACATAAACAAATTCACCCGCAATCACCAGCATCAGCACCATAATACAGACCAACAAACTAACGCCAACCAACCTCAAACATCACCTCAGCAGGGGATGAGAAAAGAAATAGGTTGGGCTGAGGAAAACAGGAAGAGAGAAGTCGAACACTCATTTATTCACACCTTTGCCTTGCATCACCCTTGCACTGAAGTCAATAGAATTGGATAGATAGATAGATAGATAGATAGATAGATAGATACATACATACATACATACATACATACATACATAGACAGATAGATAGATACAGACAAATAAATAGATAGACAAGAATGGAGAGAGTGAGAGAGCGATAGAGAGAGCAAGATAGAAAGGACAATAAAGGGAGAGACAGACAGAGAGAGACAGAGAGAGAGAGAGAGAGAGAGAGAGAGAGAGAGAGAGAGATGGAAAAAGATCATCTCTGGCTAAACTATGGCCGTCTCGAAGAGGCCTCCTCACTCACTCCTCTCCATAACTATCTTCCTTCCACCCCCTCATCACTCCCCCCCCCCCCCCCCCATCCCATCCCTCTGATTAGATCTGCCATCCCTGGGCCAGAAGATGCACAGATATGTGAGGAATGTCCTGCTGGACAAAGACGAGTGCTCCTACCCTGACCAGCGGCACAAAGGCCCCCTGTGTGCACGACGCAGGGAGAGTGGAGAGAGAGAAGGAGAGAGAGCGAGAGGGAGAGAGAAGGAGAGAGAGCGAGAGAGAGAGAGAGAGAAGTACAGAGAAAGAGAGAGAGATAGAGAGGGAGAAGTAGAGAGAGAGAGAGAGAAAGAGAGAGAGAGAGAGGGAGAGAGAGAGAGAGAGAAGGGGAATGTGCAAATACAGGTGAAGGAGGGAGTGTGCACAGGGCAAGATCATGAGAACATGAGAAAATACTGTATGTGTGTGTATGGATGTGTCTGTGTGTGTGTGTGTGTGTGTGTGTGTTTACAACTGTGTGTGTGTAGGTGTGTGTGTATGAGAACGAGAGACAGAAAGAGAGACAGTGAGAGTGAGAGAGCGAGACAGAGGAGAGAGTGAGAGAGAAAGGAGGAAAGGAAAACACCGGGACATGTTTAGAAAAGCCAGAGCGATCGGACTGATATCTGCGCGAGGTTGGCCAAACTGAGACTTGTCAGGGAAATAACAAACCCTGAAAACAACAAGACAGTGTGGGAAGGAAGACCTGTGCAGCTTCAACACTGCTTGCTAAAGCACCAGGCACTGGCATCGCAAATCGCCCTCTTTGGCCCCCCATACTTTAGTAGAGGAGGCATGGGTTGTCCTTCAGTACAATATGATATGATATTGTATGGTATGGTACAGTACAGTACATTACAGTACAATACAATACGATACTATTGGATACAATATGATACTATTCGATATTATGTGATGCAGTGCGTTCCAAAACAATATCATATCATACCATACCACTATATTTTCAGTCTGTTTGGACCGAAATCCATCTTCGACAAGCTCATTTTAAATACAAGAACATAGGTGTTTTCTGCACAATGGCAAGGCCCCAAAAATGATGCTATTCTAGGGCGTCAGTAATCACTTCCTTGGAGAATGTAAATCGATGAGCGTGTGAATTGTGAGGAGGCTGTATTAAAATGACTATCCTAATTGCTCTGAGCAGCCAAATCATTTCCAAATGGGGGCCAAACGCCTTGACCCATAGTTCTTATATCGTGATCTGCACCTGAGCATCGTGGTTTTCAGCGATCCACACATTTTCAACTGCTGTTTCATTATCCTGATCAAATGTAAAACAAAAGGTGCTCTGTGTTCACAGCTGGGGCGAGAAAACCCTATGGAGACCACCAGACAAAGGTGGCCAAGACTGTTGTTGTTCTTTCTCATGCTCAGATTCTAGAACCCCGTTACATCACCGCTAACTAACCGAGTCGTGTTACTTGGCAACGCCCTGTGTCAATGAACCCCCTTTTTTTACAGAAAGGGTTTCACAGGGCCTAATTGAAATGGTGTGGGCCAATTTAAAAACTGAGCAGAATTGAACATCTAGACCTACAGATCCAAATAAGGTTCCTTTTTTTTCCACGTAGGGCTACACATAGTGCAGGGTTTTGGCGAGGTGCCAGCGGTCTTTATTGCTCAGGATTAAGTAAACAGCTGCCTGGTGGCTGAAAATGAGCCTTGTGAGAGTCCTCAGCAGAAATCAGAGCTGTAAGGCAGGTTCCTGCTCTGAGATGGTTAACAGACACAGGAACCAGCATCAACTAGCTGCAAACAACTATTCGTGAACAAGGGCCTTTTGGGGCCAATTTGTCTTTGGGAGTAGGGCTGGGTTGCTGCAGCACTCTATGAGAAGTGAAAATGACATAGCAGCAGTGAACCCACACCCAACGTCCCACTGATAAAATCTACAATTCCTCAGGATAAGCAAATGCTCAACGTCTTTTTTTGCTCTCTCCGATTCTTTACTGTCCTCACCCTTGCTGTCTCTCTCTCTCTCTCTCTGTCTCTATCTCTCTCTCTTTCTCTCTCTCTCTTTCTCTCTCTCTCACTCACTCTCCCCATCTCTCTTTAAGAGTATATATGACTTATATATGACCAGAATTTATTTCCTCTCCTCGAGGCTTGTGAGGCCATTATGTAAGCGAAAGAGGATCAAATCGGGGCAGTGTCCTACTTGTGCCAGTGCTTCTGTCAGAGCACGCCTGAGTGATCAGCTGTCTTTGCCGTGATGGAGGGGGTCAGAAGGCTTAGTGCCCTCCCTGCTCTCGCATGAACATGCCACACAAGAGGGGGCACACTCACACACAACACATCAGTTCATAACATGTGTGGAGAAATGGATGTGCCTGCAGCATGCATGCATGCACACTTGCAATCTCACACACACACACACACACACACATACACACACACACACACTCGCTACATATGATAAACAACTAGCACATACACCAATAGCTATGCATACAATGCTATCAAATATGCAACAGCTGTGCATACAATGCTATCACATACGACTATCCAACATTTAAAAAATACAGTCACATGCACAGTAAACTGGCCAGTGCAAGCACACACACCCACACCCACACACGTACACACACACACACATACATGTACACACACACCCACACACACATACACACGTGTGTGCGTGCACAGACACACAGACACACACACACACACAAGAAGCTGGGGCATTCAGGGTGGACACTAGCCATGTATGGTTACATAAGTAATCTAAACTGCTCATAGTGGGAGGCCTGTTCCATCATCCTATTCCACACAGCTGTCCTGTCAGTTCCCTGGACACTGTTACATGTCAGACAAACATTTGAGGTGTGAGAATAAATGGTACGGATTTCAGAGTGAGGAATTCGTTCTTGGACACGCTTTACAAAAGATGTGGACAGGAAGGTTCCGATCAAGACATGTCAAGGGTAGTCATAAACATATGATATCAAGCTCTGCAAAACATGAATAAAACTTTTGGGCAAATGCTGGACTTGACTTTCAGATATATCAGCTCCATGTACCCAGAACCATTGCCTAAAAGAAAAGCGATGATCAGTAAACTCATCCATATCAAAAGAGCTAAGCTGGATGTACTAATACTTTTGGAGGTTGAAAACGTTTCACCTCTCATCCAAATGGCTTCTTCAGTACTACCATACTACTAACAAATGGCTTCAAACATTCAATGTGGTAATTACTATAATTACAATAATTACCACCATTAAGGATGATTTTTTTCCTTTATCATAATGGAAATACACATTTTTGTTGAAGCGCCACAGTTATGATAGCTGTCTTCTATGTTCTGATGGGGGGGGGGGCTAAGTTCTCTCTCTGGGTTGAAACCTTCACTCCAGTCGTACTGACCCTCATGGCGTGCGGTGGGGGTAGGGGGGCAGGTGCCTATGAATAATCCATAGCCTCCGTGCCAATTAGCCAGTATTATGATTTCTGTCGCAGGCGGTTATTGCGATAATTAGCACGCCATGTAGACGCGCGAGGCAAGCACTTTGGGAAGGACGGGTGCCTGATGAATATTCATTGAAACCAAACACTTTTAGTCTTTCAGCAAACCGAGGGAGACTCTGCTCAGGACAGGAAGGAACAAAGGGTTCCTTTCTTGTCCTGTGTATTATTGCACTGGCAGTTTTTTATCCTGATCTTTTTTTGTTTTTCTCTTCAAGTCTGTCCCAATCTTTCTCCCTAACCGCTTTCCAAGCTGAGTCCCAACACTGTGAGTAAACGGAGGGTTCAGTTTAGCATTTGGAATAAAACGCTGTCTGTTCAAGGGAGACACTCTTCATCCTGACAGTAACTCCTGGCCGTCTCTCTCCCTTTTTTCCTTTTTCTCTTTCTCTCAGTTGCTCTATCCACGGTTTTCTTTCTACGTTCTGATCCTCTCTTCAATATCAGCCCATTTCAACCTGAACTCTCTGTCTCTATTCCTATCTGTTGTGAGCCACTCCAGTGTTTTATCTGCTCTGTCTCATTCTCTCATTCTCTTATTCTTTCATTTTCTCATTCTCTCTCTCTCTTTCTCTCGCTCTCTCCTTTCTCTTTAGCCCTTTCTTTCTTTTTTCTTTCCCTTATTTTCTTCTTCATTTCCCCCTTGCATCAGCCCTCTCTCCACCCTGAAATTCCCCTCTTTAGTTTTGCCTGCCATCAGTCCTTTACTCCAGATACAATACAGAGAGTAAAACAAATGGCCTCAAGATATACATTGCGCTCACTAACTCACACATGACATACCCTTATTAAATGTAAGGTGTTTTTTATTTATTTGTAATTCTGTTTTATGTTTTGACTGTCCAATGAGAGAAAAATGGAAGTTTATAAGAATAAGATTGGCTTTGGGAGAGCTTTGCTCAGGAGGAACTGAGCTCATCTGTGGCACAGTGCTTTGGCCACCATGCACAGAGAATAAGGACTGAGAGAGAGAGAGAGAGAGAGAAAGAGAGAGAGAGAGAGAGAAAGAGAGAGAGGGATCTGTCATAGTCAAGGCTGCTTTATGTAAGTCAGGGAGGACCTGGAAGGGAGGGGGTCCCACCATAGCACATTCAAACACACACACACACACACACACACACACACACACACACGCTCACTCATTACAAATACACACACACTCTCATTACAAATACACAAAAACACACGCACACACACACACTCATTACAAATACAAGCACACACGTACACAACACACACACACACACAACACACACACACACACACACACACACATACACATCAGGGGGTCATTACATACTCATTAATCCAAATGACAATGAATTATCCCCCACCACAGACTACCGCAATGGCCAACCAGCTCCTGAAGTGGGGTACCTAAGTAGACCACATGGCTTGGACTGCTTCTCTCTACACCATCCTAGTGCCAGGGCTGCTGTTAAATGCTCATACGATTATAATTGTATAACACTTTCTCTCTAGCTAGGATGGGCGTACTGAAAGAAAGCTTTTCAGGAAAGGCTCGAGTGGTGTTTTGGTGGATGGTAGAGCAGGGAAATGTTTAAGTACTCAGCAAATATTGTGATGTAGCTGTGGTACATTTTGACTTGGAGTCCATTTTAACAAACTGTAAGAGCTCAGAGCCAGCCAAAACACTTTGGATTTTATGACTGCCAGTAAATGTATAGGCCTCCATTGCGGAGCACAATCTGTTTTTAATTTTAAACTTCAGTAAGGCTGACAGAAAGCGGAGAAAGTTGCCAATCAAATGTGATGTGCTCCACAAAAGGCAGAGTCAAGTGT
The DNA here is from genome assembly GCA_030347295.1 of Setipinna tenuifilis. Classification (NCBI taxonomy): domain Eukaryota; kingdom Metazoa; phylum Chordata; class Actinopteri; order Clupeiformes; family Engraulidae; genus Setipinna; species Setipinna tenuifilis. Next base: position 21,938,750 of record CM059282.1, read on the forward strand.
CACAAAACCTTAAGAGCACAGAAGGAGAGCACATCTACTGAACGCAGAAGGGAAACATCCTGTTTCTGCCATAGGCCCCAACATATAGATTTTCTCTGGCGATCACATTCTTGGCATCAGTGGCTCTCTCTCTGCAGTCCACATTTCCAGATGATTTGTGGCTGTGTTTTCCACCGCAAAGCGAGATATTTCAGATTCCACACAGGGTGCATTATTGTCCTGAAGCCCTCCATGGTAAATATTTGATGATTCCCTGGAGTCAGTCAACACACACACACACCATGATTCCAATCATGGTGGGAATACATTGCTGATTGTGTGTGAGAGTTTTTACAAACGAACCAACAAAGCCAAAACCAATACCAATTCCTCTACCTGAGATTATAAACATTTTTTTTTCCAATAATGCAACAGCTAGAGAGCACTATGATGTCACCACACATCTGGGAAAGTACTCAGCCATGTGAGAAACAAAGAAAATAACAACAACAACAACAACAACAAGGTATTTTTGTTAACTGCTCTCTTGCACCATAATCACCTGAGTTCTCCTGACCAGATCTGACTGGAAGAAAAAGGGGGGGGGGCAGTGTAGGATGAGGGTGGTGGGTAGGGAGGTAGAAGAGGCAGAGTGGCCAATAGACATGCGATGAAGGGGGAGGGGGAGGGGAGGGTGATCAAGGTCATGTTCACCCACAGACCCTGCCACACTGCTCCCTTTGGTAGATGGGAGGGATGGTGGGGAGGGAGAGGAGAACGGGGAGAGGAAGGGAGGTGGGGAGGGAGGTGAGAAGGGAGAGGAGAATGGGGAAAGGAGGGGAGGGAGATGAGAATGGGGAGGAGGGGAGGGAGAGGAGGGGAGGGAGATGAGCATGGGGAGAGGAGGGGAGGTGGGGGGAGGGGAGGGAGAGGAGCATGGAGAGAGGGGGGGGGGGAGAGAAGAATGGGGGAAGGAGGGGAGGAAGAGGAGAATAGGGAGAGGAGAGGAGGTGGGAAGAGAGAGGAGAGGAGAATGGGAGGGGAGGAAGATGGTGATGGAGGGGGAATAGAGAGAGGCAAGTCATTGCAAGTCATTGCTTTCATATAGGTTATGGCACAGCCTGTTCCACAAGCTGAAATAAATTGTTTCTCCCTTCTCACACACGCTCTCTCTCTCTCTTGCTCTCCCTCTCTCCCTCTCTCTCTCTCTCTCTCTCTCTCCCACTCACTCTATCCCACTCACTCTCTGGCTCTTTCTCTGGCTCTTGCTTTCTTACTCTCACTCTCATCCTCTCTCTCTCTCTCTAGCAAGACCTTACACTGGCAGAGTATGCACAGGGGGGCCAGTAACCGGTATGCACACACACATGCACAATCTCTCTCGCTCCCTGCCCCCTCCTGTCTCTCTCTCTCTCTCTCTCTTCTCTCTCCCTCTCTCCTTTATAAAGCATGAAGAAAAACGTGCAGATTACATGTGCTTCACAGGAAAAGGGTCTAATCGCTCCACAGAGCAGCACCGTAAGAGCAACGCAGGGGCCGCTCCCCTCCCTTCCCTCCGTCCCAGTCCTGGGGCGGATCAACACACACACACACACAAAGGGCTCCGGGTGCCCCTGTGTTATGACAGCACCTCTGCTGCACCGGCCAAAATTCATCCAGACAGACAGTCAGCTCGCCCATTCCTCCTCCTTCCCCCTCCCCCATTGCTGAGGCTTACATGCAACGTGGAGGTGGGGGTGAGGGTGAGGGAGGGCGGCAAGGTTCTCATGACTGCACGTGCAGACACACACACACACACACACACACACACACTCACACTCACACACACACACACACACACACACACACACACATCCAGACGTACACAAGGCATCAATTTACATACTGATGAGTGGACAGATAGACAGAGAGGGTTTTTTAGGTCCAATAGAGACTGCCACAACTGGAAGAAGACCCTATACTATAGTACATATATACTATATACTACTACTTGATGCATGTGCCGTAGATATACATGTGTTGTAAGGTGGGCATCCCGCACAGCTCCTAGTGCATTGTGGGACGTCTGGGTGGGTGTGGGGGGTGGGCAGTCGGAGGCCAAGTTAGCGATGGGGAGCAGGGGGAGCAGATGGGCTTCCTCCCGATGCTCAGCGTCACCTCTCCTGGGCGGCTCGTCTCAACAGATGGGCCCAGAGGGACGGGATGCGGGGGTTGCACTAATCTACACCACTCCAGCGCTCAGCCATGAACATATACACACACACACTCAGACACACACACACACACACACATATACACAGACACACACACACACACACACACTCACACACACACACATACACACACACACACACACTCACACTCAATAGCATTTGTAACACACACACGCACGCATGTGTACCCATACATTGAGACACACACTCACACACACATTCAATAGCATTTGTAACACACACATGCACGCACATGCACATATACATTGAGAGATACACACGCACACATATTGAGATGCACAAAACACAAACCCACACACACACAAATGTACATGCAGCCACAAACACACACACAAGAGCACTCACACACATACACACCCACACCCACACCCACACACACACACACACACACACACACACACACAATGGCTTTGCATAATTCTGTTCCTCTGAATATGTAGAACATAGATTTCGGAGGTCAGGGGGGAATAACACATGCATGACTAGTTCCACAGAATTCCATACTGCTTGGCAGGTTCTCTTTTGTCTGCAGTTAGATGAACATAAAACTCTCTGCAACACTCAAGATATAACCTTTTTGAGGACAGATTTCATGGTTTGCGTGGAAATACTTCTGATCTGTGCGATCTATTACCAACCCCCCTTTCCCCCTTCTCTGCAAAAAAATAAAACACGGTCCAAGGGTTTCAGATCTGTTTAAAATCACATTTCCCTTTTCCTCAGCCCAGAATGAAAGGTAAACAATGATCCCCTTATTCCCAGAAGTGCTCCACAAATTACACCCCGCAAGCCCAAAGACTTGACAGGGTCTGTCTGTTGTCTTTCTCCCCGAGAAAGAGAGAGTACTTCAACAGCCTTTGGGTGAAGCTCTTAAAGCTCCGCTGTCCCCTCTCAATACTTGTCCCTCCACCTGCCAAACAAGTGATATTTAAGATGAGGAGAGATCTGATCTAGTTATTTTGAGAAAGGTCTTTTTCTAAGAAAGAATGAACGAACGAATAAAAGAAAGAAAGAACAGTCTTATAAGCAGGTAATGAATCTAACAAAAGAATACCAAGGCTCTGAATGTCACAAAAGCCTGGTTTCTTTGCACGTTGGTTTGACTTTCTCAATTGTAAACCAACGCCGAGTGGTACAGGAGGAAAGGGGAAGGCGGTTCCTAAACATATTTCTCATTGCAGGGAAAATATAGGCGTGATATCAATGTCAGATTTATATCTTGACAACCGGAGACTTTCCCGACAAGCAAGTGAACAAAGGGTTTTTTCCCCTGCAGTAACCCTATTCTTTGCGGACAGTTTTAAGTAGCTAACGGAATAGTGTGGAAAGAATGCTATATTTGTTCCTGTGCACTCTCACAGTCGCTCGTGGCTTCCTGATTTCAGGCCGTCAATTCAATGCCACTGAACACTAAAAACCGGGTATAGTACGTTTCTCACAACATAAGGCTGTGACTTGGTCATTATTGTCGGTCGGAGTTAACCGCGGTTGTAAAACTGGTTATAGTTCATATGAATCTAATTCAGGGTAGTTTTTTTACACCAGTGAAATATTTACAACCATCATATTTTCGGAAAGCTATGTTATGCAAACTATGTATCGCAAGTCATGAATGCTGCTGCTGCTTTAGCCCTTACGTTTACACGCTGTGTAGATCTGTGTTTGTATCACTACACAAGAAGTCCTATAAACAGATAGGCTACTTTCATCATTATCTCAACAAGCTCGCAACAATCCACAAAAAATGAGTTCGCGCCCGCATGTATGTTGTAGCCTACTGTGCACAAAGGTGCCAGCAAACCGCGCACAAATCGAGTTGAATGTCCATGTTATAATTTCACGTGTTTTATATTGCTGCTCATAGGACACTGCACGATGTCCGAATGTGACATATCCTATATGATTTTGTAATAGTCCTGCCATTTCTATTTTTTTCTCTGTAAAAAAACTCGCATAAATGGCAAATTCCGACAAAGATGCCCTTTTTCTTGCGGACATGGTCAGTCCGCGCTTACTGAAGCTGTGGGCGTACTGTCAAAGAAGTCAAATAAAGGAGTTGCAAACAAATGTATCTCTTTGCTCTGGTGTGCTCTGTTTGTATTTTTAAACTAGTTCGTTTAAGGAGAATGATAATCTTTGTACATGTAGAAATGTTAAACGCGGTTTCACACATCATAGGTTAGGTTTGCTGTCTTACTGTACAAATCTCTACTTAAACACTATCTGTGAGAATATTGAGCGTAGCCCGTTATAGCCTAACCTATGGAGACGTCCATAGCCTATAGAAATCACTAGATATATTGCTCTTGCTCAATTTGAGATAGATTGTTGCCCTTCCACATAACTCCAAACAACAATGCTTAGGTCTATCAAGCCAAAGAAAAATAAAGCAATATTTTTTTCAATTTACTCACGATTTTAGAGGATTTTGAATGACAGTCGCCATTTTGCCACACTGTAACAGAATATTCCAAATCTGTGAGTTCTTTGGGACCCCTATGAAAAAAACAGCCAATACGGGCTCGTTGTCCGGCTTTCTGACCAATACAACACTGGTATTCAGAAAGAAGGCGTGGTTAAGATCAAAACAGTGAAAACGTTTAAATAGCAGCGCTCACTTGGTGAAGTGAAATGCTGTGGCATAACTTTTGTAGACGCAATCATGCCTCTAATCATGCCTCTGGTATGCCTATGGAAATCCACTCCAATTTGAAATAACAGTGTGATTTCTAACATTAGCTTACATAAATTGTTCTTATCTAAATTGGGCCACTGGGGATTTAATGGGTCTGAAATATTGAAAATTAGGTTAGGCTACGCATGAGTGAACTATAAATGGCTACTGTATGCAGGCTATAGCCTACATTCTAATGTTCTGCCGAGAAAGTCCTTAGGCTTTATTAGTCAAAGATGTGACATACAATATACTTATGCAGGGGCGATTTTAGCATCTGGTCTTTAGGGGTGCCCGGCCCCCAGTGCTTATCACACAACACTATTATTATATATAATATATTATTCATTTTGCACTGAGCCAGGGGGTGCCGAGCAGTTTCACGGGGGTGCCTTGGCACCCCTAAAAATGGTCTAGATTCGCCCCTGTACTTATGTAAACATTGTCTCATGACAACTGTGAAAGACACCCATAAACATGGGCCTACAATATCATGTGAACAATTTATATATAGTCAAGTCAAGTCAGTTTATTGTTTTCCCAGAGGGCAAATACTTTTGCAGGCCAAGACAACATAACACCATGAACACTAAATAGCACAAAAGACAATACACAAGACAGCTTCACACAACTTAAAAAAAATAGAATTACATGGGTTTAGAAATAGAGAATTAAAAACAGCATATGAGAGCATTTACAGTGCAAATTGCAGCAAAGTGCTAGTGCCTATTTTTTAAAGGATATTAATTGCTGCAGAGACAAATTAGTATTTTCGTCTGTTTGTTTTGAGCATTGGCTGGGTGCCTGAAGGGTACCTGCTTACTTTTGCTGAAATTGATTGTAATTGCTTTTAATTATCATAATTTTATTTAATATATATTATTTTTTATTTATTTTATTTAACATATTATATTTAATTAAAATGACTGGTTTCACCATAGATCTAGTTTAGAGTCAAACTTTAAGATGTTAATTAGTCTAACACAAATATAAGAATATCTTCTTTTAAATTATATATAAGCCTAATAATGTGTTAATCACAGGGGAAATTCAGAGGTAAATCCATCAGTATATAGTGAACGTTACAGCAGTGAACAATATAGGTAAACATAGGGCAACCCAGGAAGCAGGTGCATTTAACTATCAAAATAAAAGCTCAGAAAGCTATAATATATGTCGTGCACAAATGGTTTTCGTATACCAAGATGTCCATGTAATTCATGGTTTTGTTTATTATTATGCTATATGTTAAAGATTGATATTCCATAACATTTAACATACTAATATAAACATGAACATCCAAGCAACAATATCATTGTCTTTGTTTGTTTATCATTCCCAATCACAATTAACTTTAGGAGATTTTAAGATTGCCATTGTCAAGTGAATCATAAAATAGGCCAACTTGTCCTTGCCAGATAAATCTGCACTTCCATAAATAAATGGAGGAACAGCACTCCATTTTTTGACGTTGTAAATATATTTTGATGGGGACTTATCAGCATTATCAATAGGCTAGTATTTCTTTTAAAAGAAACTTGGGGGGGGGTATTTTTGGGTCAGTTGAGTAGCAGTTTGCATTATCATTTATTCAGTAGCTTGAAGGCCATGTAAAGCAAAATTGCTTTCTTTACATGACTGTGTCAACAGATTTGCTTTAAGATTTTATCAACATAACAGAGAAATTTAAGTTTACCCAACCTATAAGCTTACCAGCAGGCTAAACAGTTTATGTAGAGGACCCATTTTTCAGGCTAGCATGCATGTGTTTATGCCACACTTCAACAATAACAAAAGGTTCAGAACATGAAGAGATCCTCAAATTTCAGGATCCTTTCCAGTCATTTCATTTTAAAACTGTCTTGTGTTATCTGGTAGCCTATTGTCTATATATAGTATCTCTATTATTATCTATGATTTTTCAATGAACTTACAAAAGCGAAAAGGTGGTGCATGGACCAAGGCGCTTGTCACTGCGCTCTCCACATAGGTCACTCATAGACAGTAAAAGTTCAGTCTGAACTGATATTTTGAAATGGGGTTAGGAGTAACCCGGAAGTGGATGTGCGATTGTCTCGTGTGAGCCTGGGCAAAGATTTTCATGATCAGTTTATTAATTTCTTTAAATTATTACCCACGCACGCGCCTTTTGGTAACTACAGCTAATGCACTAGTCGGACGAGTAATTTATAACTAGCCAGTCTAAAGTTGTTAGTGTTCTGCTTAGTACTTTATTGTTGTTATGTTGATGAAACAAAACAGTTGACTATTTCGGAGACGTTAAAGGTAGCCCCTTAGCTATCTAGTTAGTTTTAATATGTCCTACCAAGTTCTGTCTGTCTGTCTGTCGTGTCCTGGCAGAGTTGGACAACCCTGTATTTACTACGCAGCTGTCAAGTCGGACTGGCCATAGCATAGACTACAGGACTTTGGCCATAGCTCTTGATTTGATGGTTTTAGTCGTTGGGGGGGGGGGGGTATAGCAAGTTTACCAAGAGGGACTGTCTTATTTCAGTGTAACAGTTTACAGATAAACACTGTGTCTACGTGTTATTTATTTATTTTTCTCCCGAGTTGTTTTTTTTTTTTAAATAAATAGAATTAATGTAATGTGGGATAATGTCTATGGTCTTTTAGTGTTTTAGAAACACTCACCCTGACTGTATGGAATTTTTAAAAACACAGAATGAAGCGGTTCAACTGGCGTGATGGAGGTGGAGGTCGCCAGGGGCGTCATCGGCATCATAGATGGCGAAAAGTCCGGTCTCCAAGCAGATCTCCAGATAGAAGGTGAGAGGATGTATTACAGCTGTGATGGCGCTTTATTAAACGAATCAAGTCATAACATTTGACCATGCTATAGCACGGGCAGACGATTGTAAATGAACCGTGCTTTTATCAACTGCAGTGTTTACTTGCATACTACACAAAACTTGCAGTACCACAGTTTTAAGAACTGTGTGGACATTTATATTTCAGCACATATGACCGGTCACCGGAGCCCTGTCCAAGCACCTCGACTGATGGCTCGGACGCTGGGTCCAGTGCATCCCCCAAGGCCACGAATACTGCTCCAGGTAAACCGTTATAATCTCATATACTTCTTATCAAATTTGACAAATTGGTCCACAAGGTCCTCTAGGAGTTAGATTGGGAGTGTATGTACTCAAAAGAAACCTGGTACGCTTAGTCCTGGATCTGTTAATGAGAAGTAAATATCATGATTCAAACCATGCCATAACCAATCACAGGATTTACAGCCAATCAACACTGTGCCTCTGGAGCAAGAGGGGATTTGATTGGCTTTTGAGCTCTAACAGCGATGATCTGCCACTAAACTTAATCATAGACTCCATCTTTAATTGCTGAGTAATATCTACAGTGCGCCTTGTTCAACTGCAACTTTTGCACCATCTGTTGCACTCATTCTCCAGAGCTGCCAGGCTTCTACTTTGACCCTGAGAAGAACCGCTACTTCCGCCTGCTTCCTGGACACAACAACTGCAATCCCTTGACCAATGAAATGCTTCGGGCAAAGGAACAGGAGCGGAGAAGGTCCGCGATGCTCTTAGAGGATGAACAACCCAGAAAGGTGAGTGGCGGATGATTTAGCGTGTTTTGTTAATTGGAAGTGCCAAGTCACTGTTATATGTTTTGAGTGCCAGGGGTTACAAACCACTTTGAGATTTCCATCTCTGTGCATCCAGTGTCACAAGACTAAAATCACACTAATGTGTTACTAGAACTGTATTTACATTACGTTATTTACATTGCAGAAAGCTCCAAGAACAGGACAAAACACATCACTTTTGTTACACAACAGACACCTTGGCATTCTTCCTCCAAGCTCTTACTGCAGGTACAGTATTCAACAACGGACGATAACCCATGCATATTCTATTTACAAAACCAGAAGTCATAACACAGGTACTGCCTCATACAAGGTTTCTATATACTTTATACAGTGTTACACTACATACAGCATTTCTATATGCTATATTTATGTGTGTGTTGGTATGTTTAGTATGGTTCTTTTATACCATGCTGTCCAGTTGTCTGTTTACGTATCTTAGCTTTGCTTGTACAGCAAAAAGCATTGTTTTAAAATGAGCTTTATAAATAAACTTGACTCGATTTTTTTTTCTTTGTGTGCAGGCTAATCCATGAGCTGAAGGTCAGCGGTATGAGACGCCACAAACTGGAGGTGCAGAGTTCCGAGTCCAGCTCTCCCAACACAGACAACTTCCGCCTTATCAAGGTGGGTCCCACACAGCCGTAGCACTATCTCTCTCTCTCTCTCTCTCTCTGATGTGGCATCTTTGAAAAAGATTATCAGAGTTTTTACATCATGTTACAATTATTATTATTTTAAAAGATGCTTAAAACACATCTTTTTAATTTATACTTAGCTGGTGAATTACCAGCCATTTATTCAGGAAGTGTATCAAATTACTGACTTTAATTGTGACTGTATGCAACCCATCTAAGTCTATATTGGGTTTTGTTCATACTTTCTCCTGTAATGTTTTTGTTATATTTTAAAAGTATTTTAAGAGTATTTTTGCTTATAATATAGTGTTTCCTAGTGCTGTACATAGCATTGGAGAAAAGTATCTGCCAAATACTCTAACTGTAACTGTATTATATTACTTTACTATATCATTGAGTCATTTTTTAGAATGCATCTTTTGAGTATATTGCTTGCACTAAACCCACTGTCTTAAAGACTGTCTTGTTTTTTTTTTTGTTGCTTTTCACCAGGCGGATTCCACCTGTGAGCGTGTGTTCACGGTGAACGACGTTTCGCACGGTGGCTGCAAGTATGGCATTATGAACCTGAGTGGCTGTAGCAAGGGCTCCCTGTCTGTGGAGATGTGCGACAACCTGTATTTCACCAACCGCAAGGTGAGGAGGTAGTCCTTCAGCAGCTACAACCTGTGCAAGTTGACTTGTCTCGCCTGCACCATACGCAGCCACCTTTTATAGTAAGGTCAGAGGTCATTTCAGAAAAGCTGCTCACAGACTTGGGCCCCTTTCGGAGTGTCCTATCTTCTTTTACTATCCACTTCACCTTGACCCTGTTGAAAAATGTCATTGTGTCAAAGAAAGATGAGGAGGTAGTAATCAAGTAACTACTGTACAACTGTGAGAGTGGACTTGTCATGCCTGCACCACTGCAGACTTACAGTCCAGAACAAAAATTTAAAAATGTAAGTCTGGACTTCTGTTGGAGTAGACCATTCAAACTTGAGGAATTTTCCAAGGAGAAATGCATTCGTGCACAAGACCAAATGTCTGAAGTTTTGCCTTGAGCGCTGGCTAAAAAATCTATGAACAGTCAAGAAGCCTTTTCTACAGGCTGCTTTACACATTACAGGACCTCTAAGAAAAATCTGGAGTCCAGTTTAAGTCTGGAAGGAAGCAACTTAAAAACATAAATAAGACAGTGACTTCAGCATTTGGAACTCAAACTAAAACATCCAACCATTTTTATTCTTGTTGTGGTGTTTTTCTCCGTTTTTCTCTTTTTCCCCCTATATTTTGTTTGTGCTAACAGTCTTGTTTATTGGATTGCAGGTGAACTCCATATGCTGGGCCTCTGTGTCTCATCCAGACTCGCATGTGCTGTATCCTTCATATCTCTGGCATCAGGCTGCATCCTTAATCTTTTTAAATCACTTGCACAACACAGCCTGAATAATTTATATTACATAAAGCACCACCAGCTTTTTTATTTCACAAGGGCTAACATTTTGTTTTTACAGCTGAACATCATAAAAATGCAAACCGGTCTGTTTCCAGATCCTGGATGTCCATTGAGGACAATGATAGGCTTTAATATAAGTACAGCTGACCTCGAGACATAGTGTGCAGCTTCTTCCTGTTTATTTTATTATTGTTCCCATGATTCAGAGCTCACAAAAAGATTTCATGTGTATTTCTGTCTTCCAAAAGCCGTTTATACAGCTACACATGCTCACTCTCTTAATTGTGTGTACTAAATAAAAAAAAATGATACATGGATATTAACAGATGGGTTTAAACGCATTAGACTTGTAGACATCCCTGTTGTAAACTCTTCCTAAACCCACACCTCAGCTTGTGTCTTGTGAGTATATCGCAAACTCCAGGCTGTGTGAGCTTATTGCCAGCCTCCCTCTTCAGTAACTCAAACCCAGGTAACACATCTGCCAGTATTTCACCTTCTTTGGTTTATTTGGCTCTGGCATTTTTTTAATGTGGATATGTCACCCATAGCGGTCACATATCAGAACACATCAGCATTTTACTTGCCATAATTGTCTTACTTACAGCACCTTTATTTGTGGATGGATATGTTAAGGCTGTCACCCATAGTGGGGTTATTTTAATCATCTGTGCTTCTGTTGATATGTCACTCATAGTGGTAACATATCAGAACATATCAGCATTTTACTTGCCATAACTATCTTACATACAGCACCTTTAATAGTGGATCGGTATGTTAAGGCTGTCATCCATAGTGGGGTTATTTTAATCATCTGTGCTTCTCCTCTGGTGATGCAGACCAGCCAGGGATGTTGTGCAGCTTCAAGATCTCCACCGCTTGGTCGTGCGCCTGGTGTCTCAACCCCCAGGCCGACAAGACATTTAGCACTGGTGAATACTCAGGCCCTCCGATAGTGTCTGTATATAATAGTACATGCTGTGTGTGTATCAGGGGTGGAAATTCGCACCAACCACCAGCCAAATGCTGGTGAAATATGAGAGTGGCTGGTAAATTTTGGACATACAATAGTAATTCACTATTGAGTGGCTGGTGGATTTTATCATTTATTTGTCAGTGGCTGGTAAAAGTTCCTCATTTTGCAAAGTTAATTTCCACCCCTGGTGTGTATGTGTATGTGTGTGGTAGTGTGTGCGCATGATCTGTATGTGTGTGCCAAAGAGAGAGAAACAAAACAAACATTCTGAGCATGCTCTGTCCGCTCATTCCAGGTCTCTCGCGTCACGTTATTGTGACGAACGCTGTGACTGGTCGGAGGCAGATGTACAGCATCAACAGTGACGTACTCGCCCAACAGTTCGCTCTCAGGGTGGGTGATAAACCTGATAACCTCTTTAGTAAATCTGAGCACAGACCCTGACTTTACACAGTACAACTACATTTGCACACAAGGGCGAAAAATACAGTGGAAATGTTTCTGAGGTACTATGTGAATAGGGATCCAGCAGTTCTGTCTTGCTGATGTTCATATGTGGTATGGTGTGTCGTGGCCTCATCACTACCTCTAACATGCATTAACTTTTGGATATACGAACGCCATGTCGTCCACTATCCCTTACATATTATATATATGTAATTTATGTGTAATTGTAATAATCATAATGAATAATAAATATGTCTACATAACATTAACAACCAACCTCATTTTAACATTGTGATGGGGGAGTGGTGCTGTGGGCTGCCTTGTGTAGAGGGAAAACATGGCCTAGTTTATAGAAACTGCCTCAACAATACACCACAATGGAGAAAGTAAGTGATAATGTTCAGCATGGTGGTTATTCTTGTGGAATGAGGCCCAATAGAGTGGTGCAGGATCTTGAATCTCTCAAGAATGACACTATTACCCACCTATTATAAGCATTGGTGAATTTAACAACTGTTTAAACCCAACAGTCACAGTGGCATAGCAATAGAAGATGGCACCTACAGTGCTTGATCATCTAATTGTGCCCCACTGGCCTGATACAGCCTAGGAGAAATATCCTGCTGCTACTGACCCAGATTATATGTACTTCACTCTCCAACTTGAGCTGGATTGGTGTCAGGGATAACATTTCATGATAATTATCATGTAACATTTTAATAACAGTGCAGTAGTTGATAGATCTGTTCCAACTGGTTTGTCCTGCTTTCTTGGCTGACCCCCTTAAACACACACACACACACACACACACACACAGTCATAGTGACAGTCTGTTTACTGCCTGTTGGCTCATATTTAGGTTTTCCTGTTGTGATAAAGAAGTATTATACCGCACACAAATGTCATATATTTCAGCAATGTTTTGGCCCTAATATGGCCTTTGTCAAATCTTATCACCAAAGTACATAGGCACCTTATAAGCTGCCCTACTGGCGTTGGTCTGACAAATGAGCTAATTGACATCAGTGTTATGTTTCCCTGTTGTACACTGATAAAGGTCTGACTGACCAAAATATCTTTAAAGTGTTTTTTTTTTAATTAAAGTGGTATGTCTGTGTGCTTTTTCATCTGTTTTGCCATTGTGCCATCGCTGTCTCAGGCTCCGGTGCTTTTCAACGGCTGCCGCTCGGGCGAGATCTTCAGCATCGACCTGCGGCAGCGTTCGCGGCGCGACCACAGCTGGAAGGCCTGCCGCTTCCACCAGGGGTCAGGGGTCACCTCCGTCCGCCTCCTGCGGGACGAGAACTACCTCCTCGCCGCCGACATGCAGGGCCAGGTCAGATATGAACATATGAACACAACTATTCTTACTGCGGTGTAGATGGATACATCTGCTAAGGCATCTGGACACACCATCAGTGATGTTCCTGGAGTCATTGAGTGTTTCAGGTCTTTGTCAGATATGAACACAACTATTCTTACTGCTGTGTAGATAGATACATCTGCACATAATGCATCTGGACAGACCATCAGTGATGTTCCTGAAGTCATTGACTGTTTTGGGTCTTTCAACTTCATACACCCTCATCCAGGTGACCCACCTGGGGTTGATGATCAGACCCTATCTTGGGTCCAGATGGGCAGCTAGCTACCACAGCTCCATGGCTCTCCTCTCATGAGCCACAGACATCTTGAGGCCACCTCTGCCACTTCGGTGGTGCTGCGCTTTACTCTACTCTTTCGCTCTTCCTTAATGTCTAAACTGCTTAAGGCTCTGGCCAGCGAACGGGTCGCAAAGCCTCTGCATCCAACCTCCACTGGGAGGCACCTCGCTCTCCACCCAGCTTGCTGACGCTGTCTTTTAAAGTGGCCTATTGACTTGATTTTGTTACTACAGCTGGACTGTTATGTTTATATCTTTTTGACCCATTTGAGATTCTATAGTGAGAACATGATGACTATGTCTGAAATATCTGAGTATCTGAACACTCTTGGTCCTGGTATTTTATCCCTTTTGTTTCTAAACAAAGTTTTAAAAAATAAGAGTTGTACTCCTTTGTACCTTTGCTCTTTTCTTTGCCTGCTGTCTCTCTGTCCATTCACACACACTTAGCTTTGAGTGAGACGAGTGTCTTTCATAACTTCCCTGTTCAACATAATCTCATCTTGTTCTGTACCATGGCCCTTATTGTTCTGTCGATTTTTTTTTTTTTCACCTCTAGATCAAGTTGTGGGATGTTCGTACAACCCGAACAGTAAAGACGTACGAAGGCCACCATAACGAGTATGCCTACCTGCCCCTGCACGTCAACGAGGATGAGGGGCTACTGCTGGCAGGTGAGACCCTCCCCCTGCTCGAGCACTGACCTCCAGCACAGAACCTTCCACATTTACTATAGAAATCAGCAGATCAATTTGAAGCAGTGCCATATTACAGTGGTGGTCGCTGGTAACAGTTGCCTGCATGTTCATTTGACATTTGAGGAATACTTTAAAACAGATCATATGAGCTTGCAACCAGAATCTTCCACCTTTACTATCAGCAGATCATTTCAGTGTTGCATAGGTTACTTAGCATCAATGGATTATTTAACATGTGCTGCTGTTTCCCTTCTCACTACTGCATTAGGCAAAAGAGAAGGATGGAGTAGGACTAGTGTACTGCACGACACCCCCATCACACACACACACACACACACACACACACACACACACACACACACACACACACACACACACACACACAGCATTCTATATAAAACAAGGAAGATCTATGATATACTAAAATAATAAATAAAGACAATAAAATGAAACTTCTTCAATCCCTATGTAGTTGGTCAGGACTGCTACACGCGGCTGTGGAGTCTGAACGACGGCCATCTGCTGCGCACCATCCCCTCTCCGCACCCGGCGGGCAAAGAGGGCTTCGACAGCATCCCCAACGTGGTCTTCTCCTCCCAGCTGGGTGGCTGCAAGGGTCTGCCCGGGCTCCTGATGGCCGTGCGTCACGACCTCTACTACTACCCTTACAACAGCGACTACCAGGACGCCACCTCCACAGCGAGAGAGGCGAGTGCAGGGCCTGTTTCTGGGCGATAAAAGGTTTCTTTCTTTTAACACCAGAGAGATTTTCAGGTTCACATTGTATTATTTCGAAAGGCAAAAGCTGATATCTTGTTTGATGGCTCAATGTAACAACTAACTGTTTTAATTGCTGTAAGCATCCATTGAATTGGATTTTATCTTGAATGTTGGATGGATGGATTTTAGAAGAATTGGCCATTTTTTTCTGTGATTTGTAGAAAGGCGTTTTTAAAAGCTGAATTTGAAGCCGTGCCATATTACAGTGGTGGTCGCTGGCAACAGTTGCCTGCATGTTCATTTGACATTTGAGGAAAACCTTAAAATAGATCATATGAGCTTGCAAGCAGAGGGAAATTTGTCTTTACATCCTCCTTTAAGTGACTTAAATCCCCTTCTGTGAAATTGATGGAAATAATTTTAGGCAGATTTTTCTTATGGGTTTTCAGGTTCATTCCACGTTAAACACTTGCATAAAAGGTTATTACCAATGTTCCCCACTAGTTGTCACTATCGCTCTGTAAATGCTCAGAGGATAAACAGTTTTTTTTAAATATACTGTTAAGACAACTATATGTGCCTCATACAGAAATAATTTGGTGCATAAGCCTTTGTCCTTTTCTAAGGTGGTTTTCACAAGGTTTTCAAGTGAATTTGTGTTTTCTTCTGGGCTTTTTAAACATATCTCTAAATACGGGATGCTGCTAAGCATTTATATATACCGTTCCTATTGATGAGGAATCTCGTAAGCGTATGATTCAGAACTGAATAAAATGGGGCCATCTGTGGTGATACCCACCTCTTGTGACCTTATAAAAAGTTTGTTGTGCTGATCTTACATGTAAAGTTGAATAAACCGAATACAATGGTGAGGACTATAATCATGAAATGACAGCCTATCCTGTAGCAATGAACAAATAAAGCAGTCCCACAAACTCCAAGGTTTATATGTTTGTTTTAATTATATCAGCGTACATGGTGCAGGAAACAGGATGGTTGAACACCTTACTTTCACTATAAGTTACAGTTCTTCGCTCTCCTTTCGCCAAAACCTGTATGCCGTAGTGTATTCCTTTTACAAGCTGCTTGTGCGGCCAAACTTAAACTCACTGAGCTTACTGAGAAGATAT
The DNA here is from genome assembly GCA_030347295.1 of Setipinna tenuifilis. Taxonomy (NCBI): domain Eukaryota; kingdom Metazoa; phylum Chordata; class Actinopteri; order Clupeiformes; family Engraulidae; genus Setipinna; species Setipinna tenuifilis. The sequence continues at coordinate 21,954,978 of CM059282.1, forward strand.
TACACTGATAATGAAGACGATTATGACCATGATTATACTGATGCAGTAAAGATGTGCCTATACACACCTTTAAGAGGAGAGGGGAAGAATTTGCCCCCGTGTCTCTCGTCTGACTGTGGGATGTGCCATAAGTCCAGCACGTTAGCATCATGCTCACCTGTTTCTTTTTTCTTCTTTTCTTTTTCTTTTTATTATACAAGACTGAAGAGTTCCGTACTTGTACCTGAAGCAGTTTTTGTTTTTGGATGGGATGAATTGGACGATTAAAAGAGAAAAAAAACAAAACCAAGAAACAAACAAAAAGACAATAAAAGAAAACAATAAAAGACCCTTTTAAAAACCTAAAAAACAAAAAAAAACAAATTGCAATGCCTATTCGAGTACAGTTCCATTACAAAATGATGGCCAGCAGACCATGACAGTTTATGACCCATCAGTGATCCGTGTTTAACAGGCAATTAATTATATCAGTACATATAATGGAATATATCTAAGAATGCTACATTAAAAGGTGAGGAAACATGGATGGATGGGTGGGCAGTGGGGGACATGAATCAAGCAAATACAGTGAAGGTCAAAAATCAATCAAAACATGACAGGACAAAGAGATGGGCCTTATTACTACTAATAATGGCCAAAGTGACGTCAAAGAATTGGGGAACTGGATTCTAACATTATCCGTCATATCATATTACTGATATTTTTGGGGGAAAGGTAATACCTGCTCTCAACATCTTCTGTGCTACAGTCATACTTGCACTGATTAACCCCCATCCGATACTGCTTTTGTGGGGGTTACAGTTGGCTAAAGCTGAGGTGTAAGCATACATACAGTGCAGATAAACATACTCCACGGTCATTTTCTGTCAGTCATCAAAGCATTGATTTTATGAATTTTAACTTTTTTTTTTTTTTTTTTGCAACAATTGAATCAGTTGCCTCAGCTTTAGCCAGTGTAAGTATGAGTGTAACCAAAGCCAATGTGCTTGTGTCTGTTGATACATGATTGCTGGACACATCAGTCAGTGAACTGCAAGAGATTGTCAGAAAGGTTTCTGTTCCACGTCGTGTCAGAATAATAGTTTAGGTGCAGATCAGAAGTTATGTGCAAGTGTCTCCTTGTGCTACCCCAGAAGACCCGAGAGCAGGCTTAACCTGGTTCCCCCTTCATGGAAAGATTCAACATAGAAAGCATGGGTGGAAGGCTTGTACTTAGAGAAGGGGGGCGGGGGCGGAGGGGGGGTGTAATAGAGGCAAAGCTATTTCCATTTCAATCGACAAATCTCATAACACTAGCCACTGCAGCTGCCTAACCTCAACATGAGCCCAGCCGAAGCTTTAACTCCGGGCCCAGTGTAACCAAAACCAAGATCAAGCCACTCATGGCCAGGCCATCATAACTAATGAAGGAGGCGGGGGGCAGGGGCGGGCATGATCTAAGGCCGCAGTGGGGTCCTCTATGGGGCAGTCTTGCAGTCGTCTTCTACTCTTCCTCCTCCTCCTCCTCCTTTTCGCCCACCTTCATCCCCCTGGGGGTTGCCGTGCCCGGCTAGAGCTAGAGCTCCCCGCCCTTCTGGCTGCAGCCGCTGCAGACCCGTACGGGGTGATCCCAGCCGCGGGAGGGCACGGGCCGGCGGTCCAGGGAGCAGTCGTCGCACACGCCCTGCCCGCAGGCGCGGCAGTGATGGATGGACAGGCGGGCGCTGAACTCCCGCTGGCACTGGTGGCAGCACCGGATGTCCTGGTCGGGCACCCAGTAGGCGGGCCGGGCGGCGTCCTTCACCAGGCCTGGGGACACGGGGACATGTCAAGTCAAGCGCATTTCATACACAAGGCCAGTTCAATGTGCTTCACAAAAATAAAAGCAAAGAACAATATAAAACATTTTATAAACATATAACAAACGTTTGTGCTATTCTCTCTTCCTTGTGTTTTCTTCAGCTTACCTAAAAACTCTCAGCTTGAACTTAAAAGTAGATTTTTTTTCCTCAACCATTTTAGCATTTTACCATTTTAACAAAAGTAAAATAATCAGCCTAAATAGCCTAAAATCAGCTATATGGTAAGCCACACATTTTACATGGTACCAAAAGGGAAAAATGGTTATAGTTGAAGAGGACAGTAATGTCCCACTGCTGTAGTGTCTCTATATATCCACCAGATGGCAGCACTTTAACTCTACAAAGCCCAAGCTCTCTGATTCAGTGATGACTTTTCTCTTGCCCTCTCTCCATGACCACTTAATGGGCTTGTTTGAAACAACTGAGTCATGTTGACATAGCCGAGTGGCTGTTTACAGCAATGCATTCTGGACTTGAATCTCGTCTGAACGTCACTGTACCACATGGGGTGGGTACTCAGCCAACCAGTCATTTCAAACAAGCCTATTCTTTGAACACCACCCATTTGCCCCTACTTGGCACTCACCCAGAGGGATGTCAATGGCAGTGACCACAGCTCCTAGTGTATTCTGCACCACCTCTCCTACTTTTCGTGGAATCAGAGTCCCACCTTCCTCCTCCTCCAAAGCTGCGTCCAGCAACTCTGCTTGGAAAGGGAAAAGGAAGAGAGGGAGGCTAAGATCGCCACGTCGACATGCACTAAATTACAGAGACACTTCAAAACAACTGCTGATCAAAGAGCAGCAGTGCAGCAGATTTATGTCATAGCATACAGAAAACAATAATTAGGTTCCATTTGTACTAGTGAGAAAAGGAACATGAAATAAACAGCAATTTCAGAAAGTTTCAAAATAACTAGCTGAAAAGAGCAAGCACAGCTTTACAGCATGGCATTTAACAAAAAATAGAATTATAAGATTACATAAGTACAACTGGAAAAAAAGAATGGGAGCAAGCACAGATTATATCCAGTTTAGAACAGTCATTTTATTCACTGGCACCTATAACTGCACAGGCTGATCCAGGCTTGAACTTGTGTGGAAGATTTTTTTTTGAGATCTACCTTCTGGGATGCCTCGGTTCTGAAAGCAGGCATCACAGACCCGGACAGGAGCGAGTCCCCAGCCTCTCTCTGGCACGGGCCGGGTCTTGGAGGAGCAGCCGTCGCAGAATCCCTCTCCACAGGCGCGGCAGTGATGCTTGGAGTCACCATCCCGAAATTCCTCGCCACACTTGTAACATTTCTGAAACCAGACCAAACCGGACACAGTCACCTTTTCCACAGTCTTTGTAGAACTTTACTTCACAGACCCCAGGGTCCTTGTTTCAGGGATATGACTAAATGACAAACCTGGTTAAATTGACTCAAAGTAGGGAGCAAAACTTCCTAGTAGAGTCCTGTCATTTTGTTTTGCTAGAAGAATGGAGCAACTTCTCTTCTTTAAGAAAATGTGCGACTTCCTCTCTGAGTTAACTTAACCGAATGTGTCACTAAAGTACATATTTAATATAAACGCATGAGGACAGTGATTGTTTACACATGCATGCATTTCATAGCTGGCATCCTCTCGCTTCCTGGTGCTCAGTTTCAGCACCAAATAAATACGGCAAGCCAGTCATCTCAGCTGGAGACGGCACATGACTAGTAATCTCCATAAGCCCAGCGATAAACCAAAGCCTTCTGCTGACTAACCACACTTCAGCATTACTGGACCGCAGGGAACGTTGCATGGAATGAACTTGTCAGTAGAAAAAAATAAAGGATTCTAACTGGCTTACTCAATCTGCCAAAACCTGACCATGTCATACATCATCTCACAGTTCAGTTTGGATTATTAGAGGTCCCTCATAGCTGTATTACAGAGCCCCAGTATTCTTCCTATGATTCTGAACAGAGGTCTATTTATTAGTCGGTCAACAACACGCTTGGTTCTGTGCCTGTCTGGGCTCATTCTGGCCTGGTGGACCAGACTCTTCTACTTTGTTTCAGTTTGTGTGAACAGTCTGGCAACTCTACATAGGCATACGTTTACTTTCTGGTTTGTAGATAGATACTATGTGTGGTTTTAAAAGCATTAGGCCAGCCTTCAAACAACCAATCATTGGACCCTCAACCGCTGATTGGGAAACCAAAACATTTGGTTGAGGCAAGCTGGAGCCTTAGTAGAGAGAGTTGCCTGACAAAGTACTTAGTAGTGAAATACAATATTGAGCAGAGGTACTACGGCGGCGCTGCGCTGGGCTGGGCTGGCTCACCATGATGAGGGAATTGGGTTTCCAGTAGGCTGGGGCGATCTGGTCAGTCAGCCAGGAGGTGACTGCTTTGGTGGGCTTGACGCTGAGCTCAGAGAAGGACTGTGATATGAAGCTCACGCCGTCGAGGAGGCGCTGGGCTGCGTTGTTGTTGTCTTTGAGGAAGCCGTCAGACTGTGTGTCCACAAGAGATACAGGAGTGAGAGAGTGCTATGCTATGATTGATTTATTATTGTCATTATTATGGGAGCGATAGTAAACTATGAAACCAGAGAAGGGCATTGTTTTCCCCGGTCTAAAAGTTTTTTTTGGAGACTCCCCTGTGGGCTTAAATAATATATGTATAATAGTCAGTGCAATGTATAGAAATCACATCTGTATTTTACACAAAGTAATTCCAGCAATGTTCACAAAAAGAGTGCATCACTAATGCCACCTTCTATTGATCTACATGTAATTCGATGTTTGATACAGAAACAGTCCTGAGATTGAGAACACCTCCTCTACTATTATTTTATGTTTATTGCTAGTGTGAAAGAGTAACTCCATCATCTCACCCCAGGCCAGATGTGTTGGATTTCAGTACGGACCACCGTGTCAACCGGATCCTGGTTTCCATACCAGTACTGTCTGCTTCGATAGATCACTGCGCAGTTTGGACATTCAATGACGTACCTGCAACATGAACAATGTGTCTGTTCCAATGTCACACATAACTCCTGTTGTTAACTGAGGTATGTGATGTGATGCAATGACTCACCCTGACCAGGCGTAAATGGCCAGGCCAAACCAGGGCGAGTCGGAGGATGCTGTGGTCTTGGGAACAACGATGACCTCCTTCCCCTTTTCATAACACGCCTGAGGAGTAGGGACATTGTGCAAGACACATTCTTACACACATTTTTCTCTCCCTCTCACTCTAACTCTCACTCACACACAAAATGGTCCTATTGCACAGAATGAGGAATGGATTTAGCCCAAGCTAACAACAGTCCTATACAGAAGCCTCTTCAGAGGCCTGTCAGCTTTACACTCCTGAAATGCTGACTGTCTATATGTTCACAGGTTACATGATCAGAGCTGCAGGCTATTTTATTTCCACAGCTCAGACAGTTTTGCAAAGCCAGACTATCCAGTGTGTTAATATATTGTATTACAAACATGCTAGAATGCCATTGCTTCACTAGAGTCCAGATATCATCAGAGCATGCACCTATGATAATGAACATATATATATGCAATGTATTTGGCCCAATAAAATACCCAATATACTCATTATGTTTATATGTTTATAAGTTTCTATGCCCTATTTAGTTAGTGTTGAGTACCAGTTAATTATTCAGTCTATGTTGCATCAAATTTTCTCATTCAAATTTTTCCATAACAGCACTCTATAGATTGATTCACACAGAATTCCTTCTTTAAATAACCCAGGTTTGTCAATTTAACCATCTTTGTAGTATACCCCACAGGGCCTGTAAGACTACAAGATGGCTGCCGAGAGGCGGATGGTTACCTTGCAGGTGTAGATGCGGTTGTCATAGTGAGGAGAGTATCTGCAGCGGTGCTTGGCCTCGTGGGGTAGGCCCTCTCTCAGGTGGTTCATGCTGTTCTTACAGCCCGACCTGAGGGCAGGATAGCACACAGGAAGACCATCAGTCTCCCATGCAGAGCCTCTTTACATCATGGCTGACCTAGAACGCTTTGCTTGTGTAACAGTACACCACACCATGCACTGTTGATAGTGGAATTATGATGTTGTATGTCACTTTGAATTGAAGTGTTTGCTAAATAAATACAAAGTGTGTGTGTGTGTGTGTGTGTGTGTGTGTGTGTGTGTGTGTGTATGTGTGTGTGTGTGTGTGTTGGGAGAGGGGGGACCTACCCACAACTCAGACAGATGCTGGAGCAGGTGAAGTACTCATCGGGGAAGAAGGAGTTGCTGGCCATGTACTCCTCTGGAATCTCTCCACTGAAGCGCTCACTCAGTGCCTTGAAAAGATATAGGGAGCAGGGGCATTCACAGTCACATTTAGCTGATATAAAAATAAGCATGGGACAGTTGGCAGACCAACACACAACCAAAACATACACACAAAACACATGTTTACAGACTCACAGACACACACACCAACACAAACAAGAACACAGGAGACACACTTGCATGCAAATGTGCACATACATATGTGAGTGCATAATACACAGACACACACCTTGTAAAGCATGATGCAAGTAACACACACAGCTGTAACACTGACTGGGCCCCTGAAAAGATCAACTTATTGGGCCCGCTCTCTTCCAAACAACCCCTATGGTTTTTATGGTTTATCCCCCCCCCCCCCCGGAAGCTGGGCCCCAGAAAGTCCCCATGTTTATTCCCCCTTATGAACGGAAAATTCTGTAGTTTTAAATCACCTCTGAGAGAATCAGTTTTAACACTATGCCAGTGTTTATTTTGTCCCAATCTATGTAGTGTTAATTTAACGCTCATCCCTTACATATTTGACTCCTTTACAGTTAAATCAACTTTTTTGCAGTGTAATTCTCTTAACTCTTAATTTTACACTTACACTCTTAAATTAACACTTTTGCTGAACACTGGGAAATGAACCCTGAGAATTTTGCCCCCCCCCCAGAAACTTTTCATGTTTATTCTCCCTTATGGGCGGCCCTGCACAGACCTGTAAGGCCTTGTAGATGACGCTGGCGGAGCGGGGCGAGCGGGTGGTGTTGTTGTCCAGCTGCTGCTCCAGGCTGCGCAGCAGGCCGCTGAAGTCGGTGGGGGGGTTGTAGGTGCGCGTGCCGCGGTACTGGATGGAGCTGAAGGCCTCGGGGAACAGGCCCAGCTTCCGGAAGCGCTCCTGCAGAAGCCTCTCGGCTGACTCAGACGGCTTGTCTGGACAACAACAACAAAGACATGAGCAACAGCTGGTTGTGGTCAACAGACACGGCTTTATGACTTCTTGAAGCCCAGTCATTTCATGCAGCTACAATTGCATTCTGTGACTACAAAAACTGACTAAGGGCAGAAGTGTAACATTACAGTTTATGTGCTGTCATCAGCCTGCACATTTGTTGTCTACTCTGCTGTCATGGGGTACTCAAAGTCCTTGTCTGAATTTAAAACCATGTTTCGATATTAGATTTAAGCATTTTATTCTTTCAGTGTTCTTGTTTCTATGTTTTTTTATTTAAAGAAGGACAGTGCACATTAATTATCATGCCAATTTATGTAAGATTTGTAAATGTGCGAGATTTAGCCAGATTTAGTTTTCATCTGTAGTCCCAAGCAGGTTGATGTTTATTAAAAAAATAAACATTTTTGATATGAACTTCAAAAATTACACAATATGTTATTTTCCATCTATGAAACTTTACAATCCGTCATGACCAAAAAAATCATCTCAGCATGTAAGGACACAATATGTCACCTTGTTAGTTCGCACTTTGAAGGATACAGCTGCAGCAGGCTGTTTTCTGACCACTGCAGGTGCGCTGCTGCACCGGCTTACTAACCTGAGCCAAGCAGCTTGGTATGGACAGTTTCGTGAAAGATGATGACCGCGGGGCCCAACGTGGACAGTGGCACGTCCAGTCCACAGCGCGCGGTCGTGGCCTTCAGCTCCTTGGTGAAGTGCTTCAGGTACGCGTCCGAGGCGTCTCCCAAAAACTTGAAGAGGTCGTCATGGAGACGGTCAGCGTGTGTACGGTAGATCACCAGGTCAGACACGGCCAGCACTTTTAGCAGGAGCCTCGTGCGCTGGCCTTGATTGGCCCCGGCGCCTGAGAGGCCCTCCGTGTCCACGACGACCACCTTGTGGAGGGGGTCCAAGGCGGCCCAGACACCCACCGTGCAGGACTCCTGGGTGGGGGACGTCTTGAACACCTCCCGACCGAGGAAGAAGGTGTGATTGAGAGTGTGGGACTTGCCCTCTCCTGTATTGCCAAAGATGGACACGACTTTGAGGAGCTCATCTGGTCCACAGCCCAGCCTCTTCACAAAGTCCCCCTCATCCTTTACCTGTTAGTTGATAAGGCAGGTAATACAAAACCACTTCAGATTAGAGCATGAATTTACATTTTCACATCATAAGTACCATGAAATAATTGTCATTGTATTAACCCTATTTTGTCCACGATTATTATTTTTCAATTACCTGCATATCTTCTTTTTCATCCACAAGGAGGAAGCTACAGACTTTCTCAAGTTTGCTTTTGAGAGCTTCCAAGTCTCCATCGCCTAGTCCGGGGTTCTTCTCTGGTGGTTTGGCAGGAGGATAGGGTGTCAGCGGGTGCTTCCGTTTGTTGACACCGCTGTGGGTGCGCTTCTGACAGTCCAGGCACAAGTTGATTTTGCAACCCTGACAACGGACCACAGCCCGTAGACGTCCGCCGTTCACTGGAGACCCGTTCTCCCCTTTGCAGGAGTCACAGAAGGGCACATGGCCTGGCGAAATTCGAACTCGGTCGTGGTTTTTCATGCGGTCCTGCCTATGAAGTTCTAACTCACACCTGACACACTGTAGACTACCACATTCGTCACACTCGTAAGCGGCTTCATCTGAACCTCCACACGCATAGCTTTCCTGGCAAACGAGCATAGTGGTCATACCTTTGTCTTGTCCACTCATCACTGACCTGTAAGTTGGGAGCTGAGAATTGTGAGCTGTATTTTATGAACGCATAAATCCTTTAACCTTGTGATCTATAAGACACCAGAACAACTACTACAGACTTTGTATCGTTGTATAATTAGGACAGTGGTACACAATGAAGTCTGAATTGGACTTTCAACACAAGATTAAAGCTATTAAAAATTACACAATCTGTAGCTATCCATGTATCTACTTAAGACCAAGTGCAAACAGCGAACCAGGTAGTGACTAGGTTTACAGGATTCAACTGTCAGCTGGTAAGTCTGTGCTTGACATGATCAAAAAACATGCATGGCAATATACGAAAATCACACAGCAAACATGTATACGCTCGTGTAAGGCTTTACAATTATTCGTACAATTAAATATTCAATGTGAACTATGAACACTTACTGTCCCTTACAGTTTGGACCATTGGAACTACCGCAGCAATGTTACAGTAAACATGTCCGGACATGAAACGACACACGAGCAACCCGCTATAACCTTTTCTATAGACGTCTGAGAATAATCGCCTAGTTAAATTACACACATTACCTACTTTGTTAAATGACTTGCACTGTTTGTGTACCCCACTATTGTTCGAACAGCTAGTTGGTTCTAGCTTTCAGCAGCTAGCTAGCATCAGAGAGAAATAAACAAGGTTACAGACACTATGTAAAACATTGCAGTACTGTCTCCACTTAGTAACGCAGTTTAGTTGAAAGTCCTTACACATTAAATCATCTTAATCCAGATACATCCAATAAATTTCTCAACAACAACAAAACAACATTTGTTCTTCAAAGGCTGTGACCTAGCTAGCTAGAGCCCTGCATTTATAACCAGGCAACTCGCTAACAGATAGCCTAGCGATATAAAATAATCTTCACCCTCCAACTGCACAGTCGGATCATGGTACCAACTGTACTTTTAAGACCATAAATTTTAGATATTCTGCCGGTTGTGAGGGAGTCATTATTTTCAACCAGCTTGTTTATAATAGGTCCCCCTCCCCGGTAGAATTTAGTATACGTTGTTACCAGGTCAGATCAGCTGATCGGCTTGTTTTCAACAGGAGTTCAAAGGTGAATTTCTGCAATGCCTGACGGGAAAATGAGTGCTCAAGTTGACCAGTTTCAAGCTCTCATTAAGTTTGATTGTAAATGTTCGCCTGTCAGTTAGTTACAGTTGTTTGTTATTGTTTTTATAAACGTGTAGTAGGCTACTTGATAAACTATGACAGAGAACACACATTAGTCTATGACTAAGACCTATTTTACCTCACATTTTAAATGTATCAGTCAGGTGTAAACACGAGTTTAATGCTACCTTTACAGTATACGCTCAGTGTACACAAATTCTAAATAATAAGGTTCAATAATATGATTGTGGGATACTGCAACGATGCTTTTTCATCAGGTGAGGGCGCAAGTAAGCAAGTGTCGGATGTGACGCAAGTGATGTGCTTCCTGGAACTTTCCGCAAAACGCTTTAGCAAGTTAGCACGGCGGGGAGCTGCCGGAGCGGGAAACATTTGTATTATCTTTTTTTCTTATGAACTATAGCACTACAAAAAAGGTTTTGGTCGATTGTGTGTACATGCATCTACCTGCTATTGAAAAGTGTAAATATAAGTTTAAAGAGTTTAATGGACAACAGGACTGACTTTATGTGAACACAAAGGCCTAACGTTACGTGCGCTTTAGTGAAGCATGTACCCTTCGTGGGGAAATTATGGAGGTGGACATCCTCCTAACAATAATCAATTCAGGCCTCCACCACCGGCAGGAGGGGCACTCGGGGGATACAATGCTCCACCGGCGTCGAATTTTTCAAGCTTGCGGGAACAACATTTACAGCAGATGCAACAACTCCAACAGCTTCATCAGAAACAACTACAGTCGGTGCTTCATTACGGTGGAGGAGCCGGTTACGGAGGAGGCCCCGGTGCGTGGCAAGGGCAGCCTACTCCCGGTGCAGATTCAACCACGAACCACCCCTTCGATCAGCAGCAAACTCCAAGGGGTCCGCCTGGGGCTGCGCCACCACAACCTCCACAGCCACCACAGCCTCAAGAGGAGGCGCCACCCAAGCCCCCTGAACCGACACCTCCAGTTACCCACCAGAACAACAATGCTCCTGGTCCTCAGACCTCCTGTAATGAAAATAATACTCCCCAAGACTCATTAGCGAGCATCATTCCACAGGAAGGAGACAGTGCCAACTATTCATCAATGACACTGCAGGTATAACATGTAACCTAATAACATACGTTGCGTCAAAGTGACAAGACTGTCTGTTTTTGTTATTCCCAGTTTTTTTGTAAAGGCTGTTGATGCTAATGACCTACCCAGCATTTTCGTTCTGCCGGTAACCCAGCAGTATTTGTAACGTGACAACTAGCTGACCTATTTTCTTCTTGCTGTCAGAGAGCCTATTGTCTTTGTGAAACGACACAAAATGGTAATAGTTGGCCTGATATTTGTTCTTCCCACAGATGTTACAGTTGCAAATTGATTGAGATTGTTCATTCAATAGTATGTTGACAATGGAATGAAACAGTTTTGATGTTGAGTCTTCGAGCAGTATTCCGAAATCTCCAAACACAACCTCTCCAGTTTTAATGTTCAATCTCTGAGATTGATACATGTCCTATTGCATGCACATTACACAGCTGGAAATAATGTGACTATGTTTTAATAGTATCTCTGTGCCTGCTTTGAACAAAAGCAGAAATGCTGCAGATGTACTTGAACTTTCTGTAGGAAACCCTGTTCACAACAGCCAGTAAAGTGTCTGTTAAAGGCTAACGAGCCTCACTGCCTTCCTGTCTGAGGATAAGCACACAGAGAATAGTCTAGTCCTTACGTTTAAATGTCAAAGCAATGACGGCGAAGTCAAAGGCTGTCTAACACCTAATGTTATAACTAGACAAGTGTATTTTCTTATGCTATTATCATTGAAGTGATTCACAGCTCAAACATAACTGGACTAGTTCAGTGCTCCTACACAACACAGAAACTTTGTAGCTGTTTCATCTGATGCCCTGCTTGTTGGCTGGTTTTGCATTTTATTTTATTTTGGGACCTTTGATCTGTTGGCTTTTGTCTGAGAAGTACAGTGTGTTTCTTGCCTTTAAGTGTTTGTAAACAAAATTTACATGTCAAGTATATTCAGTTGTTATATTTCTGGTGTGATGTTCAAAAACACGGCCAGCAGCTCTGCCAATGCACTGAAGTTAATGTAGAAACGTTTTGATATCCGTTAAAATATGGTTCATAACATTCTCAGTACTGTATATTCCTGATAGCCGAATGTCTTTACCTTTCAAAGCCTAAAGCTGGAGAGGGTGCAGATCGCTGTAGCTGACCACATCACCTGCTTAATTTTCGTACACCTAGGAACAGCAGCAGTTCTGGTACAAACAACATCTACAGAATCTGCAAAAGCTAAAGAATGAGAGGGCGAAACAGGGTCAAGGTGAGACACAACCTGCCGACAGGAATCAGAGACCTGGTGAGGCACCACCACCACCCATTGAGCCTCCCAAAAACACTCCCCCACCACCTCCACCCAAAGAAGAACCACCTCCTCCGCCTCCACCTGAAGAACCTAAGGTAAGAAACTAACAACAGACATTTTACCTGTAATAAAAATATGGCACTTTCTCTACAAGCACAGCCATCTATATTTTCTTATGTTGCCATCATCTTGGAAGAAAAGCCTTCTTGGACTAATGATACCTAACCATATTAGGAACAATAGAAATAGTCTTTATTGTCCCATAGGGATAATCTTCTCAACATCTCAATTCATATTCCAAACTGTTTAACAGACAATGTCACAAACATACACAAACAACGTGAATAACATCCCACTCTTTACATACACAATGTCACACTTATAACATACAACATACATCAACAATCTTGAGAGCCATTCTTTGTATTCACAGTATGCACGTTCTAGAATATGCATTCATGCATTCTCCTGTTGCGATGTTCCCCAGACTGACACCATCATCAGCAGCTCTGGGGACCCGTTTGAGGCGGCCCGTCTGCAGCAGTTGCAGGCAGCTGCTGCACAGTGGCAGCAGGCCCAGCAGCAGAGGGCAGCGCACCAGTACACGGCCCTAATGCAGCAGCATGCCCAGCTGCAGCAGATACTGCAGCAGTATCAGCAGTTCATTCAGCAGCCAACAAATCTCCAGGTATGTCCTTTTTACTACTTAGCTATGGTGACTTTTATGGTGGAGCTTTGCTCTAATAGAGAAGGGAAATTGGTTTTTGTTATATACTTTGCGTTGGGAGGATATCTTCAAATGCAATAAGTGCATTATGAGTGAAATTACAATTATGAGAGAAAAATGAGTGAAATTACTAGTTTTGTAAATAAGACATTGTGGTGGCTTTTCTGGTCATTGTGGTGATTGCATAGTCACCTCTGCTGAAGGGTAGTGGCATTGAGCTTTAGGTACTTGCTGATAAAAATGCTTTGCCAACTTCAATCTTTGAAGGCATTTGTTTAATATGCAGTTGTATGTTGAGAATTACAAATGACTACTCCTTGTAAACATTTACAGATGGATGGAGGTAACTGCTAACAGTCATTTGTTATGCACCAGTATGAGTTGGCCTCTCTCTTTAATACTACTCATATGATCAACTAACCTTAGTGTCCACTGCCTTGTTGACATATGGCCTCTGCATACAAGCACTGACATAACTGTGGTGTACTCCAACATAATGGTATTCAATTACTTTAATTTCCATTATTTTCTTTTGCACTTTGCACATTAATGCTTCACACTGATGTCAACTACTGTTCAAGGTTGTTTTGTTATTGTGCATAATCGATTGTTGGTTAAAGCATGTTGGTTTTACGTTTGTACAAATCTGAAAGTACAAATGTTCTTTCTTCTCTGTGATAAATTGGCAAGATTACAGATACAGTGCACACAGATTGTGAAGTTAGTTGTGAAGTTTTGTATGCATTGTTTGTTTTTGTGTTGATCATTTAAAAAAAGCGCCATGTTTTTCACCTAATTCTTTCTTCAGGCCATGCCACTGGATATGCAGCTGAAACACTACGAGATGCAGCAGCAGCAGTTCACCCCAGTATACCAGGATTGGAACCGGCATTTTAAACTGTGGCAGGATCAGTTCCAGTCCTACCCGCATAAAGACCAGCTGCAGGACTATGAAGCCCAGTGGAAGCAGTGGCTGGAGCAGATGAACTCCACTGCAGCACATTTGCAGGAGAGGGTCACGACCCTAAGAACCATGCAGCATCAGTACGGCCCCCCGCCTGGCTACGGTGGGATGATGGGCCAGTACGGACAGAACCCGCCAATGCCACCACAGGGAAACATGGAGCATTCACAGTCTGCCAGACCTCCACCACCAGGGCCCCAACCTGGTGGACCTCCTCCTCCTAAAGGCCCTGCTCCTTCTGAAATGCCTCCTTCAGGACCACCCCCTACAGGTGCGCCTCCTGCAGGGCCTCCTCCTGCAGGGCCTCCTTCCGGTCCAACACCTCCTGCAACCACAGGTCAAGGGGGTGCTCCTGCCACACCCACCATGTCCACGGCCACATCCGAGTCGTACCAGACCACAGCTGCGGAAAACGTGTCCGAATCCTATGGGTATGGTGGGCCCCAACATCCTGGGATGAGACCACCAGGCCCACAGGGCCCCAGAGGCCCAAGGTAATGTAGCATTATGTTTTAGTTAATTTGTCAAAATCAACCGTGTGTTAAGGCTGATTGGTGATTATTGTTGTATGGCATACTTATCAAATATTATATTCTGTTGAATGGTTTTGTTTGTGGCATGACTGTGTGGCTTTTTTTAGAGAAGAGAAAAGAGCCATGGTGTCAAACCAGTAGTCATGGAAACTGCAGTGTTCTATACAGTGTTTTGTCTTTGTTGTGGTTAAATGGATGCCTATAATGCTGCAACACATCTTAGCATTTTTTTTTGCAAATGATGCTTGCTGTCTCCACTGTAGATTAGTTTTGGTGAAAAACGTCTTGGGACAATGATAGTTAAATTTTGTACAAATATTGGTGACAACAGTGTGCTTAACAGAACAGCAGCAGTGGCTATTCTCTCTATCAAGCTGAAAGACAGCCTGTCTGGCCTTGTGAGATTATATAGATTATATAGCAGACCCAGTTCCTGGTTTATGTAATTAAGATAGATTGTTGTGAAAATATATTGCAGATTTGACGGACCAAGGTTTGATCAGTCCCAGCAGCAGCATTTTAATGCACCTCCCAGATTTGATCCAAGGCAAAGATTTAACCCTCCTCCAAGAGGAGTCCCTGGAAGATTTGAGCCACCAATGAGATATAATGCTCCTGGTTTTGAACAACCCCCTGGGCCACCCTTGAATGCCTCATCGAGGTTTGAAAGGCCCCCTGGCCAGATGCAGAATTCACCAAATCGATTCGAAAGGCCTCCAGGACTACCACAGAATCCCCCAAATCGGTTTGAAAGACCCCCAGGACCACAGCAGAATCAGTCGCGGTTTGAAAGACCACCTGGTCCGGGCCAAAATCCCCCTCGCTTCGAAAGGCCGCCTGGCCCAGGACAAAATCCCCCTCGCTTCGAAAGGCCGCCTGGCCCGGGACAACATCCCCCTCGATTTGAAAGACCTCCTGGTCCTGGACAGAATCCACCTCGCTTCGAGGGGCCCCCTGGTCCTGGTCCTGGACAGAATCCACCTCGCTTTGAGAGACCCCCTGGTCCTGGACAGAATCCCCCTCGATTCGAAAGACCGCCTGGTCCTGGACAGAATCCCCCTCGATTCGAAAGACCGCCTGGTCCTGGACAGAATCCCCCTCGATTCGAAAGGCCGCCTGGTCCCACTCGGTTTGAAAGGCCGCCTGGCCCAGGACAGGGTCCAACATCTCGCTTTCAGAGACCACCCGGTCCTGGACAAGGTCCAGCACGTCCTCCTGTACCACAACAAGTTGGTGTAAAACCAAGCCCTGCTGCTCAAAATAAAGAAGAAACACTTGAAACTTCTGGACCTCAGCTCAGGAGAACTGGGTCCCAAGAATCCGCACCTCAAGATTCAAGCTCCAAGGATAAAAGCACAGCTGAAGACACACTGGCCGAAGACATTGTTGATTCTGGGAATGGTTTCTTTGTTCAAAGTGACCCAATACCTCAGACTTCACAAAAGGAAAACCAGCAAAAAGGAGACGATAAAGCTACTGGAGCCCCTGAAAAAGTGAAGGAGCCAGAGGCCGCAACAACTGCAGTGTCAGCTCATCCTACTTCTACTCCAGTCAAACCGACTCCCTCTCCACCCGGTCCAGCTAAAAGTAGTGTCAATAACGGCCCCCCTCCTCCTCCAAGACCTATGCCTCATGACATGCCTAAGCCGCCTCCCCCAGGTCCTCCGTATGGTGAAAACCAGATGGGTCCTCCACCCATGGCGCGCGGGAGAGGCAGAGGGCAAATGCCGATGCCTGTACGTGGCAGGGGACGCGGCCGTGGCCGAGGTATGCCCCCTGGGGGTCCTGGGGGTCCTATGGGCCCACCGCATGGATACGATCCCAACATGCAGCCGCCTGAAGAAGAGGAGCACTCTGGGTACGAGTACGAAGACCCGCACGCGCACATGATGCACAGAGGTGAAGAAGCAGAAGCGGACTATGGATGGGAGGAGCAGCACCCGGTAGAACCACATGGGAGGATGCTGGGTAGAGGGCCACCAATCCATGAGGAGGAGATGTGGCACCCTGAGGAGCATCACTTTGGTGAAGATTATTATGAGGAGGCTGAGGGCCAGGAGGAGCATGTTGAGGGACATGAGGAACAGTGGGAAGGGGAACAGGAGGCAGAACCGGAACAGGAGTACTGGGAGCAAGAGCAAGACCCATATTGGAATGTCAGAAGGCCGCCTATGCGCGGGCGACCTCCGTTCCCCCACGGCATGCGTGGACGCCCCCCTCCGCCTCGAGGGTTTATGCACCAGGGTCCGAGGCGACCTCACCCTCCTCCTCCTCCTCACATGGAAGGCATGGAGCACGACCCTCACAGGCCGCCCATGGGCTACAAAGGCCCGCCCCGGGGTCCAATGGGAGGTCCGATGTTCCGCGGCCCTCCGCCACGTGGTCACCCTGTCCCCCGTGGTATGATGGAGAGACGGCCACCTCCTCCTCCACGAGAGATGATGGAGAGGGAGCAACACGGACCACCCCCTTACCACGACCCCGGGATGGAGCACGATCAGGGATGGCCTCCTCCGCATGGCCGAGAACCCAGGCGGCCCCCTCCGCCTCCGCATGCCATGATGGAGAGAAGACCGCCACCACCCTACGGTCCGGGACCTCCCAGGAGGCGGCCTCCGTTCCCCCACGAGGAGCCGGAGGGGATGTTTGAGGAGACGTACGAGGAGGAGTACCCGCCGCCGCCCCCGCCTGAAGAGGGGTACAGGAGGCCACCACCCCCACCACGGGAGTTCATCTCTCGGGACTATGAACACGGCCAGGAGGAGTACTATCCACCGCCTCCTCCGCCCAAAGACTGGGAGGTGGAGCGTGGTGGCAGAGAGTACCCGCCCTACCCACCTCAAGGCCCACCAGAGCGCATGCGGGACGACCGGTGGTCCGAAGGCAGAGAGCGGCCGTACCTGTATGAGGAAGACGGTCAGGGAAGACCCGATTACGAAAGGTCCGGGTATCCGGAGGAGCCGCCATACGGTGCTAGAGAACCTCCTTATCGTGGCCAACCTGACTGGGAGAAACCATTGCCAGAGCGAACCTACCCTCCCAGCATGGAGCCTAGGAGAGCTTCGTTTGAGGGAGCCTCAGAACCTGGCCATGATATCCCTCCACCACCTCCTCCAGCAGCCCCTGCTACACTCCCCGATCCCTCCCTCGACCAGTCGTCTCCAGGGACTGCGAAGAGCATTGTGGCACTCTCCCAAAGACAGCATGAGATCATCTTAAAAGCAGCACAGGAGCTCAAAATGATCAGGTGATTGCTGATATTACTTTTAAAAAATGTTTTTAAATAACTTCCTGGTTTTTGTGCCCCTAACACATTGGCCCATGTGCTTTTAACTACTTTACCTTGCTCAATTAAAGGCTTTATGTATATTTATTCTTAAACAGACTGCTTTTGTTTTCTTTTTCATATTTTAATTATTTTGTACTTATGTACAAAAGAGCACCTGATGTAATTTAACACAGATAAAATCACTCCAAGTAGCGTGCTCAGTCATTTTCTTTGTATCAAAAGTCCTTTTTGTGTTATTACACATTGGTACACAACAGTCGTAGTAACATGTTCATAAACAACTTTGATCATCAGAGAACGGCAGGAGGGCAAAGTTGGGGAGCTGGGAACACCAACAGGTTCTGAGGTGACGCCTGAACTGCCACCTGGTCTCCTTGGGCTAGAAATACCACCTGAAGTTAAGACTGCCCTTCAGGTATAGTTATGAATATGCCTTCTTGTGGATGTTTTTGGCTCACACACGACTTGATTTTAATGTATCAGCATTCAGCAAGCATGTTGGATCAAATGGCTCAAATAAGCTTAATAATTTAATGTGTTTAATAATCTTGATAATATATTCTTTGCCTTTACATTGTATTCTCTTCGTAATTGCTGTCTCCCCTTTCCCATTGGTTAGTCCACGGGTCTCTTGTCAGAGGCCGGACAGGCTGCGGGAGTAAAACCTCCGTCATGGGACTCTGGCTTTGGCGCCCCACCTCAAGAAGGAGGTTTCCACGCACAACCACACCCACCCCCACCATCTAAACCCATCATCGCTAAGACTGTAGACTATGGACATGGACATGGTATGAAGCTACTTTTATGATTTTTCATGAAATGGTAACATTAAAGTACATTCTAATATTTACTAATGTGTGTCTGACTGTTATGACAATGTGAGGGAAATAGCCTAGGTAAAACAAGTACATTTACTTTTTCAAAGTGGTTTGTTGTTGTGATTTAATATTTGTAGAAGGAATACTCTTTATTAAATTGACACATCTGCTTCTGTGCCCTTCAGAATCTGGAGCAACTGTAGAGCGCATGTCATATGGTGAAAGGATCATCCTCAGGCCTGACCCCGTGCCAGAGAGGAGTTATGAAAAGGGTAGGCCAGGCAACAACTTAATTTCACATACTGCACAAAAACACTCTGTAGCTCCAATCAATGCCTTTTTATTGACTTTCTATTTTTATTTTCTTTGAAGACTCATAAAAAAGGCATTGAGCAGAGCTATACTGTGCGGATTTTCTTCTTTTTTTGAGTGTGTATACATAAGAAAAAAATACAGCATTAATGGTTGAGTACTGACAATACTGTATTGTGGCTCTCCTCAGATCCAATGGGCGCGAGAGATCCGTACGGCCGAGATCCGTATTTCGAGCGGCGGAACGACCCATACATGGAAAGGCGAGAATGGAGCAGAGAACGGGAAAGGGACCCCTACAGAGAAAGGCCAGGCATGGACCACGACCGGGAACGATTTGAACGGGAACGCTTTGCTAGAGAGGACCGGTATGTGTGTGTTTATTGGCTTGTTTGTGTGCTTCTCATGCTAGTTCTTTGTGATTTTAGGTACGCTACCATTTCTGTGACACTAGAAGCCCGAGCATACCCATTAGTTTTTTATGATTGTCATCTCACGTTTATATCACGTTTGTCATATCACGTTGTTTGTCTGTCTGTCTGTCTGTCACAGGCCACCTTCAGGGCCCCCAGGTCGGCCAGGGTTCAGAGACCGGGAGCGTGAGATGAGGGAGAGAGAGGGGCGCAGCAGCCGTGACAGGGACCCCTATGGCCGGCCGCCTTACGACAGACCACCGTATGAAAGAGGCCCTGAGCGATTTGAGCACGGTCCCCCAGGACCTCCCGGCTATGGAAGTAAGCTCATGTTTTTTTGTTTTTTTTTTCTGGGATTTTTCTAAGTAATGGGCTGGTCACAGGAAAATGGAAACAGTTTTCTTCCTTTGTGTTTTTGAAAACATTTGCCTTCATGTGATAACATGTTGATAACACATCCTTATCCATATTGGGTCACAGTGACATGTTTTCACGGCCTATGCACCCTTGTCTCTGCCAGAATGTTTTTTTTTTTTGCTACCTCTGGATAAAATAATGATAATGGTAACAATCCACATCATAAATGCAACTGTAATGTGGCCCTCACTTGGACTGATTAGAGATTCACAGTAAGCTCAGAAAAATGTTAACCAGGATGTCATCCTGGAAGGGGTAGGTGATTTGAATATTTATGTACAATGGATAATATACATCTGTAAGCCACATTTACACATTGGTAAAGGGGGATTGCTTGTACCCTGCTTGAACTTGCTAGCATTTAGCACCATGCTATATCAAGCAAACCCAGAGAAGGCTTTGGCCACTAATGTGATGGATGGATTAAGTTGTCAGATCAACAAAATGTGTCTGGCAATGCAGAAATGCAAAAAACATTTTCATTCATAAAATGTGAATAGCACACAGGAAGTATATTTATTAATTCCTCAGTGTTTGAGAAATCCAAAAGGAGTTAATTTTTTTTACTTGGCAGAACTACTTCCTACACCTTTACTGTTCGAAGACGATTTGGCCCAAGTATTACCCACACAAAACATGTTGTAGCTGTGCATGTAACACTTGAATGTTTTTTCAGATGATCGGAGGGGCTACCCCGATGAAAGGGCCCCCGGTCCACCGTCCTCCATGCCCCCTGCAGCCGGACCTCCCCCTCGCGCCGAGAAAAAGCCCGAAACCAAGAACGTGGACGACCTCCTCAAGCCACCTGGCCGAGCAAGCCGTCCAGACAGGGTGACTTTATTATAAATTATTAATTTAAAAAAAAGATATATTAATTTTTTACGTTCATTATCTGTGTATAAAAGTATACAATGTATTGTTCAAGTATTGTGAACAACACCCAGCTGAAACCTCTCCACAATACACCCAGCTCTGTTTAACTTTAGAACATGGTATGCAAGGGCAAAGTCAAATAAAATACATACACTATTCAGTAGCACATACAACATGGAGGATGACTATCTTTTGGGAGTTTCCACACTACCACAAGCTCTCGTGCAAACTGGGAAGTCCTGAAAAGAATTAGTTTAATGGTTCCTGTGTTAGGTGCTTATATGCTTTTTCTCTTCTTCTACAGATTGTCATCATAATGCGTGGCCTTTCAGGAAGTGGTAAAAGCCATGTAGCAAAACTGATTCGGGTGAGTGCTTGTTATTTGAATAAATGCACACGGCTACACGAATGTTTGATACGTTAGACACATTTGACAATTGTGTATGAAGGATAGCGGGACCACACGGTCATTGTCACACAGTCATGATTAGATCTGAAAATCTGCCTGATATTTGACAGTCAAAACATAAAACATTTTATTATTTTCATTGTACAGCTTGACACAGTGATTGTAGACCTTACATATTTAGATGTACATGTATTCCTGTGTAAACTGCACTGTATTTCTTTTAAACCGCTGTTTGATTTTTTAAATGTAGGATAAGGAGGTGGAGTGTGGCGGAGCCCCTCCCCGTGTCCTCGGTCTAGACGACTACTTCATGACTGAAGTGGAGAAAGTGGAGAAGGACCCAGACACTGGCAAGAATGTCAAGATCAAGGTCTGTCTTATCTCCATTTGTCACCATGTGCATGTCAAATTGTACTTGTGGCAGTTGATCTTCAAGCATATAACATCTTCCTGTGAAGGCACCTGGTATTCTCAGTGTTCCTGCAGATCCTTAAAAAGTCTTTAAAAGCCTTCAGTAATCTTAAAATAAGGTTTTAATTGGTAATGAAATGTCTTGCACATCAAAATTAATGCCAAAATCCATTTATCATAATTGAGTAAAATCCTCTTGTAATGCTACAAATATAGCAGGACATAGCAGAACCAGCAGCATGTTTTTGTTTGTTCGCATGGTCTGGACAGACACACAGACAGACAGACACAGACAGACAGACAGACACAGACAGACAGACACAGACAGACAGACACAGACAGACAGACAGACAGACACAGACAGACAGACAGACAGACACAGACACACAGACAGACAGACACAGACAGACAGACACAGACAGACAGACAGACACAGACAGACAGACACAGACAGACAGACACACACACACACACACACCTCGGTAGCAGTAACCACTGAGCTGAAATCGGAATGCAAAGTGACAACATGGGGAAGTGTCAATTTCATGACAGTCGACTTCCTAATGAAGATTTGGTTTTGGTGTTGGTCTTGAATTTCACTCCGACTGGCATTTAAGGCAGCTTTAAAGGTCTTAAATTACAACTGCATTTATTTAACTGCAGAAAGTCTGTATTCTGTCCCTGCGTATCTGCATGACAGTGGAGGTCAGGGAATGAAGTATTTGTGGCTTTTTTCCAGGTGCTGGAGTACGAATATGAGCCTGAGATGGAGGACACGTACCGTAACAGCATGCTTAAGACCTTCAAGAAAACACTAGACGATGGCTTTTTCCCCTTCATCATCATCGACGCCGTCAACGACAAAGTGAAATACTTTGATCAGTTCTGGAGTGCCGCCAAGACCAAGGGGTTTGAGGTGGGTTGGTTTGTCATCTTCTGGACCTACAGTTTAGTGTGTTGCTACACAGATCTTTAACTCAGTGGTAAGCTCCTATTGACCTGTTTCTGTGTAGGTGTACGTGGCTGAAATAACAGCAGACAACCAGACGTGTGCAAAGAGAAACGTCCACGGCAGAAAGATGAAGGACATCACCAAGGTGATTATTGAATATCAAACTTGCATTAGTTTCTTTGAAATTAAAAGGACAAGTGCAATTTGCAGACCTGTTTCCCTTGGAAGTTTTCAGTGAAAGACTCTCTGTAATTAAAAAAAAACTTTTTTTTTACACAAATATTTTGTCATTGGGTAACTGTTTTTTCTGTGTCACAAACAAAAACTGGCATATAACTACAAGCCTGCTTACAAGCCATATGATTCTACCCTGTCTCCAGATGGCCGGAACATGGGAGCCCACACCTCGTCACATGGTGCGCCTGGATATCCGGTCCCTGCTGCAGGATGCTGCTATTGAAGAGGTACTACACGTACTTATAATTGTCCTATTATTGTGGACTGGTACTTAGACACACTTTGTGGAGCCACTCACTTGTCAAGCGTAGGTAGAAAGAGAACTGCATAGTACTGAAGAGGTTCTTGGGGTACTTGTAACCATTCTTTAACGTGGTTCTTTAAGTGTGTTTGGGCGGATACTAACCTTTAGAATGCTCCTGTTAGATCTAGCAAATAGTGTAATGTTGTCAAACCAGAGCTGCTTTCTGAGAAGGTTTCGGAAAGTTAAGTCTGGGCTTTGGTTAGGGGAGACACAATCAGATGAAACGGGGAGGGGGAGGACTTTTTAGGCACACATTAACCTGCTTGTAAAAGTTATGACTAGGATATACACTGAGTGCTACTTGTCATAAACCGTCACAAGTCATCAGTGGATTCTTGCATTCAAAATGGCCACTCACCTTTCTTTCAACAAACAACAAACTCTTTGGCAGGTTTTAGCCATTTTCTGTGAAAATTAAATGATTTTGTCCTCAAGGTTGAAATGGAGGACTTTGACCCCACCAAAGAGGAGCAGAAGCCAGAGGTGAAGAAGGAGGAGGAAGAGGAGGGAGACCTGGTAGGGGTTCGTCACTTCTCTGCATTTTTTTCTTTTAGCTTAATTAGTGTCACTTGCTCGTGTCATTGCATTTCTGCTCAGGTCTTCACCACTGCAGGGCAGAGTAGCTGGCAGTGGGACACCATGTACTGGGCGTTTCTGCAGGCTGCCAGTCTTTTGCATATCAAATAATGCATTAGTCCTAAACAAACTTAAGAGCTGGCTTAAGGGCTTAAAAACAAACCATTACCAAATCCTGTGTTTTGTAAAATGTAACAGCAACCACAAAATACTATGTGCTCAAGTGGACAAGCAAAGTCCTGTAAATGTATCAAAATTACTCACCACTTGCAGTTTCAAAACTTGAAGTTTTAAGATCAAAACCAAAGAAAATGGCATTCATGAAGGGCAATTTCTGAACTTTAAAATACCATTAAATTCATAAGTGTACATGAATTGCACAAAACAATATTAATTCCATGTAATGGTTTACTAATTAGGTTGTTTCCTCAAGCTCTGTTGAGGTTGTGCTGTCCAAACTTGCACTGTACATCCATGTACTTTGTGTCATATTGTCATAATGTTGTATTTTTCCACAACATCCACAATATTACGACAGGCATAAAATATTAACAGTTGTAAAATTCAGAAATGACCAGGCTCCACCTCTGTGTTATCTGCAGGACATGGCTTTCTTTTCCTGCAGATAATGGATACAGTTGTTTACTCTGATGTTTATGCACGCAGAATTAGCTTAACCAGCACAATCTAATATTACCCCTTGAGGGCTGATCTATGTGGGCAGCTGTGTCTGTCACCAGGGGGTCTGTCTCCTCACTGCCCCCCCTCTCATACTATGCATTGCTTTGTCTGTGCCCCCTGTGTCACAGACTTGGGTAAAACTAAGAGAACAAAATTCAATTTAAAAAAGAAAAAAAAAGGTATGACCTTATTGTAATCAACGAAGAGTTGGGCATGTTTGCACTGAAATAGATTTAAATTGCCATCAGCTGCAACAAAACAAACAGAATAAAAAATAATTTTCTAAGACAAGCATGAGGCACAAGAGCCACCATGCTTCAACAAATCAATTATCCACGTCATCGCATTATTTCTGTTGTTCAGTGACGAACATTAAAACCCAAATGGCATAATTCTTTTAAGACTTCTAAGTCTTTCGAGAGGTTCGGAGGACCTTGGTATAAGCTTCATGGTGTTTGAACTAAATATAAACATAATCAAAAGCCAGAACACAGTCTGAAAATGTTGTCTACCTTACTTGATAAAAAAATAATAAGTGAATACAGAATGGTTGGTTTACCATGAGAAAAAAATGGAGATGTGAAAAGCATGTCTTTGAATGCATCCACAACTGGGAAAAAAATGGTACAGTGGAAAGAAATGTATGTGATTTTGCTGTTCATGTGGTAGGTCTGTCCTAATGAAGACAACATTGCAAGCAGACCTATTGGTTCTTACCTAATTTAATGCATATTTTTTTTTACAGCTGTCAGTTATCTAGATTGGTTTATCATTGTCCCCTTGTCAGAACGAGTTCATCTCACCATTTCTAATGGCTTTTAAAACGATATACACACACACACACACCATTTACATGTCAGAGGTGTATAAAGCTGACTTCGTCAAAACTAGTAAATGTTCTGTTTTTTGTTTTTTTTTGTTCTGTGGATTGTGGCTTAGTACCATCAAAATGATTATTGAAACAGTTGAATGTTGGTGTAGCTTAACCGGTAGTAGCACTTGTTATCAGAACTGCACAGACACAGGAAACCAGTCTTCAAACTATAAGTTAGAAGACAGGCTGCCATTCATTTTCAAAGAGAGTGAGAGTTTGATAGAGACAAGTGATACGTTGCCACATAAATAGGCCCAGAGTAGATTAAGTTTAACTCTGCAAAGTACATTAGACATAATGTAGGAAAATAAAGCTCAAGGGTGTGTGGTGTATGACGTTTAGGGCATACTTTTACCTTTTACCTTTTTTTTATGACTAGTAGTATTTTTTGTTAGGTAAAATTATGCCCTAAAAATTATTTTGTTGCTGCACTTAAAGGTAGGAGGTAACAGAAGTTGAGATAGTAAAGAGAAATCGAGTTGCAGGAAGAAAGTACAGGACAAACAAGATTGTCATGTAGCAATGCCATACCAACAAGAGATTGTTTAGACAAGGGCAAAAAAAACTAGGCTGATTTTAATTCAATAACATCTCTTGGCTACAGATCTTATTTAGGCTATAGGCATGACTGTATTTAAACAGTCATTGTGGCAGGATAGGATAAGACAGTGTGTGGTAGATTGCAAAGGGTCCCTCAGAAAACAGGAACAGATCATGGATATTGTACAGAGGTTAGTAAAGCTATTCAATAATATAAGAAGCCTATGTCTGTAAAGCGTGGCTTATACAAGGTGCACTCTGTATTTGGGAAACTATAATACCACCAGCCCCCCCCCCCCCCAACACCACTGTATTTTATGCACTTTAGACTCATTCCTCACTATTACCCCCCCCCCCATCAGCTCTTGCCCACCACTTCATCACCTTCACTTTTTTTGTCCCCCCTCCATTTTCTAACACAGCCCCCACCTAATCGGCCTCTCAACCCCACCACAACTGCACTTTACACACTTTATCCCACCCCTATCACCCCTGCCCTTAATCAGATATCCATAACCCAACTGCATTCTGTGCATTTTATTCCCCCTCCCCATACACAGTATAGACTGACAAATATCATCATTTCCCTGCATGTTTTACCTTACCCAGTATCTCTATGCATGTGACAGTAAAATATCCTTGTAGTGAAGTAGACAGTGTCTACAAACCTTTGACTGTGTTTGGCACATGAATACCAGCAGTCTTTTTTTTTACTTCTTTCAAAAACTCAGATATTCATACTAAAATACTGTATTTACTAGTATACTATATAATACATTTGCTGTAAAATCATAGTGTATTTATAGTATGTTTGTAGCATATTTATAGTATATTTGTATTGACTTCATTGACATCCAGAATGACCTCCTTTTGGTCTGGAGGACCTTGTTCCTCCTTTGTTTTCCATTAACATTCGGTTTGCATTGTAGTTTACCACTGCTTTACCAACTGCAGTGATAAAATCAGCACACACGTGTGCCCCACATTGTACATAAAAAAATCCTGTTTTTGAAACTGGCTTGATGCTGGTTCAAATTGTGTTATCATTCCAATTGGGTGGGTTTGTTTGGACCAGAGGCATTGGAGCAAGACCACTTTTTGCAAGTACAAATATACTGAAACATGCTTTTCCCTTAAGTCCGGCATGTTTCAGTATGGTTTGTGCTGCATTTAACCTTGTAAAATATGACATTTAAAGTTGTATGCATGCACGCACACGCACACACACACACACGCACACGCACACACACTCATTTAGCCTTTAAATACAGTACATTACTATGCTGGTTTCTGTCAGTTGTAGTTTGAGTGTAACGCTCATTTTTTAATTTTAATCCTGCATTACGAGTATGCTGAAGTAGATCTACTGGTGTTGAAGTATTTTTTTTGCCTAATACAGTTGTAAGTCTTTACTATGTAGAGATAACAAAAGTAGTGATAATAGCTTAGTGCTAATGTTAAGAATATAAATTATATAGTCATTCTTTGTTGTTGGCATATGTAGCTATAAATTGTGTGAAATCATCAATCAGTTATCTTTGCCAACGCCCCTGTCTAATGCTGTATGTTATTTAATTACTGTTATAAGATGTGTTGGATTTGTGGGGTCACATAAGAAATACAGTTTGTCTCCCTATACAGTTTTTACTCCCTATATCTCTGCGATCCTACACATGCCAATGTACTATGTATAGTGATAAATGTTGCACCTGTTGTGGATCTTTTAAAACGTTTCCAAATGGTACATATTGTCAATACATTGCGTAGCATAATGAAAAAAAATGTCAAAAAGAGACATCTAAGCAACCTGAAACATCCCAAATATTTGAGTTGAAAAACAAATATGATGCATCCCTCTGAAAAAAAAAAAACCTTTTTAAGGCATTCATCAGTCCCTGTGTGAAGGACAGAAAACAAAGTTTGATATGAGTACATTTAACGTTTTATAAGACTTATGAATTTTACTTCGTTCATTACTAAACAAGCTCCTACAACATTGATGAAAGTTGAGAATTGTAATCACAACAAAATGCTAAAACAATATGACTGTGGCTTTTAACTTGTTTCAAAGCAATACAATTATACATGTGGTGTTATATTACGTAGGCACTATCATTTAGAAAAGAGAGAGGCCCTTTTCACACCTGACATTAACATGCATCTAATGAGAGATCATAAGTGGACAGAGGTATAGGTGCGAATTCACCCAGTAGCCACCATGGAGACCTGATTCAGAACAGGTATGAACGTGGATCTGTGACAAAATGCTCTTTTACCTGTGATGGTTTATGTCGAGGATGGTGCAGGAGGATGGCTACAGGGGGTTGATGTAGAGAAATAATGTAGATGTTCATTTGCATCTAGAGCAGGGAAATGAGATTCAATCAGAAGTGGTCATGAGATCCTCATGAATCCCAGGTCTGCACTGATGTACTTAAAGGAGTCCACTTGTGATTGGATGAACCAAGAGCCATGCTAATGTCTAGTATGAACAGGGCCTACAATTGGAGATGAACACATCAGCTCCACCCATGTTTCCCTCGTGTAGTTGACCACTAGTCCTCTACAGATACAGATACACTTGAGGCCAATTCATACTGCAGGCAGCAAAATTCACTTTGACCAAGGTATGACATGAGAGACAATTTCTGTCTGCTAGGGCATCACAGAACTTGTCGCATGCAGAAAAAAATGAGTAGCTCATCAGTAACAGTATGTGACGATGTCTGCGGCATTGTAGGGTTCTGTGTTCTGGACGGTTGCTTTGGTTACGCTGGTATGGAGACCTCATGTTGCCTGCACTATAAATTGGTCTTTAGGATCCACATTTTTGCTTTGCTCTATTACATCACTTGTTGCAGTAACATTTGTATGGAAAAAAAGATGCCGGCTTTCTACCAAAACAGATTCAATGTTGTTTGTTAACGTATACGTATAGAAGTGATGGTAATTAGTTTGTGAAAACTTCTCAAAATGTCTGAACTCTAAAACCTCTGCCTATATGCTGTACATTTGTTTTCTCTGTGTTTTACCTCAACTCACAGACTATTTGAACTAAATACCTAACCCAGTTATCTTTAATTCAGATTACATAATTGTATTCCTTCGAAAATCACTTCACTTTACTTTTTGTTCAACTGTAGTGCCACCTTGTGGGACAAAGACTAATTTGTCATTTTAAAACACTTATCGTGATCAACCGACAGATCACAGAATTTAAAAAGGCAAAAAAAAAAAAAACCCAGTTTAAAATTCAAAGTAATTTGCACAGTCTATTCATGCATAGACTATAAAAGTCATAATCTTGTTGGAGAGAGTTGTTCAGAAGTACTCATTTGATGTTTTATCAGTGTAAACATACAGTGACCAGAGGACTTAATGCTCACTGTCGTTGATGTAAACGCAATTCCTGTAGTCTGTAGTCATGCACCTGACAGATGGTGTATTTGGCACACAACAAACTGATCTGGTTTGTTGTCACCTATTTCTTCTTAACCTAAAAAGTCCCTAACTTTGTGCAGTAGATTTTTTTTATGTTGTTGGCATGCAGTTCTTACAATTTATTCTAGATATACAGAATTGTTGTCTATTTCCTTCTCATATCAACCAACTCATCTGAAGTTCTCATGATGATGTTTTATCTTGTGTTTTTTAAAGCAAGATAAAGAAACCATTAAATGCACGTGTATCTATAAGAAAATATGCACTGTCCAGGTTTGCTAATATTTGTATTTCAGGAAGGAAAATGATCGAGCCCTTATAATCTATATCCTGATCTGAAAGGGTCCTTGCTGTTATGACGAGCTTTTTGTAAATTGGTAATGTTAATGAATTGTCTTATGTTTATGCTTAATCGAGTGTAATCATTTAAATACTGTTGTGCCCGACACCACAATGTTAAGACCCGTTGGTCGTCTATGTGAGTTGCATGCTATATTGAGATGGACTTTGTCTTCACTCAGGCCATTTTTGATGGTTATGACTAACTAACTCTTATCTTTTTTCAAGCACCTTCAAGAAGTCTTTGTGAACCCTCCACCCCCATCCCCTTTTCATTTCTTTTTTTTTTTTTTTACATTTCTGTTGTCCCATCTCCCTTCACTTGCTCTTTTTGTCCATGGAAGAATAACCATTGGAGTCTCTCTCTGTATAATATAGGGGTACATTCCAAAAAGTAAATGGGAGATCGACACGTCTGAGGCTAAGCTCGGTAGGTGTTAACTATATCTGTTCCTGCTCTGACACACCTGTAGTCACTCCAATTCCAATTCTCTCTCTCTTACACACACTCTGTCTTGATCTCTCTCCACCTCTATCTCTATATCTGTCTCTGTCTCCCCTCTGTGTTTTGCCCTTTCTGTTCTATATCTGTAAACTCCTCAAATAATTGAAGATTGCCGTCTTAAAGGAACATGCCACTATTTTGGGTCATTGGCTAATTAGCCATCTTTCTTAACGTTAGACTATTGGCAATCTGATTTGCCAAAGCAGTTGCATGTTCCTTTAAGGCATACTTCACTCGTGTCAGTAATAATATATTCCTCAGTTGATGTGAACTTGACACAGATATGTAGTCCAAATGTCCTGCGTCTGGTAGTGTTTTGGCATGCTCCATTGCGACTTTGTGGTGTCTCTTGGCTGCACCTGCAACTTAATACGCTGGTTGCTCTCGAGACATTTAATGTTTCCAGTTGTACTGCAGTGATGAATTGTGAACATTTACTATAATTATTTAGATGAGATGACAAATGTAGTCCCTGTAATGCTTTAAGTTCTGAATATTCTCCCAATTGCCTTAACTAGGGTTAATGAATATCCTGTATGTGTGTAGCAGTACCTTTTTGTCTTTTTGTGTCCTGAGAGTAGTATATTAAGTAGGCACTATTTTTACCTCGTCCCGCTTTTTATAAACTTCTGTTATTTAACTGTTTCGCTGCCAAGTATTGCTAGGTGTTGCTCTGGTATAATAACCCACATCATGTCATATTCATATCATATATATGTAACATCAGTGTTTACGTTTGTAAAAAGTGGGGCCACTGTAGTGGTTTTTAGCAGCGAGACAGTTAAAAAGCTGTTTACACTTTTACTCAAAACAATCAGTGGAAGCACAGGGAACATAGGTGTTAGGTCTTACTGTGAGTGGCCGGGCCCTGCCGTGTTGCTAGCGCAGGAAGCTGGTCGGTCCTGGAAAGTGGGCAGGCGATGACGTTAGAAGCGCTCTTTTTCCAGACAAGCTGGACGGCCTGGTGGGCGGGAGCAAGCGGAAGCGCGAGTCCGACGTAGCGGGCATGGAGGACTTCCTCCAGCTGCCAGACGACTATGCCACACGGATGTCCGAGCCGGGAAAGAAGAGGGTAAATATGATGGCTACCATTTTTTTATTTTATTTTATTTTTCAGTCACACTAGTTTCATAGTTTCTCCTCAGTCCCTAAACAGTTAAAGTCACTTATTTTCTGTCTGTGATTTAACAAATGGGTAAATGTTCAGTCTGTGGTTACAGTAAATACCAATTGGTACGTGTCTTGCATAATTGTTGTCCTCCATGACATGCTTTGTAGTACTGCTGTATCTTATTGTTTGAATTGAAAGCCACCCTAGCAGACTGAAAAATCAGACATACTCCACGGTCTTGTTTTCCTTTCATCACGCCTCTGGTTTGGTTTTCGGTCCTAGGTGCGGTGGGCCGACTTGGAAGAAAAGAAGGACGCTGACCGAAAGCGTGCTATCGGCTTTGTCGTGGGGCAAACGGACTGGGAGAAAATCACTGACGAAAGTGGCCAGTTGGCCCAGCGAGCTCTTAATCGCACAAAGTATTTCTGAGAAGACCGTTTTGTAGTCTTGCACACATTTTTTTAAACAGGTAATTACGCACATGTCATTATTGTGAAAAGGCTTTTTTAATGTAAAGGTGTCAGTACTACAGTACTAAAGTAACTAGCTATTTTTCTGATATTTGTAAGTATAATCTACCTGGTTGCTTTGTTTCAGTCGTTTCTCTTTTTTTCTCTTCCAGATAGCCAGACCGTAAAGGAGCAGGTTGCTGTTCTTTTGATGGCACAACGAATGCTCTCCCCCATTGTGTTACTGTTATATAACGCACTGCTTTGAGAGAGAAGAGACTGTCATCGAGATCGACTGGGGGAGCGTGATGAGAAGACATTGTTATTTTTGTTTAGCCTTTCTGGTATTTCTCATGAATGTCCACGATTTTAAACTTCCGGACCAGGAATCTCTCCAGTCTTCATGCTGCGTTGGCGTTTTTATACCTTGTATGTATTTCCCAGTGAAATTTCAGCTTTTAGTCATTAGGTTTTGGTAAATTAAACCGTTAAAAGGCTAATGTGACTTATGTTTTGTTTTTTTTTGTTTTTTTTGTTTTTTTCCTTAAAAAAAATGTAATTTGTTTTTTGTTTAAAGTGTTGGCTTCAGTGTGTTGACTGGAACACCTGTGGACATATATTAAAAATTAATTCTAAATGTGTCTTGTGCATCATTATTTGAGTCATTAATTTCGCTTTGTTGACTGGAGTCTTACCAAGCGTTTGGCTAAAAGGACTGAAACTGCAGTGCTGTCCCATACAACAGAATTGCTTACAGTGAAGTCCACTTTCACTTCACAGTATTTGTGAAGGATAGTGTGGCATTTTCAGAGACTTTTGTTGCCATGAGAGCTGGCAAGCTGCATTGCAGTAAATGTGACAAATACGCTTCCTTTTGAAGTGTTTATTACTGTGTTACTCTGTAGTCATAGAAATTATGCACATTAAATGATCGAGTTATTTAATTCCTTAATTTAAAAAACCCTTTATATAGATTTGAAACAAATAGATTAATATTTATCTGTCGATGCAGTGGAATAACTATATATTTTTAGTCGCCATCTTAACATTCTCAGTTACGGAGTACATAGTGATTTGTCTGATTCATCTGTTGTGAGCTGGGGTCTGTGTTTTTTTTGTTTTTTTCATATTAGTCGTAGATGTTTTACAGCATTTCTTGCTTCTTCCTGTAAGGCACTGTGTGGTGCAACAGTTCTGCATTTTCAGTTGGAAAGTTAATTTCTTCTCTGGGAAAAGCTGACTACAATTTTGCCATAACCCAGGTGGCATAGTGAATAAGAAGTTACTTTTAGTAAGTCTTACTAAGACCTTGATGCTTATTTGACATTTGGCACCATTATCCATTTTTAGCATTTGGAAGGTAAGTAAATTCGTTGCACACTGTAGACCTATAATGAAATCAGCATATGACTTGACTGTTTATTTTTATTACAGTAATTAAGAACAATTACGGTGCATGTACTGTATGCTGTAGTGAGTTAGATTCAGTCAGGTAAGACATTAAGAATTGGTAGCATACTTTTACAAGATGATATGGACAAGCAGAAGTAGTAAAACATATAAGATACATACAAACATATCTGGGCCAATGCATTCACTTGTGTGAATTTGCAAAGCGAAACATTTAACTGAACTGTCTGTATTTAATATTCTAGTGTTCAGTACGCCTCTCTGCCCTGTCTCCAAACCCACTATGTGAACAAAGGAGATTTAAATGCTGCTGGGACATCACTGTCCAGTTTACAAATGACCTTATAGATTGCCTTCTTCCAAGAGGGATCCAGATCTCTGGACAGGGCGATAGCAGTGTAGAACTCTCTCAAGGTTATTTCCACAACCTCAAGGAACCTGTCTGGAACCTGAAGTAACAAAAAAAACAAACAAAGCTGTCATAAATGGCAATGTTAAAGACCTGTTATGCAGCCAACTACATGTTTATATGTTTTTTCCCACCAGCCAACTACATATACAGTAGCTTTAAAGGTAAGTGTTGCTGCAGTTAAGGAAAATTAGACCTATTGCTGGACGGCCTTTGCATACATCCCTATTCCCCCCATCGCTTATTTTAAACTTATAATTTACTACATGCGTTTTACCCAGGTATGATGTAATGCGATGTGGGTGGGTTTGATGTAAAAAATTGATTATCAGGTAACAGTAAATGGACAGTACAGTAACCAACATGTGTTTGTCTTTGTGATTATTTGATGTGACTACATCATCCTCATCAAAGATCCTGGTCTTTGTCCTTATATTTTTATATTCAGGCCTCTAACAAAACTAATTGTGTGTCAGAAAAATGTACCAGAAGAAAATTCTCAATAACCCCAGACCATTTATCCTTAACACGACTGCTTAAAGGAGTATTCCGTTTGTGAGGAATATTCTTCCTCTTGAGTCATCTCAATCCTGATTTGTGCCTTTTATTTGTCTAAAACAACCAGTTTTTGAGAAAATTGTGTGAGATTAAAAGATGGATTGGGTTGTAAACTGGCCAACATCTGAAATTGTTGTATTAAACATACTCAGGTCTCAGAGACAACACAAGGTCTGCTTTTCATGTGTGTCTCCTATTTTTTCTAAAGCTGGTCTTAATGTTCCTTTGTTTCTTGTTTTTCTATAGAACTCCTGGAACAATAGTTTACAATAAAATATAAAGCTGATTTAGTTACGGTAAAACAGAGGAGGAACAATAAGTGTGCAGTTCTTAGATGCTCCATTAATCGTGCATGTTGTGAGGCTGTGGAATTGGTAATGAAATATAGACTATAATGGGGCAAGCACAGTATGGTTGTAAACTCTATTACACAAATATTTACCCAAGATTGACTGAGGTACACCATTGCTTACGCAACATATTTGCCTCCTATTTTAATTGGCAGTAACGATAATAGTTCATTGTTAATAATAATGCTTTTGAAAATCAAGTGTCCACTATTGCTGTTTAGTAAATCTTGTCCAAAGAACCAAATTTAAAACGAAAAACCAAATTATCAAATTTTATCGTAATTAACATGTAATTGCACATTGTGGCGCTCCCTAGTGGTGAAAGGACAGAATTTAGTTTGCTGTGTCTAAAGTCTTGCACCTATCTGCACTCTGTAGTGTCGATACATTAAAAAATTTACTAAATTATCACAACTTTGCCATCATGTACGATCAGAGATGGCATAAAAGAAAAAGCTGTAATCCTAGCAGTTTTTTTTTTTTCAGTTGAAAAGACATAATGGCTAACTAGCTTAAGCTTGGATCACATGAATCACTGAGGCCTTGTTCACACTCGCTAAGTGGTGTCTGCATTGTAGCTGCATCACATATTTTAGTGTCAATGCTTAGGGGTTAGAGCATTCATACTTGAATGAGACATGCATTTGGCAAGTTAGACCTGGAATACACTTGCTGTGCACATCATGGCTGCCATTTAGGTCGCAGTGACAGGAGATATGTCCGTACCCGATCCATACCGCCTACCCGATCTGTTCTGCACATCTACAAAATCACATTGCATGCTTGATCTGTACCAAAGATCAAAAATCTGTACAGCGTTAAAATGCTTGACGGCAAATCAGAACACCTGGCAGTTTATTTTCATTATCTGTGTATTGGATTGGCAGTAACAACCATTTAAGTTTTTGAAGCATAAATAACATGTAGCTTAATATCCGTCAATGTAAACTGTGTAGGCCTACTTACTACTTTGGTGTTCTAAAATGCCTATGCTAACTAATTATTAACGCCGTGATTACATGTTGTCAATGCAGGCACTAAATAAACTATTGATTAGATAACTGCTGTTGATAACTGCTTGATTTCAGATAAGACATAAATCCTGCCTATGTGCAGAACGGATAGGCTAGGTGGTATGGGTCAGGTACCGACAAGACAATCTTTCTTCAGAACTCTGGCTCTTATTTCTTTGGTCTGCCCCCTTGAGGAGACCTGCAGTACCATGCATAGCTGTGCGTATTGCCGCAGCAAGTGTTCATCCGTGATGCAGCAGGTTGCATATGTGTGTGCTCGGTCACACTGCAAGTATATACAGGCCTTAGCATGTCATCATATTCTTGACGTTCAGCAAAGAATAACGATCCACTCAACGCATTTCAAAAATTTTGTTTAGACCCACTTCCAAATTTGACCTGTGGGAGGTGCTGGAGCGTTTGAGGAACAGATGTGGAATTTGTTTACTAGATGTCAGAGTAGTTCTCCAAATTTGTGTGCTGAACTAAAGGTTTGTCACTTGCCCCCCATGTCTAAAGGCAGCATGGGAGCATATACACAGATGAATGGCAGGAGACTTATGTGCGTCTATCTGCAGTAACATGTTTTTAATCTGCACCAGTTATTTTTTTAAAGGGGTCCTTCCATCGTTATTTTTATTCATATTTCTGTGTCGCCACTATGGTTGAATGCATTGTGCGTCATTTCTGTGAAAAATTATGTCCTAGTTCTCTTGTTTGACGCCGTTTTCTGTAAGCTAGAACAGGTCTAGTGGTTGGACGACTGGCTTTTCCGGTGTCCCTCGTGAATATCCATGACGTGTCAATAAGGCACCTCTGATTGGGCAAATTCGCTGTCTTTCGTTCACCTAGCTTCTGTCCACTGTTCTCAATGGATGTGAGCGTGCCATACATGGCTCTGGGCGGGGCTTACGACCTAGTGACGTAGATAGGTTTAGCCTGCTCTGATCCGCTCGTTTTGGTTAGCTTGACCCTTCAATGACCAGTAAAACCATGAGGATCGAATTTCACGTCTTCAAAAACCTAATTAATTAAAGTTTGTTAAAATGCCCTTAATTGTTAACTTCTGTATTAGAAATGTGTGTTCTGTCACTTGCCTTATCATCAGTCATACTGTAATTGTAGGCTGTTTCATGATTTGAAGTAGAGCAACAAAATCTGTACAAAAAACACATGCACCAACATTCTGACACTCTTTGGCAGCCTGTACACACAACATATACATGCACTCTCATTCTCCCGTTAAGCGTGTTAAGCGTACACACACACACACACACACACACACACACACTCACACTGACACACAAACACGCACAAACACTGAAAGCCCACTCCTCAGAACTTGTCTGAAGGGATACTGGTGGGAATGCATTGGCAGTGGCAGTTGATCATGTCCTGTTCTGTGTGAGTATGTCTGTTAATGTGCCTTTTTATAATCTGTAGAATTTAAGTGTTTACCAAATGTGTTGTATACAACCTTTTGTATGTAAAAATGTAATTAAAGACCTAACCCCAAATTGCTCAAACCTGACCGTGTCTGCAGTTAGTTTACTATCAGTCTCTCTGAAAATAAATGGAGATGTACTGTAAACTGATCTACATGTACTTCAAAAACATGCTGGGACAACCTCTGAGGCAGGTGTGCCAAAAAACTGGACTGAGGAAAATACAGTCAACAACACACACTGGCAAGCTTGAAACATACTATACTAATTTACACTGGTGAATACACTTTGTGAAATAAGCCTTAGGAATATCCCTTGCAACTTCCAAACAACAGTTGTGTTTTTAAAAAAAATAAATACCTGATACACATGCAATACATTTAAGTTGCAAATGTTTTGTCTACTGTCACATTTAAAAGACAACACAAGAAAGCATTCAAACAGTGACAGTGACCAGTGTGAAATGTGTTGTGTGGACTGCACATTTAAATCGTTGGTTCCTAATGTCTTTAAAGCCTCATGTGATGCTGCAAAATCGCAACCTAAAGACCTAAAGCTAAAGACCTGTACAAATCACCCACAACATTTTCTGAAATGTGAGTCATGCTTCGCCAGGCTACTGCAAAAGTACCCTGAAACACCAATATCAATTACTCTAAACGTGTACAAGTGTCAGTATTACCTCCAAGGTTTCGTTACTGGTCTCATTTCTGTACGGGGAAAAAGTTGTCCACGCCACTATAATATGTGTAACACCGTGTTTCTCAGTTATTCAGACCAAGGATCACTTCTCCCCCTAAAAACAAAACCTGAAGGTTGAGGCTAACATTGCTATGTAAATGTATGAATTGGGGCAGCATCTAACTACGGAATGGCATGAAGATGATATACATGTCAGTTAAACACACTGTGCATAGCATAGGTATCATAAGAAACATCAAAAAATATTATTTTAACACCTCTGCTCACATTTCTTGCAGTGTGGTCTGCAGACCACACTTTGACACTGGTGTAACAGACACACCTCATAGAGAATGCGAGTAACAACACTCTGAACTGCATTTCCTGAAGGCATCAGTTGGCAGTCACCATGGTAACTGGGGAGCAAGTGTTTGAAATGACTGACTGGCTGACATTAGGTGGCATCGTTGCTTATTGATGCATTTAGAAAACACAGTGGTGACATAATTACCTGGAGCTAAAATATCATGTACATGTGAGTGAACAAGTGGTTTTATGTCCCAGTTAGTTTGTTTTAAGCTATTCTCTGTAGCTGTTCTCTCATGACACACATACTACCTGCACGTCACTGGCTTATTTGTTCACAATGTCTGTTCACAAAATAATGTTTGCATATGAGTAAACATATGTGAACATCTATATAATATTTTGTGGAGTTTTCTTTGAAGTTGTCTTTAGGTGTTATCTCATGATACACACACACACACACACACACACACACACATACTATTTGTTGTGTACTAACCTGGAAGTCATTGGCTTTGTTGTAATGTGTATTTAGTGCCCTGAAGAGCTCGGAGTCCCGGCCTACTGTGAGGCCCCTCGTGTGGATCACCCCCTCCACCACGGCCTGCCGCGCAAACTTCTCCATCTGGATGTAGTAGAACTCACGGAAGTTACTGAACCACTTGATCAGCTGGGATGTGATGCACCTGGTGAACTAGGGAGGTATTGGAGAAATTCTAGGTAAGTATGTTTATTTGCAATTCTTAAGAATAAAAATAATTTGTACTAAAACATTGGGCTTCAGAAAGCAGTAAGTAATGGGGGCCATTTGTGATGAAGAATACGGGTTACTGAATAACAGTCAGTTGTTATTGAGATGATAAATAATCTTGTATGTCTATATAGTTTTTTTATTTTTATTATTTCTTTTATTATTACATTTTTAATTGTGCAATGAAATAAAGATTAAATAAAACATCTTAACTTTTTTATTTGTGATGTGTTTTTTTTTGTCACTGTAGTTTTTTTAAAGAAAATTCAGGATCAGGATAGGAACACTGTATCTGTATCATTGTGTCTGTTCTTACCTTTACATCAGGAAAGAAGTTTTTAAGCACATTAGAACTTGGGTATCGTGTGTAAAAGAACATTAGCTTTGCCTTCTTCAGATGTCCAGGAGTCAGACCTTCCTGAAGGTGTCACTGTTAAAGATCTTAACATGTTTGTTTTTTAAATAAACATCTGTTTTTGCCAGCCTGCCATATAAACTGCAGTATACAATGTATGACCAGGGTATTTATAAGTATAATCAAGATGGTATGCTATACAGAAACATGAGATTGTCATGTGTGAGTGTCACACAAAACGCATGCATAAAAAATGACATCATATTGAG
Organism: Setipinna tenuifilis; assembly: GCA_030347295.1. Taxonomy (NCBI): domain Eukaryota; kingdom Metazoa; phylum Chordata; class Actinopteri; order Clupeiformes; family Engraulidae; genus Setipinna; species Setipinna tenuifilis. Next base: position 21,994,013 of record CM059282.1, read on the forward strand.
AACTATATAATAAATATGAAAACATTAAGTATTAAATGGCTTACTTTACATTTGTTAATTTCCTGACTCAAGAACTATCAACTGCTTGTGATGACAAAGGTTAGATGTATGTTGAAAGCGGTTGAATTGAGGAGATGTTTAGCTAAAGTAATTTTACTAAGCTATTAAAAAAGTTATACTACAACCTTTCAGTCAAGTAGAGTACCTTTCCCAACCCAATGCAGTTTGGGCATACGTTTTTAATGAACAAGGCTAAATAGAGATTCATTTTCAGACACGCACAGATGATTAAAAAATATAGAATATAAAACAAAAGGAAGAACCTTTGATTATGGCCATGATGACACCACACCAGCTGGCTTCTGCCTTTTCAAAGGATATATTGAGAGGCAAAAATGAGCTGCTTTCCGCCATGCCTTGATTCTCCCTCTTGATGTGAGGAAGGCAGAGGCTGTCAAAGGCCAGATGACTCAGGGCCATCAGCTGTGCTTGTTGGCTCACACAGCTGGACATTTTTCTTGAAGTTACCTTGATTGGCTCCCAGGAATGTGAGGCTACGTCCACCGAAGACGGACTCGCGTTGTATCGACACGAAAGGCTGTCCAGCGCATTGGAGGGGCTGTCTTGGTATCTCTGTAGCTTTTCTGAGTCCATGAGAACGCTGTTTTGTTTCGATTGAGAGGATGGACTGTTATTGTCTGAAAAACTCATACTAATCTGGGTCAATTTATTGGGACTGTCTCTGTGCGGTGGCTTTTGAATGACCAGTGACAAAGCCTCAGTCTGCGTACTTGGCAGTGAAGGCTCTGTTATCTCAGAAGATGTGCTGTACTTGGGTGATGTTTCCTCTTCGAGTTTCATATTTTCCTCCAAAAAAGGACATTCAGACTCATCAGGGTGTTGGTGTGATGTTTTCAATAGGTATTGGGACATTTTCTTAAAGACCAAATCAACACTCGTGTTTACAGCTCTGGACAGTTCTGATTTAAGGAGGTCCACCAGTTCTGTGTCTGTGTCCAGGGCCATGTGCCCAATCTGTGTCTTCAGAACACCCCTGTGTCTTTCCCCCTCTCTTTTTACACAACGCCCAAAGTCACGTGGGGAATTCCTCATGAGAGATATGTCTGGTATTTGCAGTGTATGTGATTTATGACATTCTTTAGCCTCATGCTTTGCCACTTCAGTCAGAACAGTGTGTTCTGGGTACTCTTCCTCAGAGTTGTTCTTGTAGACCTGTGCTGTTTGATCCCTCTCGTGTCTGTCATGTGGCACATATGGATGCTCTGGGGTCTCCCCAGTCTTGTGGTCCCCTCCACCAGAAAGGTTGACTCTGCTGTGGCTGAAGTCCAGAAGTGACTGATCCTCTTCACTATCGTTCCATACGTCGGCACCTGTGTAATGACCGTTGGCTCTGTTGTCTCTCAAATACACTGGGGGAGATCCAGCCATGCGCTGAAGAATGTTCTCCACTCTGGCCCGCTTGGCTTGGTGGTTCTCTAGGCAGGAACGGTACCAGCCGGAACCAAATGGGTTGTTTGGGACCTGTGAATTTCGGCTGTCTTCACATAAAGGGCTGGCCTTGCACTCCGCATAGTAAGAGCTGTTTAGAGTTGAGGGGGAAGTCTGTTGGGAAAAGTCTTTTTGGCGATGTGACGTCTTACTTTCTGTATTCTTCCTCAAGAGGAGAGAGATTATGGACTCAGTAGTCCTTGCCGGCCAAGAGTCTTCATTTATGTGAGAGCTGCTTAGTTCATTGCATTTAGCATAGGCATTACTTGAAGTATGCATACTCTGGTCAGATGAACTGTAACTCATGTCCAAAAATGTTGGGCTATAGACTGTCAGATCAGATGAACAACATTTACCTGAAAACATGACAGGGTAAAAAGTCCAGATGATTTCCCACAGACATGCACAGCATTTCTAACCATATCCGTTTCCATATATATACAAGTATAGAAGTGGTAGATAAATTATTTTTTTAAGCCATGAAATAATGGCAGAACCAAAGCATTCATCAACATTACTGTACACACAATACACTTTATTCTACACAAAACTTAACATTATGCATGTCAAATACTGAAGTCACATTTATCGACACAGTGATAATTGGGCAGCAGATAATGGGTCTTACCAGCATCTGGTGAGGAAGCAGGCATAAATCAGGTACGATACTTAGATGCGCTCCCTGTGGAGACTCAGCCAAGTCACTGAGTACAGGCCTGTGTAATACCCTTGTCCCTGTCAGAGCACTAATAAATAGCCCTCGTTAATGAGATGCAAAGGGGAAGAGCCTATTTGCATTCAAAGACTGTGCTGTAGAATAAGGTGTTTTGGTAAGGGGCAAGGAATGCAATCAAAGAATCTAGCCTATCTGTAACCTATGTTATGTTTGTTTGTAGCCTTTATTTTTATTTTTATGGAGCATTGCCTTGTATTTCCCCAATATAATCCTTAAGAATGAATCGGAATTTCGATTTAATGGAAATTCAAGGCTTTTTAGGCTATCTGTGTATTTGTGTGGTCCTCAAAATCTTTTTTTTTTTTTCAGATGTTGCTGCCTTTTGAGACTAGTAGGAACCCTTTCACATATAGGCCAATAAGCTGCAGTTTCAAACTATCATCATACTCGAAGCTTATTTCTATACCATTTTACTATGCAACTTAAATAATTTATGCCTTTTTTCTTTACATATATATACTGTATATAAGAGCTTTTTCAGCAGCCTGAACACTTGCTTTCTCTACTGTGCACAATTTTTGGTATAACTGAACGTACTAAATTTATCAGCACCATAATTAGGACTAGCTTACATGACTTTTGGCAAATAAAGAGTCTTCAAAAAAAATCCTAGAGAGTATATCGAGGTTTACAGTCATTGGCTAGAAACGGGCCATTTAGGGATGTTTCCATATAGCGTGCCTAAATTTAGCATTCGAAGAGGGGGCAGCCTTAGTAGGCCTGTGCTTTATCTGAACTAGATTCTTTTACTTTAGTGTCTATGGTTCGATGTAGGCTATGGTTTCAAGTATGCCTCGTTAATTGACTGCTATGGATCTCAAAATTGACATTAAAACATACTGTAGTAGCCGACTCTAAGCAGTTGAGTACTACGGTCGGCTTTTTGCAACCTATGTGAAAATTGAGAAGGCCGCCTTTATTGAAGCCTTTCCATCCTGACAGTTGAGGGTGGAGCAGTTGAGTGTAAGAAAGGTCTTTGTCAGCAACATCAACCGCATATTATATTGATTTTATGATAATTTGGAACTAAAGCATTTTACAAGCCTCTGGGTATGCATACTTTTACCGCACACAGCTGTAACTTTAACTTGTTAACACTTCTTAATAATAAGCAATTTACCCGGAAGAGTTTCCTACCACGTCACTTCTCGTGTTGTTGCTGGCTTCACTGAGCGAGGTCAGTTGACAGCCTGTCATCTCAGCCAACATGCTGTCCCGTTCACGATGTTTTTCACGGACGCTTGGACGTTCTGTTTCTGTGTTGTCCCAGGTATGTGTTTGAAGAAAGGTTTTAAAAGTGTTCTGTGTATTAGTTTGTGAATTTATAATAATTTCCCTTTTTAAGGGCCTTGACGAGGCCTGAGTAACACCCAAGGACAGAGGGACACCGACACAACCGGTTAGCAAGATAGCCAACTGTAGCTAGTTACAAAGCTAGCTAACATAGCTACTAACGTTAACCTTGTCAACTTGGGTAGCTCGAGCATCGTATAAGTAGAGTAACGAATCATGTAACATATTTTGTCTCGCTAATTAAACATTGGCAATTCACCGGACTATGAGAAACCACTCACTGACATTTCCTACAAGCTATGTGGTCAAACCACACCTCTGGGACGCCCCAAACATTAGCTGAGGCTAACAGGCCAGTTAGCTAGTCACCGTTTTCATTTGGGTTCTTATGGCCGTTAGCTTACTAGCTAACAGTCACTAAAGCTCAAGTTGTGTTAGTCTTAACTCCAGTGTAAATGGCAAGTTGAAGTCAGGTTTTACTGTTCGTGAGAGGTCAAAAGTACCTCAGGCTTAGCGTGCAAAGCTAGCGAAAGGTTAGCTTGCTGTTATCAGTCGGTGTTTATAAATATTCGTTATAAGTTTACTAGTTGCACAAGTTTAACATCAGGCAGGGTCAATCATGTCGAGAGACCCCAAACAGAGTCAAATGTTATAAGTATAAAATCTAAATTCAACATCTTAAAGTCTACAGGGCCAGGCATGGTTTAACAATACCGTGACCTCCCCTAAAGATGGTCAGCTAGGCTGACGCTGTGAAGGTGTATGAGAGGACTTCTTCATTTTAACAGAGGATGAGTGTAAATTGCACGACTGCAGTATCTTGGTTGCCCCACACCAGACAGTCGTTTAAGTTTTTCCATGTCCTCGTGTGTTAATGTTAAATCACCTTGTACCCCGCCATGCAGTATTCTTGATCTTGAGTGTACGAAGTCATTCAACACTAAGCAAAACATGGTATGAACTGTGATGTCTCGTCTTTTGACTCTGTGTTAAAGAATGCAGCAGTATTACATGTTCAATGTCATTGTTATTTTCAGAGCAATAAAGCGCTTGGACAACGCATGGTGTCAGGTAAGGATCTGCTACTCACCGACAAGTAATGATGTGGGTTCCTGAAGAGGCTTTGCTATGACTAATAAGTGCGAATATGCAATACAGAAACGAGTTGAAGGGTCTACACTGTTTCAGACAATTTTGTTTTACAAGTTGCCTAGAACATAAATCACCACAGCAGCAGTACGTTTTGTTCCTTTAACGTCATTGTTGTTATGCCAGTCAGTCTAGTAGTCCTTTCAGTATAAAGCCGAACGAGATATGTATACTTCACAGTAAGTTGTGTTCCCTTGGTAAGGTACCCATGACCTTGACTGTGCTGTTGCTGTGATCAGTATATACTTTATATAGTATATACTCTTGTAGTTTAATATTGCGTATTAGTAGGTATTGCCGTCTTTGAACATATACCACATGCTTTGTGTTTTGTAATAATGTCAATTCTGTTATTTGAAAGGACTCTCTGCAGGCAGCCGGATTGTTTACAAGAATAGTGAAGTGTAAGTCTTTTGCCTTTGAAACCTCATTTCTGGTTTGAGTTATTTTAAGAATGACATTTTCAAATGGCATTCGACACCTTCAGTGCTGGTATACCAACATGTTGTTTAAATGCTTCTCAGAGCTGACCCCAAGCTGGTCGCAAGTGTCTCCCAAATCAGATACTTCAGGACTTCGACATGCTTTAGTGAGTTGTTTTTCCCCCTCTGCATGTTCTCTGAAGTAGGCTGTGTTGTGGTCATTGATTTGTTTGCAAACATTGCGTGATCTCGTCTGTCTTATTTGCAGAGAACGAAGTCATTACGGTAAAAACACCTGCCTTCGCAGAGTCAGTCTCAGAGGGGGACGTCAGGTGGGAGAAAGGTGAGTCAAAGTCCCAGTCCCACAAAAATGATGTCAAAGTCCCAGTTTTTTTTTTTGATAGCCAGAATGTGTCAGGTTTTGTTGTCAGATAACATTAGGCCTTTGTTGTATTGTTGTGGTACATAAAAACAAAACACTTTTTTTGGTCTATGTACTTACTTTTTGTTTTTACTGTAAATTATAATGGACCCAGAAATCTGGTCAATCCGCTGTACTTTTCTCAAACATCCAGAGGTGAATCATGAAAGTAACTCACAATTTTGCTAATCAAAAATGACCTGTTGCATCTTTTAATCTAATCTTATGGAACCCTTGTTCTTTGGTTCACAGCCGTCGGTGACACTGTGGCTGAAGATGAGGTGGTTTGTGAGATTGAAACTGATAAGGTACAAGACCCTTTTTTTTTCACCGCCCTGTGATTTTTTCTGACTCTGTTCATTACATAAAGGGGTCATAATAACTGCCAACAAGTGTTTTCATTTTGTGTTAACTAGAGTCCAAATGTTGACCCTGAATGCATGCAATTTGAGCAGACCTTTTGTTTTAACAAAGTCTGCTATCTAGTCTGCAAAGTTCCTCTGTTACTGGAACAGACTGTCCCCATTGGTCAGTGTTCAGATAACTGTTAGTGTGTTGGTGCAACCGGCTGTCTAGTAGAGGTCGACTGATATGGGTTTTTTCATGGCCAATGCGATATCGATATTTTACGGGTCACAGTCAGCCGATGGCCGATGTAAGCTGCTGATTCTTGGTGGCCTATGTAAGCTACCGCTTTTTGATGATGAATATATCTTTTCATTATTTCCCTAAAATATTTTTCGTTGTAGTTGCAGTCATTTATCTAAAGATAACATCAATTATGGGCAGAAAGGATAATAGACCTGCCATCTTTAGTACAGGATTAACCAAATAACATGTCGACCTGACGGTGTCCTTGCCCTTTTAAAGAAAAAGTGCCATTGCCACTTTAAAAAAAACGCTTCTGGCTCACTTTATGCTTACAGATGTGCATCTTCATAAGTCAGCCTAATATTAGGCTAATGTATCAGCTGAATGAAATGCTTTTAGTATTTTATATATTTTATTTTGTGCTGATTGAAAATGTATTGCTTTTAGCTTTGTTCTATCTTCATTTACTTTTAATTCTAGCCTTTTAGTTTTTGACTACACTGTTTTTTAGTTTTTAGTTTTTTAGTTTTGCTATATAAATTAAACTTACTTACTTACTTACTAGCTGAGCGTTATATCAGTCTATTTCTGCTGTGTAATAATGAGTGGTTGTTGTGGCGGGGTGGCGCGTGTGTGTGTGCAGACCTCTGTGCAGGTGCCCTCCCCTGCGGCAGGTGTGATCGAGGAGCTGCTGGTTCCCGATGGAGGACGTGTGGAGGGTGGAACTCCCTTGTTCAAACTCAAGAAAGGAGGTACACCTGAAGCATTGATACTAACACAACCAGACACTGTGTTTTGTGGACAGTGAATTGAACACTGTGGACAGTGAATTGGACAGTATAGGAGGGTGCAGACCACAGAAATGAATACTTGTACTGCCCTGTGTTTAAATGCTGGTTGCCTTTTTGCTGTAGGCATAAAAGATTATTTTCCTTTCCTGTGAAGCTTCTGGCTTGATTCCGTTTTTGACATTGAAGTGTACATGTAACTTAATGTGTCACATTTAAAGTAGGAAAAAGCTTTTGGACCTATTTAAAAATCTATTAATGCCTTTTTAAGGCAGAGCAGCAATTAATGAAGTGTGAAATTTGTCGGCCTCCCTCTATTCTATTTAGGGAGAATCCAGGTCTTGCATGACCAAATAACTGAAACATCTTCCCCTTAAGTGTTGCCAAGATGGCCAACAAGTAGCCAGACTTGCATTATTTCCTGCACAGTCCTGGACTGTAATTGCTGTCATACCTAGCAATGGGGTCAACCACACCTCCTCACTAAGATAAAAGTTCCTGTCCCCTCCTTGCTCAGAGGCTAAGTAAAAAGGCTGACTCCTTGCAAGGAATTGTTAAGCTACGTTAGGAGCTCTCTGAGAGGACTCTGAGAGTCTTTGTGAATTCGGGCCCTGGACTGTCATTGCTGATGGAGTAAATAATTATGATTGATTGACAGCCGGAGCACCAGCAGCAGCAGCCGCAGCCGCACCCCCTCCTAAAGCTGAGGCCCCTGCTGCAGCTGCCGCTCCACCACCGCCTCCTCCCCCAACGCCCGTGGCCACACCCATCCCCACTGCCATGCCACCTGTGCCCCCTGTGCCAGGCCAAGCCACTGAAGCCAAACCTGGTCAGTGTTCCTTCCCTCCAGCTCTCTCGCTCTCTCTCCCGTGCTCTCTCTCTCTCTCTCTCTCTCTCTCTCTCTCTCTCTCTCTCTCTCTCTCTCTCTCTCCTCTCTTTCTTCCTTTCTGTCTTTCTTTCTCTCTCTCTCTCTGCCTGTCTTCTTCTATCTCTCGAGTTCACACACACTAAAAAAAAAAAACGTTTATCTCTCCCTCTGCCTGTTTGTGGTTCAGTATGAACTCTAGATATTTCTGTTCTTGTATCATATACATAATCCTCTTTCTTTTCAACATCCTGAGCTGTACATGATGCACCTAATGTGTAAAAATATCGATAGCGTCTTTATTAGCCCTAAGAGGCCGTTGACTGTGTTCATTTTGTCTTCTCTGTCATGCCGCAGTGTCTGCAGTGAAGCCCACTGCAGCTCCAGCAGCTGCGGCCGCCCCTGCAGCCACCGCGGGAGCCAGGACGGAGAGCAGGGTAAGGGCTGCATACAGGGCTCTAAACACGGCCTCTTGGGAGCTCACTGACCTGGTTACTGAGGGTTACTGTGAAGGTGTTTTAGCAAAATAAGACGCAACAAATGCTTTTTATCTGTGTTCATGCAAGAGCCCGTATCAACGGGGCATTGCGTTGTTGTGACATTGCATTATTGTGTCACGCAAGAGCCCGCAGTAACGGGGCATTGCGTCATTGCGCTATTTCATTATTGTGTTTAACTGCTCCGGCGCCACTGGACTGCAAGAAATGTAATTATGCTGTGACCTTGCCAAACTGTAAAGCACTTTGAGCTGCATCTTGTATGTATGAATTGTGCTATACAAGTAAATATTATTATTATTATTATTATTATTATTACTACTACTACTAAAAAGCAGTCGTCCATTCATAAGGTGGGTTTAATGGCTAACCACAATGTCAGCTTGTATTCACAACCATTTTTGGATGACCACAATTCTCAATGGAATGTTGTAGGCATAGAGTGAATGTTCTTTGCATGTTGAAGAAGAAAGACAGATCATTAAAACCGCACTGGATGGTTTTTTTTTGTTTGTTTGTTTTGGTTGCCACAGGTGAAGATGAACCGCATGCGTTTGAGGATCGCCCAGCGTCTGAAGGAGGCCCAGAACACCTGTGCCATGCTGACCACCTTCAACGAGGTGGACATGAGGTAGGCATCCCTACCCAGGTTGGGGACAGGAATTCTCCTGAGAGGAAATGAATCCATCACACACAACCCAGGCTCAGAGAAACTGTAAATAACTTTTGAAAACTGTAATTGAACTGTTACAAATTGTGGGCCTCACACTAAACATAATGAACCTGGGTTGTCATTACGTACTCATTACACCAACAGCGTATATCTTTGCCTATTGATTCCAAGCAAAAAGAATTACCAAATTAACATTTTGGCTGAATAAGGAATTGTTATTTAAAATTAATCTTCGTTTTTTGTTCATTATATGGGAGGCTTTAATGCAGTCTAGAATGTTCTGAGGCCAGTGTGTTCCACACAGTAGTTAGTTGCTGAGTGTGGAGCTGCATCTGTAGCGAGAGTAACACAAGCCACAATAACCCAATCAGAAGCAGGGCTGTGATTATAATGGTGTCCGGCTGTCCGCCTTTCTCCCTCTCCCTCTCTCTCTCCCTAGCAACATCCAAGAGATGCGCAAAGTGCACAAAGACGCCTTCCTCAAAAAACACAACATCAAGCTGGGCTTCATGTCCGCCTTTGTGAAAGCTGCTGCTCATGCGCTGTCTGACCAACCTGCTGTCAATGCTGGTGAGCCACCCCCCTTACTTCCAGCCAAGTGTGGAAATTAACTTAAGCAAAATGTGAACTTTTACCAGCCACAGAAAAATAAAAGGTAAAATCCACCAGCCACTCAGTAGTAAATTATTATTTTGTGCCCAAAACCTACCAGTCACTTTCATATTTTACCAGCATTTGGCCAGTGGCTGGTGGGAATTTCCACCCCTTACTTCCAGCCCATGGCAACACTAAGAAGAAGAAGAAAAAAGAATAAAACTTTATTGATCCCTTTGGGAGGTCCTTTAAGGGAAATCGGAGTTCCAGCAGCAAAGCACCAAATCACGATACAGATAGATAAAAACTGTCGAGAGTACTGCACAGGTTAATAAATAAGGAGACAGATAGTCCAAAGAAAAAAATGTGTGCACGTATTGAGTGAGAAAGTAGCAAAAAAATAATGTCCATTGTTGTCGTATTAGACATCTTTTGCTGTATCATTTACAGTTTCATTCTTTCATTGTACATACATGTATTTTGTTAATATTTTTATGACTTAACATCAATTTTTCTCCCACCAGTTATTGATGACACCACCAAAGAGATTGTGTATAGGGACTACGTAGACATCAGTGTAGCTGTGGCGACACCAAAGGTAAGACTGGACTCTCATAGCTAATCTGCAATTATTTAGTATTTAGTTATAAGTATTTAGTGACTTCCAACACTTTGAAAAGTAGTTATAATTGATAAGAACACATGATTGTAGATCTGTGTTTTTTAAGACAGTTGTTCTGAGGAGCTGAGCTCACACCATCTGTTTCTTTCTCCACAGGGTCTGGTGGTGCCGGTCATACGTAGCGTAGAGACCATGAACTTCGCCGATATCGAGAAAACCATCAATGCACTGGGAGAGAAGGTGAGCAAAAATCTGTTGTGTTGGAAGTTGAGCCAATATCTGATAGCGCTTTAGGGTAACCTTCTGTATTTATTGTTTTATGTTGTGTTGGCACATGACCATGTGTTTGTGTTGGAAACATCTGTATCTACACATTGTCCTTTATCTTCAGTTACATTTTGTATTTTTTCGTATACTTCTATGTTGTATGTGTGTTTTTTGCTATTGTATCATTATTACTCTTGTATAATTTATATATTCTATTTTTATATCATTATCTAGTTATTCTGGCACTGTAAAGCGCTTTCTGACTGACCTGTCTGTGAAAAAGCGCTATATAAATAAATTCTACTCACTTACCCTACCATTATCCCTTTTGTTTTATGTTGTTTTGGCACATGAGCAGAAGTGTAGATCTTGGCTTCGAAAGTTAAAAACACTGCCACATATTCGATTCGACCATGTTCTGAACCAGCTAATCCTGATGAGCACACAAACCAGCTAATAGTAAAATCACCTGTGTTAAATGCACAGGCAGACCAAATACATGACAGGGTTTTTACTTTCTTAAGCTGGGATCTCCACCTCGGCACATGACCATGGTCCACTATTATGACCCCATCAGGAAAAAATAGGGGAAGAAATATGGGATCGCAATAAAAGAAAAACCAGGAGATGAAAATATAACCAAACTGTGTTTTTATGTATAAGCATAGGATTAGAGAATTGGCTGGACACTGCTACAAGGCCATGTAACACCCCCACCCTTAAGAAATAAATTGGCGGATTAAAGTGGTGATGGTTAAACAATTGATAAAAATGAGTACAGTATATACAAACGTGAGCAACATATACTCATCTTTTTGACACGTCTTACAAAAGATGTCACCCTGTGAAACAATGTAACATCCACAGTATGGAGGTGTCTAATGACCCTTTGCCGGCATTCCTCCAGGCGCGTAAGAACGAACTGGCCGTAGAGGACATGGACGGGGGCACCTTCACCATCAGCAACGGTGGCGTGTTCGGCTCCATGTTTGGCACGCCCATCATCAACCCTCCACAGTCAGCCATCCTGGGCATGCACGGCATCTTTGACAGGCCTGTGGCCATTGGTGGCAAGGTGAGTGTGCCGCGTTTCGCTTGCCGTTGATTCATAGTCACAGGCCCCTGTTAAATGCTCCATGGTCTCAAGAGGGTTAGCCTCCACCACAAACAGACACACACTCGCACAGACACACACTCTAAACTAAAGCGACTCTTTCAGTGTTACTTTCTGAATTGGCACTGTTGCTTATACTTCTGCCTACACAAGACATTGGCTTTGAATGTTTGAATTATATAAACAAAGCACACCATATAATTGTTTCTACCTACAGTAATTCCAGATTTCTACATGCAGGCAGATGTTTATCTGTTATGTTCTATCAGTTCTGTAGAGGATAATGTGTTAAGTGCAGACTGGGCCATGCAGAGATGGTACAAGGAAGGGCTGGAAAGAGTATTTAGAAGCCTCTAGAACCTCGACTGCCTAAATGATTCAGAGACTCTAGGTTTAACTTCAGTTCTGCCTGTAACGAACGTCCAGAAGCTCGTATAATGTCCAAATGTCCAGAGATGCACCAAGGCCCAAGTCATCCAAAGAAAATGGTTATATGTGGTCTGTCTAAGAAAAAAAAGAAAAGAAAAAAGATTTTGACACATGCTCACAGCTCGATCTCCCTCCCATGTCCATCCCCACAGGTGGAAATCCGGCCCATGATGTACGTGGCGTTGACGTACGACCATCGGTTGATTGACGGCAGAGAGGCGGTGACCTTCTTGCGCAAGATCAAGGCCGTGGTGGAGGACCCCCGTGTTCTGCTCCTTGATATGTAAACCCTCTCCCTCCAGGGGGGGGTGCGGGGGGGCTTTTCTCCTAGTATATATATATATATATCAACACACTATTAAACACACGTGATGCCAACTCCACACGCTGTGACAAAGATTTGTGGACTTGTGTAGCCCTCCAGTGAGCCTTTCTAAACAATGTTGAGGCCGTAATGCGCATCTCAAAACTGTAAGATAATAACACGAACAAGAAATGAATGGGTGTTTTTCATATGGGCTATACATTGTTTAAAGGGACAACATAAAAAGGACCATCTCTTCCTAAGGACCCCTTAAGTTTCAGTAGTATGACTGCTTTCATACTTTGTTTAGAAAAGCATTCAATGAATGACTGCACAATGTCTTGACCAGCGATAATTAACAGTTTGGAGGGAGGTTAAAAAAAAAAAAAAAGTCAGCGTTTTGGCTTTTCTGTTAACAGCTGGTATCATGTTGTGTTTGATGGTGGCATTATGCTTAAATTGTTCAGCCCTACTTAAAATATGGAACAAAGTGCAACATCTTCATGCTGAAATGCTCTGATTTTTAAATTTTAAAAGAAAAAAAAACGAAAATAAGAAGAATTGTAAGCCTTTCTCTTTTTTTTTTTTTTGGTCGTTATCTCTGTAGTCAGAAGAGGTGGTTCGATACGACGCCTAATATACCACACAAAGACCGTAGCAGACCTTTCCATAGTATCCTCTGTCTTGTTGAAAGTACATCCGGAAGATCTGAAAAACTTGACTTTGCATGCATGCACACAAAGCACTACACACTACTACTGCAAGCCAAAACTACAGCCACAAATCGGGGGGAGCGTAAGCACTTAAATTTCTGCAGTAGCAACGCAGGGTCCTATTGGGATGTTTGCACAATTTGGTGCTAAACTCAAACTGTATAGTGAATCTTGCCACAAACTCTCTTTTCGTCACCAACTGGAACTGGTTTTATACATGCACAACCCCTGAAATGTCTGAACAATTTTTGTGTGGTAAAACCTCTATTGCATAAATGGCGTTTGCTTTAAATTTTTGCTGTGTTGCTGTCTTCTTTGATCTGTCTGTTGTGAAGTTCAGGTCACTACCCCTAATGAGACAGTAACAGTTATCCGAAACCCAACATGATGCTGGCATTCACTGATTGGTGGTTTAGAAAGATGTTCCTTAGGCTGACCCCCCCACCCCCACCACCCATGGGGCCCCTAGATTTGGCGAGCCACCTCCCTTCTGACTACACTGCACTGCACTGGGAAGAAAAAACTGTGCAGATCAGTCCTTCCCTGTTTTAATTTGACCGTGTTTAATCTGAAACGTCAGGTGTCATGTTTTGAAACGCACAAGTAGCTCTTTGCCCTGGTACAGACTATCGCTTTGATTTCTTTATCCACTGTATTCAGTACATGTTGCTATTTAAACATACAATTTCACCATTAAAAGCCCTAGTTTTATGTACGTCTGTGTCCTAAATTAGTTTTTATTGTGGACCTATTTCCTGTAGGATGTTTCCTTTGCGTTTGTCATAGTAATTTACCATTTATTGATACCATAGATAATTCCCTAAAACTCCTTAAAAGAATTGTGTCAGAATGAGAACACCATGACTTGATCTGGACGATTTGTTCACTATTGACTGTATAAAGAATGATGCCACCGTCTTCAAACACACAGCACCAGTTCATAAACCATACCAAATCCATCCATTACCTCTGCGTGGGTGGTTTTGGAGATGCTCATCCAAAGCCTTGAACTTCATACGACATCTCCCAATCCTGAACCATCAGGTGCTTCCTACCCAAATCGGCCTAACGAAGGCCATGCATCAACGCCACGATTAATGTTTCTCCAAGCTAATTACTACTCGGGGCCTTTTTTGGAGATGATTCACAGCAATTGAACCGTCCCTGACAAGAGTCTTGGGGGTTGCTTGGCGCTTCCTACGTCTGGGCTACAAAAGCCCCCTTCTTTTTCGAGAGTGTGCAGCTGTTGCCCCCGGCTGTGGGCTGTTTCTGTTTACCTTCATAACCGTGAAGGAACAATTGCACTCCTAATGAGTATCTTTGTTTCTTTGCCAGCACCTACACAAGCGTCTGAACAATGCCATTCGTGGGGAGCACCGAGAACATGGACTTCATTATGGAAACACTAACCCTCCTGCTCCCACCCAAAAAAAAAAACAAAAAAAAAACCCATCCCAAAAAAAAATGAAATACTCCAAACGTCAGATTACCATGAGAATGAAGGACATCGTAATGGGTATGAATGGCTGGAACAAAAACACGAAGGGCTTTTAATTTATTTATTTACTTTTATTGCCACTCAAGATTCCATTAGCACGGGCGAGAGATTGTTTTAATTGGCAAGGTGCATAGATATCTGTTTGGGTCGGGGTGTTTTTGTTTTTCCAGGCCGTATCTTAAAATGGCGTGATGTTTGAATACAGATGGCGCATTCTAAATAATGCCAGGGACCTTCAAGTCTTTGTGCACAGTAAGATGAAAGATGGTCATTTGGAAAGGATAGCTGCCAAATTAGCAACATCACAGGCCCTAATTTACCTAAACTGTTGTTATTGTTTGTTCATGGGTGTATTTTTCTGTTCACTTTATGTGTAATGCAGATAGGACCAGTGAATCACACACGAGAAACAGGCTGAGCGTGCAGAGAGAGGTAGAATATAATGACCCACCATTAACCGATTTTCTCCTATATTAGTAACTGGAGACTCTATGCTTATAAAGTGAATAGGGAAGGAGGAATGGAATTACAGAAGCATAAATGTAAAAAAGTTCTATGGCCAAGTTTCATATCTGTTGTCCTTTGTTTGATCAAGGCACCTTACACACCAGGAATCTCTTTGAATACAGATGGAAGCGTGTATTCTGTTTTCAGTACACTGTAATGATATAATACATCACTGTGACAGTCCACTGTTAGTTTTTCTGAAGATTTCACTGAAACCCGACAGAATTAACAATGTGACCTAAACACACACTTGAGATACTACTACTGTGGACTCTCAAATCACTTCAAATGAAATCTTTCAGATTTTGAAAAAGAAAATGTTTGTTCTGTCAACATCTAGTGCAGTTATTCTGCAGTCCTCTAGCTTAGGAGGTAATCATGGTTGAGAAATGGTGGTGTGGGAGGGTTTGAAAAAGCCTTTGAACCCCATTTCTCATATGATGTTCCAACCGCAAATGGGTTGCAGTCATGAGCTAATAGCTCTTTAGCCGTGAGTGGCCGTGGTTTGTACAGTATTTCATCTGCAAGTGGGCAGGTGTCACATCAAACGTTAGTTCTCATAATGTTGCAGGCCCCGAGAGCCATATTTGACATTAGGGCATATTTCTAATTGCATTTGTAATTCAGAGAAGCCCTTTCCAGCTCCCGTTTCCAATCTCAGAGCACATAAAGGAGGAAAAAACATTCTCTGCGTGTCACAAAATGCCTTGTATTTACCGCACAGACAAGAGATCACTTAATTCCAACTTACTTAATTTCAAAAGTAGAGTGTATAGTTTTCATATATTACATTTCCCTGCATTCCCTGCATCTGTTAGACAGGTGTTTTGCAGTGCCTTCCTAAAGACACATTAGATAGATCTCTATTTGGAATGAGCTTTCCTTAAGTCACTTCAACTAGACACCTTCCCCTAAGACTCTGACTGTATTCTCGACATAAGTTCTGTTGTTTTTAATTTCATAACCCTCTGAAAATTTAGAGGGAAATGGTAAAGTTTAGACTGGAAGTATTTCATCACATACACTAAACTATGTAAACACTTGATGCAAAGAGACTAATACAAAGAGAATGACTGGTGAACACCGTAACTATCTGTACTTGCGTATGTGATACAGAAGACACACTTGAAGCTTATTTTGGCTTATTTTACTCCTTGTCAACCAATCAAACTGCACTCTTGTCTTCCCTGTGACTTCATACCACTACAGTCTGTCCTGGATCAAAGGGATTGTAGCTACAGTTTCTCTCGGCTAAGACTGTCCTGTGAAGCTGAAGAGAAAGTAAGCCAATTCAATGAAACCAGAAGTACAAATAGTGGTTTAAAAGTTTAAAAGGTCATGTGGACCTCACAGAAAGATACATGAAATAGTATTAGCAGATATGAAAAGCGCTGAAAAAAAGGTTGATTTCTCTGAGGAGGCTGACCTACCTGTAATCAATCATGCCACTCTTATCCGCACCCAGTTTCTGAATCAAAACCTCGATGTTAAAGCAGTCAAGCGGCATCTTTGCTTGCTGTGGTAAACATACATCACTAGTTACATAACTTACCAGACTATGCTATGTGATGAGCCAGTCTTTGTGACACAGATGATACAGTAGGTCATAGACAATAAAGTAGCAGTTTAGTGTGAATAGAATGAACCATAGCCCTGTGGTTCTGCTGTTGGTAGGAAAAAGAAGGAGCATTTTTTATGTAACATAGGCCAAATAATGAACTTACACTAACTGAATGGGGCATAGAAACTAACTTTCATTTTCATTTTCCTGTGCCCCCTTCAGTTAGTGTTAGCCACCAGTTCATTATGCAATCTGTGTTGCATCACATTTCCTCGTTCTTTTTCCTTGTACCCTGTGACTTCAAACAACCGCTATAGATTGATTCACACCAATATCTCCTTTATCATGGTACCTGTATGGCCTTCTTAAGGTCTGAAGCATGTACCCTCATGGTTCCGTCCTTGTCCATTTTCTTAAAAAACTCTGCAAGGCTCTGCTTGCGTTCCTCAAGAAATTGCTATAGGGGGGAAAAATCCACTTTTTAACATAGAAAACTTTCTTTGAATGTCTTGGAAACTGTCATGACTTCATGTTAAGGAAAGCTGGCCAGTTTAGTACAACTTCTAGAATCCATCCTTTTCATAGAGGATTATATTAAAATTAAGCTCCCAGAGGTTTGGGAAATAAATACATCTGCATCCACAAAACACTGGGCATAGTATCCATGTGTTGTAAGCAAACTATGAAAAAAAGCAAAGAATGTAAGGATTAATTAGGTAACAAGACTAAAACAGAACAGAAACTAGACACAGACCCATCCCAATACTATACGATTATTAACCTATGTTTGCCCCATGACGTGATTACAGTCAGTTAGGCTCTTTGTACCTGAACGACCTTCATGGGGTCAACCTTGCGGCTGCAGCTAAAGTGGCCGGCAACTCCCTGGTACTGGACTTCCAGCGCTGGGTGATCCTGACGCATGCTCTCCAGCAACTCCACGAAGGGCTCATTCACCACTACTGTCTATACTCACACACACGCACACACACACACACACACACACACACACACACACACACACACACACACACACACACACACACACACACACACACGCGCGCGCGCGCACACACACACACACGCACACACACACACACACACACACACACACACACACACACACACACACACACATACACACACACAAACACACACACAGACACCAATTACACAAATACAGAGACTGACTTCACAACACAATAACAAGATGGCAAAGTTTAGCTGTAATCATTTAGGATGGTTGTCCAGTACAGTGCAGAGATGTAATTATTACGATTACCTTTCATGCACATTGCATATATATACTGCATATGTGTTTTTGCATCCCACATTTATACATAGTAAATGTAAGACTAAAAATGACTTCAATCAGATGTTTACGGAATCCAAAACTTACTGAAATGTTTATCTCCTCCAGGCCTGACTTTGGGTTGTTTTTAACGGTGTTGAGCAGCACTAAGGCTCCTTGAGATGCTATGGGATTGCGAAGCAGCTAAAAAAGACATCAGTGTAAAAATGTAGAATGATTTAAAAAAGCTGACAGGAAAAGTTAGAAAAGCAAAACATTGTCAGGAAATCCCTGTGGATAAAAAATGGGAGAGAAAAATAACAGAAGCATGTTTATATATAGACTGAACCCAAAAAAATTCAGGGTCAAACATATTGAAAAATACATACAATGTACTTCATAGGCCTGTATGTGCCATTATGCAATCTGAAACTTTCTACATAGATCAGCAAGTATTGTGAGGACACTACTGGTTATTTTGGAAACACTACATGCCAACATTTAGTAGTGTCCAATTTATTTGGGTCACATCAAGAGTTTGTTGACTCTAATTGCTTGCATATGCAGTAACTGGAGCATGGGACAATTGCATCAACTTGTTACAACGCAGCAAATGAGGAACACATTAAATGTTCTATGATTTGGGTGGTGGAGGACAACATCATTTTACCTATAATTTAATTTGGCTCCTATACTTGTGAAGTTTACTCTGTACACAAAGCAGGGAGTCTGACACAGATTCACTGTTTGATAAACAACGGTAGGGGTTTCAATGCCTAGTGCCCCCTGTCAAGAACAACACCTTCACTTTTTAGAAAAGACGATACAGAATTGTACTTTTACTTGTCACACCAGCAGTACCCTCAAAGGTATGCAATTGTACCTTTTAGCCTCCGTTTTACAACTAGTTTGTACCGAAATAATAGGACAGCAGGGGTAGAAATCTGTATCTTAACATACAATCGGCATTAATATATCCCCAAATGCAAATATTTGGACCTTAAGGTACTGATGTGTACTTATTCAGCTCTGGAGAAGCTACAAACTAGTTGTAAAACAGTGGTTAAAAGGTACAATTATGTGCGTTTAAGGGTACTGCCGGTGTGACAAGTAAAAGTACAATTCTGTACCTTCTTTCCTGTGAGTGTACCGTAACTCATTTATTCCCATTGGCCATAAAGCTCTAAACAGTTTAACAATGACTTCTTACCTTCTTAGCCACCCCCCATTCTCCCTGCTCTTTAACCTAGCTTTAGAAATGTGTGCCATTGTCCTGTTTTGTCTCTGCATGTTGAACCACGCTGAATATAAGATTTTCCGTTATGACAGACAATAAGGTTTTTTTCTGATTGAAATATAATGCTTTTTAACATAAAGATAAACATTTTAAAAAATGCCATTTGCTATTTGGCAGACACCTTTCCAAAACTGATTCTGCTTGTCATTCTAGCCTACCCGCAGGACTCTGAGGGTGTCATTGAACCCCAGGCCATGGCACAGCAGTCTGACGGCCTCGTCGGTGATGCGGTTGCTGGAGAGGTCGAGAGAGAGCAGGGTGTTGTTGTGGCGGAGGGCGTCCCCTAGTGCCTGTGCCCCCTCATTGCCAAAGCCGTTATACGACAGGTCCAGGTGCTTCAGTGTGACATTCACCTGTATGGTAGAACTTTTTGAGTGTGATGAGGTAAATCATTTATTACATTGCATTACATTTCAGGTCCAGGTGCTTAAGTGTGACATTCACCTGTATGGTAGAGCTTTTTTGAGTGTGCCGCTTAGCTATGATGAGGTTAATCATTTATTACATTGCATTACATTTCAGGTCATCATACACAGGGCAACTTTTTGAGCAATGTTGCTGGGCAATGTTATTAAGGGATACTGTTTGGACAGTTTCCTGCTGATATAAGGTACCATATTCTTTATCAACTTAAAACATCTGCTTGTAACTTAATGTGATCATCATATCAGAAAATTGGGAGCCAATCATGTTGCATGGCAAGATTACTTTCATCATCATCATCACCTTCACAAGACACAGTTATCCAAAGCAACTTTCAGGTGAGGAGCAGCACTCAAATTACATCACTGTATGGGATGTAGCAGTGAGTGTAATGCTCTTAAAATAAAATATTCATCAGAGACACAACACACCAGACACACCCCACATTTACCTGTCATTTGCATTGGAAACTGGTCTTTACAGACGTGAGGTGAATGCAATTCTAGACATTGCCAAAAACTCATTACTGCTTTTTTTTTACTCTGCTTTTTTTTACTTTTACTTTTTTGGAGTTTGTTGTCTCTTTTTAAAACTATCATGTGCTGGAATCCAACCCAACAGAGGCCTAATGTGCTTTTGTCTCGTCCCAGCTTGACCTCATACCTTCAATCCATTGCAAAGAGCCACTGCACCACTCATGCGCAGGACGTTCCAGCTCAGGTTCAGCGTTTCCAGGCTCTCATTACTGGCTGTAAGGGCAGACAGGTGGGGAGAGGAGAATTGGCAATTACTGACAAAATATCAATCAGCTATACTGCTGAAAATATAGCTGAGAATTTCTAGAGCATTTTTTCAGCATTTCTCTCTCAGTCTTTTCTTAAAATTATGTTTAATTTTACTCATACCGTCATCTTGAAATAGCAAGATTTTGAAAAATGTTTCATTATTTCTTACCTAGCATGTGGCCAAGGTGCTCTCCACCAGTCTCACAGAGCCAGTTATGGCTAAGGTCCAGCAATTTCAACTGAAAATTACTCTGACAAGAGGGACAAGATACAGGACCATTGTGTAGGAAGAACCAGGACAATTTGTATTTTCTTACAAGGCACTGTCACCCAGTTAGGCAGGGGAAGCTCAATCCCTCTATAATTTTATTGACAATTATAGTGTTCATGATTAGCTCAATTAATCAATTAGTTGTATACATAAAATGTCACGACGTTCTGGAAAATGTCGAGCAGTGTTTCCTAAAACCAACTATGATGTCTGCAAATGTGTTGGTTTTCCACACCTTGAGAGAGTAGTGTTTACTGCTACAGAGGAGTAAATATGATAAATTATTACGGTAGCAGTAGCTGACAACTAATTGATTAATCAGCTAATTGTTGCAACATTCTTCGTTGCCAGGCTTACCGCCAAGGCATCTGCAAAACTTTTGGCCGCTTCGTCAAGGAATCCATTTCCTGTGATCAAATAAACAGAAGACCAAATTTAACATTTTATAGCATACGTCATACCACTTAACACTGCTAGGCTATGGTATATGTCTGAAGACATCCAGATATGTCAAAACAAGCTCATCAGGATACCTGATAGTGTGAGTGCTTTAATGGAGGTTTCGTCTAGTAGCACTTTGGCAATGTTCTCAGCACCAGTGGCCTGGAGATTGTTGTTGGAAAGATTCTAGAAAAAGGGCACATACTGGTTAGCCTGCTTTCAACACAAAGTCTTCCCAAAGCCACATCTTTCTTTTTAGAGATAGTGTTGGGCTGTGTAGCAATAAATATCTGTCTCTCTGTCTCTGTCTCTGTCTTTTTCTCTCTGTGTCGCTATGTGTGAGCGTGCGCACGTGTGTGTGTGTGTCTTTCTGTCTCTCTCTCTACCTCTGTGCCTCTCTCCTTGTCTTGCCCCGTCCATTTCTGTATGAAGTATTGCAAAAAACGTTGTGTTTCCTTGTTTTATTTAGAATATACTCCATAGTTTAGTACAGTACAGTATGACATAGTTAGTGTAGTGTAGTATAGTATACCATAATGTAGTATACTGTAGTATAGTATGGCATAGCATAGTATAGCATAGCATAGTGTAGTGTAGTATAGTATAGGAACTGTGTGCATTTAGTCATAAGGTATTCTCTTACCATCCTCTGAATGGTAAAATTTTCCTTCAGCATTTCCATCAGATACTGTGCGCCCTCTGCCAAAATGCAGTTGTCCTCCAGTTCCAGGTCTGTGATATGTATATCAGACTGCAAATACAACAAAAGTCAGCATTACTGTGTTTGTATCTTATTGTATCACTAACATAGTTAATTTTGTTTGCCTGTAAAGGTATATCAGATAACATAATAATAATGATATCTATTATTAATATTGTTTTCGCTGTTGATAATATTACTAGGCCTAATTTATGTTATGTTATGTTATGTTATGTTATGTTATGTCCTCTGCCACTACATCAAAGAACTACTGTTTAATTTTGGAGAACCTTCTTTTTTGGCCACTGGGTGGCGCCTTGCGAAGACTGAACAGTGCTGCAAGATTCCACATATCAAGTCTGTGTTATCACCAGTGCTTTAGCTGCTGTATGGGCAGTAGTCCACATCTCATCTTCATCACTCACAGCATGGGTGCCAAGAGCAGAGTTGTGGAGACTGTGCTGTAATATCTAAATATCACTCTCAGCTGCGTCTTACTGTTCTTTGTGCAGTACCTAAGTGGGTTTGATGCCAGATATGATCCCCAGACCCATAGCCATGATGGTTTAAGTGGTTCAACACTGCACCAGGTAGCTACTGTTTTTTCTTAAAAAAAAAAAAACTCTTTGTCTGATGAGGTGTTGGTAATGACAGTTTTTTGTTGTGTCTGTGTTTTGTTATGTCTGTGTTTCATCATTATAGTGTTACATTCAGTTCTACCCACTCACTGCCCCATGGGAGGTCCTTCTTGTAATGATTGCGGTATTCCCCAGAACTGGGATTTGAGATACTTTGTCAGGCACTGAGGCTATGTCACAGTGAGCTAAGCTCGCTCTCTCTCTCTCTGCTGCACAGTGTCAAAATGTCCAATGTGCTCACTCGGGGTTTCACCGAGGCTTGTCACCTTGGCATGCTCAGCGGGCGTCGGCAGGGTCCGTGCTGCCAAGTGAAGCGTCTGTAGCAACCCTGACTGTTGTGCCCAACAGAGCTAGCTGTTCAGGGCAGCATGCCAGATGTCTGAGCCCAACAGAGTGTCACTGTAACAGACATCTTGTTTCACAGGGCTTAACGATTTGATGGTGGTGTCCTTGTATCAGAAAAGAAGACCACACACTGTCCCTCCTCATCCACTGTGGAGAATTTTTTGTCATCATTTGCCACTTGGGTCTATTATTCCGAGAAACACAGAGTGGGGGAAATTGTGATGTATAATGGCCTATTAACTTCCCCACCCCAGCCTTGTCATGGTCATTTGGTCATGTTATGACAGTGTTGTAACAGTACTTCCTGATGCAATCAACCAGATTTCTTTATTTCTTTATATATTCTTTATATTTCTTTATATTTCTTTATATTTATTTATTGCTTAGCATTCTTTTAACTCAAGGTGATGTAATCTTTGACCAGTGTCATCAGCCAGGCCTGTGATAGAGTCTGTGACCTTGATTGGCTTGCTAACTGCTAGCTGTTGGCAGTTAGTCCCTTATCATCATCATAATAACACAATTATAACTCAAGGACCTCATAATAGCACAAATGAGTCTTACAGTCAGCACTGTGTCCCTCACCACAAACTCACCACTAAAGCAATGGCGAGTGCCTTGGCCCCTTTCGGACCCAGACCGTGGTGGCTCATATTCAGGGTGGTGTTGCCCAGGTTACGCAGGTAGTAGGTTGCTGGGATGATGCCCACAATCTCACAGGCTCGCAGGTAAAGGTCAGCATCCGTTACGTGTGGTCTCCTCGTCCTGATGTCTGTAGAGGTAGGTGGTCATTCCAGGGTCAAGACATGTGATCATTTACAAAAAAATATGATAGATTTATTGAAATGGCATCAGAACATAACTGAGGCATATTTCAGCTTACAATTAAAAGCCTCTGTTGGGTTTCAGCTGTTAAGTCAATATGCCTTAAAGGGCTTTTAGGCTAAAATGTGTTGATACATTTTAATAGCCAAGAAGACAATAGAGGCTTTTTATTGTATTCACCCTCTTGAGTGTCTCAGATTTATTTATTTATTTATTTGTTTATTTATCAATTCATTATCTCCAAGCTAAAGAGCACCAGAAAATAGCCTGCACGAGCAAGACTAGTTCAAATTATAAGTGGCCTTATTACAGCTTACCTGAATGTTAGTGTGTACTCAATATCAAGTCCACATTGTTACCCTTGACCCTAATCTTAACCTTTCTAACTTTGTAACATCTGCCACTGTCTAAATAGACTAATTTTCTATTTATTAACTGGTAGGCTTTCGTCAGCACGCCTACTGTATATATTTTTTGAGTCATACGTAAGAGAGGAGCATACATAATATTTTCAGCAGCGTGTCAACTCCTGGACATGCTCAGTTCTATATTAAGAACTGCATCTGTGTGTGTGTGTGTGTGTGTGTGTGTGTGTGTCAGAGAAATCCCCTCCTGTCCAAAGCCCAAGCTTTACCGTCCACCTCTAGGTCCGTGTCCCACTCATCACCGCTATCTGCCCGCTCTCCTGCGACTGGCTCGTCCCCGCTATCCTCTGGCTCTGGCTCGACGTCACGCAGGGGGGGCATACCAGCCAAGCTGATGCGCCGCTCATTTTCAGCCATCGCTCAGCCCACACACACACACACACACACACACCAGGCAGAGCGCTGGCTGGATGGAGAAAGAAGTCAGACAGCTAAGAATAGGCCTCGGCTCTCAGCCTCACTGCTATGTCTCTCATTAACACAGCGGGCCACACACCGTAACAGTATCCCCCGCCACCAGCTCAGCTCGGGTGCCTTTAATGATCACTGGATGACCAAATGTCAGGCTTACGTTTACGATGACATACACCTATGATAATGTGCAGGAACCTTCTATCCCCACTCGCCTAATATAAGAGTATGATGGGGCAGGGCGGTGGGGAGTGAAAAATACTTGAGTATTAGAGTGGAATGGTAGTTAAGTGAAATAACGCCACACACATTTTTTTGTCATACAGACACTGACACAATATGCACCATTACAGAAATCAATTCAATGCTGTTCTGTTACATTGTGTTTCACAATACTAATAATTACATGTAATAATAATAATTACTATATTATTAAACTAATACTAAGAATTCAACCAGCAATAATAATCTTATGGATGTTCTAGTGAACTATTTCATCTTACAGGTGGAAATATATCATAACGGAATTTGTACCGTACAGCCTACCGTGTCTTTGCTGCGAGGCTGGAAGGGGATGACCCAGGAGTGAGGTGAAAAGAAGCCTCTGTGGAACTTAAGAATGTTGAAGCCATTGTTGCATTATGTCACCCAATAGCTCTAGAACCTTCAAGTGCCATTATTCTTATGATTTCACATGAACAGGACTTCAAAGACATCAAAAAGAAGGATCAGATGGTCTGAGATATGAAAGGATGGGGGGATTTAAAGAGAATACGGTATGGGGGTTCTTTATAAAGAATGCCCTTCACCCTCCACGTTTGCCTTCAAGGGAACCGATTGAACCCGGGCAACAACCAAGCCTCACTAGCCTACTGTTTCAGTTGCACTATCCTGACTGTAGAATTGAAAAATATGTGTAGGTCTTGTCCTAAAAGGTGTATTTTACATCCTGATAGGTATGGGTTCATTAGATCACATAACTAAGCTGTGGCCTAATGGTTAAGGAGTTGGTGTTTAGTGTTGATTCCTTTACCAGAAGGCAAAATGGTGGTGGTGGTTGTGGTGGGGGATTGTGGTTTCAATAACCAGTATTCTCCTGAACCCCCATCAATGGCTGTTGTGGCAGGGCACCTAACCCCACCTTGCTCCAGGCAGACTACTATCCCTGTACCTTCACTGTAAGTCACTCTGGAGAAGAGTGTCAGCTAAATGTATCATACAATGTCAGCTTAATGTCATGTTAAACAAAAACAACAAAAAAGGGACACCAGCTGTGGTCTCTGCAGGCCTGTAAAGACCATGTTTGATTGTTTCAGTAAGCCCACCAGTGGGGCTATTAGATGGCTTGTCTGCCTAAGCACATGACATTACATTTAGCTGACGCTCTTATCTAGAGAGACGTACAGTGAATTAGATACAGGGACAGCCTTCCTGAAGCAAGGTTGGGTTAGACACCTTGCTCAAGGGCACTTCAGCCATGAAAGAGGGTACAGGGCAGTGTTAGTGATTCACTCCCCTAACCACGTTTTTTTTCCTGCTGGTACAGGAATCAAACCTGCAACCCTTCGATCCCAAGACCAACTCCCTAACCATTACTTGGCCTATCCACCTAAGTACATGTCTTCCTGCTTCATAACTCCCTCCTGTTTCATCAACTCAGTTCAGATGAGTAAGAGAGGTGGATTTGTTACATTGCATGATTTTAGGAACTTGTCAATACTTTTAATATTGTTTTTTAAATCGTTACCTATACATTGCCTTTAAAGTAATCACCACTTCAGGTCAATCAATGGCAATAAAATACTTCTATGTAATCTTTTTTACTGTTTGTTTGATTGTTTTTTTCCCCCTGTGTTTGTATTTTACACTGCAAAAAACAATGTGCTAAATTATATACTAACTCCTAACAATTTTTTTTTTTTTTCAAAATATCAAGAAAATTCATTTTTAAAACAAATGTTGAATATGGTTTGGGTTTATTGAAAAATACATACAATATAATAATACTATTTACCAACAACAAATAAAGAGATGATAGCCACTTCCGGGAGTGGTCTAAAACAAACAAACAAACAAACAAACAAACACAAACAAAAATTGCTATGCATACTCATTCAGCACTGCTATGACCAGCACACCAAACTAGAAGTAAAAAAACAATTCTTATTGCATCACATCAAGTGATTACATAAACAGTTTATGTTGTAACATTCATACATAGCAGTATAAAAGATTTACACTGATAAAATGTGAGTACAATGCAAAAAAAGAACAAAAAAGTGTAAACATTATGTAAATATATCTATGTATATTTTTTAATGTATGTGCTTTCATGACGCCTGCGTCCTCATAAATCTGGTCTACCGGAGACTACCAAGGCAAACTTACATATAAAAAACTGACAATAATGCATATTTAACTGTATCCTACAGTTGTATTCTCCTCGCACCTGCTTTGACACAGACCAGTTGAAAAGATACTACAATGGTATGTACCCTTAAATAAAAAAAGAATGACATAACCAGCTCACGGGCCTACATGCCAGCACCAGAACCTCATACTGTGCTATTTTGCCCTACAAAAAGTTTTGGGGACTGCTTGCGGTTCTCCTTTTAGTAACGACAACAGGCAATATTGCTGAGGCACTAGACGTCCACACAAAGAGTGTCCATGGAGACGGAGAGGCTGCTTTTCTCCTGGTTGTGCACATCCTTGGGGAGGCCATTTATTTTCGAAGCCTGAGGTGGTTCTCCGTTTTTTGTTTTTTTTTGTTTTTTAAAAAAAAGGTCCTCCAGCAACCGTTGGCTTACAGGCAGTGCAGGCAGTGCACGGCCATCACAAATAGGAGAAGTTTTTGGGCTTAGTTTGTGTAAAAAGTTCACCCTTGATGTCCTATTCGGTTTAGTGTTCCTCTTTTTTCCTTAGGCTTAGGCTCACACGTCCTCCTCACTTCTCCTTGAGCTGCTCGAGGAGGGGGTTGGCCTCGCTCTCGGGCGTCTTGATGCTGTCAGTGCGTACGATGCAGGTGGGCCGGTGGAGGTTGAGCATGTGGATGAGCTGCTGCCGTTCCACCTTCAGCTCCTCGATCTGGGCCTTCAGCTCGGAGTTCACCACCTCCAGACGCTCCGACTCCTGAGGGAGAGAGAGGAAGAGAGAGAGAGAGAGAGAGAGAGAGAGAGAGAGGGGGAGAGAGAGAGAGAGAGAGAGAGAGAGAGAGAGAGAGAAAGAAAGAAAGAAAGACAGACAGAGAGAGAGAGAGTTTATAAGATTTTATTTTTATTGTGCTTTCTTTCGCAGAATAAAGGTTTTCACACAAACTTATGTTTATATTGCCCAGTATGTATATTATGTGACTTGCAAATTGTTGTCCCTGTAGTACAGTAAGTCTTACACTTCACTTTTGTCTATTGAAAGTCTTACTCATGTCTATACATTGAATGTACACTAGAGTCAACATCTGCCTGAGTCAAATTCCTTTTACATAAAGTATACTTGGCCAATAAATCTGACTCTGTTTCAAGATTGGCGTAACATCTTCTAATGAAAGCACTAGATTATTTATTATAATGTGCCTAATTTGTTTACTAGAGTGTGACTCAAGTTGAACTTGGGCAAGTCCTCAATCAGTCACATTCTTAGGAACACATATAAAGCAAAGCAAAGCAAGATGGCTGAAGAGCATTCTGGAAATACACTCACTCTTTGAAGGAAGTCTGTCCTCTCCTTCTTTTTGTTTCGACAACGGGCCGCTGCGACTTTGTTTTTCTCCCGTCTTCGCTTCCTTCTCTCTTCTTCCTCCTCCATCTGTGACATAATACACATACAGTCCATGAGAAAAAAACCACATACATGTTTTGAACATACAGTGAACTGTCTTAGCACCAGCTACTGCCACCATGGGTTAAGACCAGATACGAGTATTAGTATATAGAGTATATAGAATATAGTATTTAGATATCACATGTAGGTTTTTGTCCACTTGAAGGCCATACCAGGAACTGCTTAGGTTTGCTAAGCACATCTCAGCATTATTATTATTCAAAAATGTGGGGTGAGATAACAAGGACCTGGTGTTTAAATGATGGGTAGGCAAGCGGTTATGATTGTTACGGAAACACTGACCAGCTTGCACCAATTTGAATTCATTGTCGTGCAATGCCTGCTCATCCAAGCATGCATAAGTTACACTCTCAACGATGATATCAGTGATGCAAACGTTCATTCAAATGCAAATGAATGTAGATATATGAACACAGCCATCAACCACTTTGCATCAGAAGTTAAATCACACACACACACACACACTCGCATAAAAACACCCCCACACACACTTTATTGGTCTCTTACATTCTGTCTGTGTCACCTCATCTTTGACTACCAGCGACCTCTTGATATGAATGCAGCAATCAACCACTTTGCATCAGAAGTTAAATCACACACACACACACACACATAAAAACACCCCCACACACACTTTATTGGTCTCTTACATTCTGTCTGTCTCACCTCGTCTTTGACGACCAGCGACCTCTTGCCATGCCTGGCCAGGAAGTGCAGTGGCGAGAGCATGGCGCCGAGGCTGCACAGCTCGGAAAACTTGAGCTGGTCGGTGAGCGTGGTGGCCGAGATCCCGGCCAGTGGGCCCAGGCTGGGGAGGGAGCCGGCCGTCAGCGAGGGGTCAGGGATCTGTCCTGGCATCATGTCAGGTCCGGCCACAGCCACTGCTGTACCCAGGAAAGAGAGAGAGAAAGAGAGACAGACAGAGAGAGAAACCATGTTAAGGACATGCCTGATAAATATGTTCTTGGGTTTATATTAGACATAATTGACGCCATGTTGTTGTTTTTTTCTATGACTAAGACAAAAGACAAAAGCAGAAATGGGGACTCTTGAGAAGTCATTCAATTCCTATTTCATAGATAAAATCATTACCACACACTGTTGCAAGAGTCAGGTTTTTCGACTGATTAAGTAAACTGAAGTTGCTGACTTGATGTTGACTGTTAACTCCAGTATTTCAAGATGTTTTGATGAACTAAAGGGCCAGGCAGGCAGAGATAAGATGTACAGTGTTTTGAGGATAAATGTAGACCTCATTGGTTTGAGCACATTCTTGGCATGATGTTTAAGTGTGTCTCATGACTTATGACGGCCTGTTTACTTCTGACCTTTTCAATAGTTTCCAGTGTCTAGACTCCACACAATAGACAGAGACAGCCTTTCAACCAACCCTATGCTGTCACTTCCACCTCTGTGCCACACCGACCGCCGACCAACAGACGCATAAAACCGCCTGTGCCAGTCAGACTCAAAGAAGACCACTCACAGTGCACATGACAAGAAAACTGGGTCTTTACTGATGTACTGACGGACTGACTGACTGACTGACAGGGACCCACCCCCCCATATTTTCAACCTGCACACCCCCTGCAAGTCTGACTGTGGCGATTAGGGGGGGGATTAGTCAGGTTAGAGTTTTGGTGATGAAACTCCACCACTGTGCTCTCCTAACGGAGCAGAAAAGCCACCGCTAAAGCTGTGGGCTTCCAGACAAAGCCTCTGACAGAGGGCCTGCCCTGTTTGGGAGGCCTCCAAGCGAGAGAGAGAGAGAGAGAAAGAGAGAGAGAGAGAGCGAGAGAGGGAGGGATGGAGAGAGAGAGATAGGGAAGGAAAAAGAGGTAGGGAGAGAAATAGACAAACTCAGAGAAACATACAGACAGAGATACAGACAAGGAGAGAAACAAACAGACTGAGAGAGACAAGCAGACCAACATACAGACAGGGAAAGAGAGAGCGACAGACTGAAAGAGAGAGAGAGGGAGAGACAGATGGAGACAGTAAGACAGTGTGACAGGAAGAGAAAGAGGAAAAAAAGGACAGAATGAGGGAGGACGAGACAGAGCAAATAAGAGACAGGGCAAGACAACAAGACAGGGAAGACAGTAAGACACAGAGATACACAGAGAAGGAGGGAGGGGGGGGCAGGAGAAATAAAAGAAAGAAACAGACAAACAGAGAGAGGAAAAGAGAGAGGTGCTGGCTGGCTGACTGACTGGCTGGCTGGCTGGCTCTCTCGCAAGGCAACAGCAGTAGTGGGGCGGGAAGTGGAAAACGCCCTGTTGCCGTCGCTTATGAAACACAGACGCTCCAGTCAGGCTGGCCTCGCGCCAACAGCAGCGGGGCCCACCAATAGTACCCGCAGCAAACCGGGCCCCGTAGCATGTGTGTGTGTGTGCGTATGTATACATACTTCATCTGTCTTCAGCCAAATGGCTCCATTTCCTGCCCCATTCCTGAGGGCAATTAGAAGCTTGAGGGGCAATGGAATTCAGCTTCTGCTACGAATACCCACCAACAGGACAAGAAGGGCCCCACTATTAGCATACCGGGTACAGCAAGAGAGTCGAGCAGTTGGATTATTGTAGAGAGGGGTAAGTGTTACTAATCGGCCAAACATTCAATACTAAAACCCCCCCAAACCACCACCCCAAACCACCACCCCACACACACACACACATGCACCACACACACTTCTGCACTTTACAGTCTTCTGTATTCAGTCTTTGACCTTTTCTTCAATTCAATTACAAAAAAAAGATTAAATTATTTCATCCTTTTAGAGTGTATGGTGTTACAACACACCCAAAAGTTGTGCATGTGCCTGCCTGCAGGTGTGTGTGTGTCTGTGTGTCTTCGTCTGTGTGTGTGTGTATGTGTGAGAGAGAGTGTGTGTGTGATCAGCCTTCAATTGTTGCATTTGTATGTTTTGTGTGTGTGTGTGTGTGTCTGTGTGCTCTATATGTGCTGCTTGGGTGCTTTGGAGGCCTCCAGGCCAGGGAGGGGTGTGCACACACACACACACACACACACACACACATACACACACACACTTGGGCTTAGACTCAGGCCAGAGTGGATGAGCCTTCCTCTCTAGAGCGCAATTAGAGGAACGTTGTGAAAGATTTGGGAGCGACGTCCAGTAAAGGAATCCACACCAAGAGGGTTTTTTTTATTATTTCTTTCTCCTCCCTACTCCTGCTGGCCGCTAAACGTTCTGCTGAACGTTCTCTGAACGTTCGGGGGGGACAGATGTACGTGGAAGCCAGTGCCATAAATCCAAACGCCTGAACTTGCTGACAGAAAACAACATAGGCCTGGCAAGACACGTTTCTCTCTGCCACATGCAAATCTGTTTTGAGAACACTTTGTAAAATTTGCTTTTCACCACCACTGCAACACAAAAAAAGAGCCTGTCGCCCAACCTGCAGTTTTTCAATCATCTGAAAAACATTCAATGATTCAACATCGTCCACCCCTCAACCCCCATCTAGAAGAAGAAGGTTTTTTTTTTTGCTTGAACAAAAATGTACAAGAAGAACAAGGGCATGCAGTGGCCCCTGCCACTTTAAGCTCACAGCTCACATGAACAAGGGGTACAGACAGAGAGAGAGAGAGAGAGAGAGAGAGAGAGAGAGAGAGAGAGAGAAAGAGACAGAGAGAGAGAGAGACAGAGAGACAGAGAGAGAGAGAATGTTCAATGCCAGGGCTTCAGCTTTTTTTTTTTTTCATTTTACCCCTTTGAAGCCATTGGCACTGTGACATTCCTCCTCCTACTCTCCGTAGGACCCTGCGAGTTGCTCTTGACCCAGTTCCTTTCACATTGCCACCATGCACCGACTAGAGTCACTTAGTGCCCGCACCAGCAGACAGGCACTCCGAAAAATACTTTACACCCAGAGCATGCTGAAAGTCAGCTTCCTCTACCAATCACTGACACATTGCTGATGTGCTGCACTGTACACAACACTGGTAATAAATCTACTACCGCATGGCTATGCAAATCTCATGTAGTGTGTGTTCCGTTCATTATGTAGATTGCTGATATGCCATGACAATATACTTAACTGTCATGGCAAAATGCTCACTGTTGTGACAAAAACTGTGGCTATTTCAGGTCAGTTTTTAAACACTGTCTGCTGTGGAGAGGCCCATGGGCCCTGTACATTTCTGCTGACAAGGGGACTTTTAAGATGTGTGAAATGTTCAGCCAAGACCTCTTCCTCAGGATTTTATATGAAAACCTCATGGTCACCACCCTCTATAGACATAATACTCAAAACAGGAGCAACACAAAGCAAACCCTGGCAACGGAACACTTCAGATGCATAAACTGACAAACAAAACAGTTTTGAAAAGGCTTTTAGAAAAAACTATCTGCTGAAGCACTTAGCAACTCCATTATATAACCTGCTTTCACAGTGTTTTGTCTTAAGTGTTTTGTCTTATTACCCAAATCACACATCTACACTTTCTGGATGGCTCCAGAAAGACGTTTAAAGTTGTTATTTTTAATGTTCCAGTCTACTGCTCTATTCTTGGAGGAACTTCATAAACAATGTGAACTACTATAAAATTACATGAATTAAAGAAGAAAACTTTGAAACCTTGAATCAAACTCATAAACACAATGTAATAAATTTAATTTACGAAACATTTGGGTTAGAGAACAGGAGTGTAGATTTTTGTTTCAAAGCACTAGATGACTTTCAAAAAATTAGCACTTACTGAACTTTGAATAGTAGTTAGTATTTACCATTACTATTGATAGTCCTACTATTGATAGTACTAATACTATTAAGGACTAGTTTCCTCATACAGATTCGTTCCATAATAAAGCTGTTCATAAATCACAGATTTCTGATGTTTACTAT
The DNA here is from genome assembly GCA_030347295.1 of Setipinna tenuifilis. NCBI lineage: Eukaryota > Metazoa > Chordata > Actinopteri > Clupeiformes > Engraulidae > Setipinna > Setipinna tenuifilis. Next base: position 22,027,129 of record CM059282.1, read on the forward strand.
AATTATTAAGGTGTTGTTGTCATTGGTGTGATTATTATTATTATTATTATCATTATTATTGTGTTTTCAATTGTGTGCCGTGGCAATCAGTGTTGAGAGTGCCAGTTCTTCATTAACCCAGTGAAGGGCAGTTACACCGAAAATAAACCCCACGTTCCTGCTCTGGCCCTGTTGACGCACAGTCTCCCCAATAAATCCACGGCGGAATTTTGCTCGGGTGGAAACAATCCCACGTATGGATCAAGAGAGGGCACTGGCACCAAAAACAAAGGGGACATAAATGCCACCGTTCGCCCCAGTGAAAGGGAATGAATGCTGTACTGTGCTGATGCAGTGCAACACTGTACATGTCTTTTTACATTAGGGCTCTTTGCTGTTCATTGTAGGCTAACTCACTGCAACAATATCCGCCCAGCATAATAGCTGTTAACTACAACTAGCGTTCATTCCACATGGTTCCACGCGCAATCTACATTTTATTATTAGTTGTGGAGGGTGATTGTGAACGTAACACCTGAATGTAGCACGTGAAATAACCCAGTACTTCAGTAAACTAGCCTGCACGTTTCATTTGAAGTTGCCCATTTGTTGCTGAGATACAGCCTCTACAATAGAGAATGCAGATTTTCAGTGACATGTCAAAAAATAAGGAGATAAGACGTAACACTGCGTGCAAAGTGTAAACCAGGCAACTAGGTCTGCATCGTGTCATGCATGGGTCATGTGCAAGTAACATAACTGTGAACTGGTAACGCGCCCCATTTCCTCTGCATCATGAAATCGATGGTCTCATATTGTGTCCAAATGTCCAAATCCAGAGCAGAAATGTCACCTTGTCGCTGGCAACTCTCTGCTGTCTAATAGTGTAGCAGTTTCGACAATACAAAACCGAAATCAAGTAGGCTAGGCCTTCCAGTGGCCTAGTCACTCTAACGCTTGATCAGCGCATTTGAGTTACATAACGAAGCGATTAACACATATAATAGGGTACTAGGCTATACAGAGGCGCTACACATGAGTCAACAAATCGAGAGGAATATATGACAAATACTAACGACACTTACATTAGACGAAAATGACACGGCTATTTTTCTTAAAATAAGGAGAGCCACTGTAACTAAAATGAACTGTTATGTTCCAAAAAATATTCATCATCAGTCTCAAACTTTATCGCTAAGTTAGGCTCGTATGGTTAACTTCAGCATAAATGTCGGTCAGATTGTAGAACATGCTACAAAATGACCTAAATATCGTTCATTAATATCATAAATAAAAATCAATACACCTACCTGATTCTGGTCCGGAATCCGAAATGAGTGTTTGTTTGGGTCACCACTCGATCTAAGATGCCTGTTCGTTGCATCAGCCTGTTTAAATACGGATCGGTATCAGGGAGGGCTCCGGAATGCGGAACTCTTTTGTGCCAGACGTAAGCAAGGATGTAAAAATACGAGACCCAGCGCTGTATGAAAGAAGACCCGATCGCTCCACCCCTAGCAACCAGAAAACACAACACAGAAAGGAAATTTCTACAATGTTGGAGAAGGCAGTGCGGTCCACCCACGCGTACTCGGAGAGATCCCCGTTCCAAGTTGAATCTACCATGTTTATGGTCATGTGTTTGTTTGTGATTTCATCATTATTATTGTCTGTTGTTGGAAAACACAGTTTTGACTGTCTTTGTAAAGATCGATCAACAAATCAAGAGTGAAAAAAATAATAACGTGAACACCTTGGCCAAAAGGGGGAAATTAAATGTTTACTTTTATTGGAGATGTATTAATGCCTCGACACGTTCATTTTTGGCTATTCATAATTGTTTGGTAGTTTGTTCACATTAAAATGTACGCTAGGAGTAAAATAAATGTATGCTTACCCGAAATAAGAAATTCAAAAACTTTCGTGTCCTGTTGAATGCGATAGGCTTAGGTAACTGGACTGAGATTAGTCTGTGTCGTCTTCTCCCAGATGCGCGCTGTAGACACTGCGCTCATTTTACATAATTAGGCAACGGGTGTGTGCGCGCAAGCACGCGCACGCGTGTACAACCCTCCATAGGGGAACTTCATTGAAATGTAGTCTGACTCCCATTGACTTCCAGGCACTTCAGACCCATTCTAATGAAGAAGTTGTTGTGGTTAAATAATTTTAAGGACTGGCTTGTGCCAGTGTTGGCTGACTGCCAATTCGCCGCAGCAAATTGTTTACAGAGAATACTTCTGTAAAATACCTATTCCTACAATCTCAAATCTCTAGGAAGAGCCATGACCATGTGTAGCCTATATACAAATGTGTAGGCCTATGTTTGAGTTTCTATCCAGTCAGTGTTTCGTTGAGTCCAGACGTCTTTCTCCTCTAAATGTAAGTATATCCCCCTCTAGTGGTAGAAATGCAGAGACAGGAAGCATATGCCAGGGGTTGTACAGCAGTTCTTTGAGAACAAGACTGTGCAAATAATTCATTCCTCAGACTATCCAGAACATTCTTTACAGATGTGACTGTAAACTCAAATCGTTCTAGACATGGTTCCATCTAATGTTCTGCTCATTTATGTGCCATAATTTAGTGTGATCATACAAGTGAACATGGGGATTGCATTCGCATATGCAAGTTACAAAGATTTACATATGTTCCCCATTAAACGGGTGGGTCAGCTTAAAATGTTCAGGTCTTTACATAGGCTCTCTAAAAGAAGATTTCTATCAGTGAAGACAATTTCCCTTAGATACAAGAAGGGTGGAAATGTGAATACAGAAAATGCTTAACAAGCACTTTGGCTTCTGACTAGGGCCCAGGCTTCACAAATGAACATGTGACTGTCAAAGTCCTCATTAATTCCCTCTACATTTCTGTTTGTAGCTTAAATTCATCATAATTGAAATTGAATCAAGTTCACACGCACCCATGTGCACACACACACACACACACACACACACACACACACCACACACACACACACACACACCTAGCATAAACCTGGTGTATTTGTAAATTTATGTTGACCATTGTAAATAAAACACAATTTCTGATTACAGTTTTATGCACCTTTTCCACCGTGTGCATTAATGATGGCTCAACCTTGGAAACAGTGACATCTGTAGCTTCAAAAAGGATTCAGAAATACTCCACTTCCCTGTATGTATAAGATTCAACCCATTCTTTTGTGTTATTTTTGCCCACTTCCTATAAAGGTTTATGTCTCACTTGCCTTTTTAAAGGCGACACGTTGTGGAAAGCTATTACAAAGCTGGGAAAAGCAGAACTTATGGACATCCGACCATTACACAAGATGTGGATTTATAATTTCCTGAGTAAAAATAGGTGGGACATGGGCAGATGTGCACCTGATTTGCAAATTTCCAAACGGAAGAGCTGTAGACAAACTTATTCTTGATTAATAACTCATGTTTTTTTTTGTATGTGGCCAACCAATGTCATGGCAAATCCTGAAATCAACAAAAAATACAGTTCTTACCAGGGTTAATTCATTATATACCACACACCTTTTACATGAGATCCTCAGTAATTAGTATTATCCATTGAGTGTAAATGGTAATACCATGGTAATTACCTGCCTTTAAACACAATGTCCATTCACGCCTAGTTGCACCATACTCTGCAAACTTTATCAGCGCTGTGAGACATTTAGGAAGTACATGTAGCAGGTGGACTGCTTGTGCTTGCTAATATTTACTCTATAAAACACATAGAATAGCTTTACGCTGCAATAAAACTAGGGAATATCCCACCGTCACCTTCCTGTAGTGTTAACAAAAAGATTTCTGTTCTTGGCTAAACACATCTTTCATTATAGAGTGCAACCCATTGACTAATGTATACAGTCAGTGGCAGTATATAGCATAACCAGATAAAAATGCAGCATAGCCTTCTTGCAGTAATTACAATAGAAAAACAAGCAAAGAAATATTGGATCATTATGCTATGGTCTGCTGGTCTTTCTACTGTAATTTTCGTAAAAAAGGTGTGTTGTTATTTGAAAATGTAATGTCAGCAATTGTTGCCATGTCATTAGACTTCATGCAATGCCACATGCAATATTGTAAACAATCACTATTTAGCCTACTGTTGTTGCGTCATGTGTAACACCATAACATTCTAATGTACAAATATACAAACAATTATGTAGACTTGGACAAAGCAGGACTGTGGGAAGTCTGGCATGTGTGGCTGTGACTCAGATGATGTCTGCAGGCAAACCGCAGACATAAGGTGAGCCTTGAATCTGGTCCATTCACAACTTATTTTTGTCTTGCAGCTTCCTCTTGCTTCTTCCTCTTTGAGCCGTGGCACATGTCAATCATGCATCACGCAACAGACTCCAGATTGTGTGGAAAAATGATGCAGTACACACATCTGGTGTTTATTTTACACACATGTACTAAGACAGTATGGAAATATGTGAGGACATTTGAGGACAAAAATAAAACAAAGAAATACAAGGGCACATTCCTGTGGCTGTTACATTCAGTTATTCCAGCAAAACTGCATATGACTTTAAAATCAACTCTGCATGATGCTATGTTGCTATTTGCATGATAGATGGTTGATAAGGGAGTCAATGTTAATTCATAAGTTGGCAACATAACTGTGATTCTAATGTTGTGACACCAGTTCCCTGTTTCCTGATTACTGAGGGGACACGTCTCTTGAAATAAACAGGACTCATTGTGCAGTCATGCAAAAGTGGCACAGACACAAGCTGTCAGATTCAGACATTCACATCACTATAAGCATACCAAGAGGAATTCCCCTTTGTCTAGGACATCTTTGGAAGTGGGTCATAAATCACACATACACACACACACACACACACACACACACACACACACACACACACACACACACACACACACACACGCACGCACACACACACACACACACACACACACACACGCACACGCACACGCACAGTCCTCTAACCCGGTTCTATACATGCACAATTGCAACATAAGATCTGGTTGGAATGCAGATGTTTTGAGTGCAGAGCTTTATTTTAATGGATTGAACAAAAAGATTTTGTGACAATGTTAAAAACTTGAATCTTAGGAACACACAAACACACACACACACACACATACACACACACACACACACTTTGGTTCTATACATGCATCAATGCAACATAAGATCTGGTTGGAATGCAGATGTTTTGAGTGCAGAGCTTTATTTCAATGGATTGACCAAAAAGATTTTGTCATTTTTAGCCTGTTATAATAATAATGACTATAATATAATAATATAATAGTGACTCACCTAATAACCCAGCAGCTAGGTGGCACTAAAATAGCCCAACTTGGGTAACAATTGGGTGTAAATAACATAATACTCAAACCCTTTATTTCAGGGGATATAAAGTCATCAGGGCAAATTCTTTGTTGAAAATAATTTGCAAGCAAGCCTGAAGTCTTGAACCCATGGACAACTTGTGATGATGGCTGACCTACTTTGTACAGCATTTCTAGACCTTTGTGTCTTTTAGTTGCTGTCTGTTTTTTCCCTGTCTGAATTGTAATCTTTAGAAGTGAAAGGCATGCTTGATTGGGTTAAGATCCAGGAAATATATTGGAAAATATTTAATTTCTTTGCTTTAATAAACCCATGGGTTGTTTTTGCTGTATTGGGTTTTGGGTTGTTTCCCATCTGTGTGCTTTGGCAACAACCTATTAACTGGGCTGAATTTGGCTGGATTTCAGCAGAAAGTGTCTCTGTATACCTCAGAACTCAACCCAACTGCTTCTCAGTCACATAGTCAATAAACATGAATCACCCTCTGCTACAGACAGCAATGCATGACCAAGCCATCACATTGCCTCCACCGTGTTTTACAAACAGCATGGGCTTTGGATCATGAGCTGTTCCATTCTTCTTCACCATTTTCTTGTCATCATTCTGGTTAGTATCCAAAGAATGCTGTTTGAATAGACCTTTTTACTGTTCTAATTGATCACTTTAGCAAAGTCTGTTTTATCCATTCAAATTTGTAAGGAACCATTTTTGGTTTGCAGCTTGCAGTAAACCCTCTGTATTTGCCTTGATGAAGTCTTCTTTTTATGGGTTGAGTACTGACATGCGATGAGCCATTACTTTTGACTTTAATGGATGCTCAGGCCTTTTGTCATAGATGAGTTTTCAGTACATTTTTCAATGGCAGATTTTGCAACTAAAAAGTCAACAGCAATTTCTCTGATCAGTGTTTTCTGTTTTTGCAGCCTAAGGATGTCCAGTTTCACCTGCAGAAACAGCTCCTTGGCGTTGACAGCAAAAAGATCCAAATGCAAGCACTACACTTTTAATCAATTCTGAACCCTTTCTCTGCTCAATTGATGATGAAAATGAATAATTACTCACTCCTACCCATGAAATAGCTTTTAAGTCAATTGTCCACTTTTGGTCCCTTTAAAATACGGTGTTGCATAAAGAGCTGTGATTCCTAAATCCTTTCTCCAATTTGGATGTAGGTACCTTAAATTAAAGATGAGGGTCTGCACTTTATGTCCATAAATATTATGTAACTGTAATTTGAATGTTTCAGTACACAGGAAAATTAGCAAAACTTGTGTCATTGTCTAGACAGTTATGGACCTAACTCTATACAGTCTTGCTAACAGGTGAGCAATACAATGGCTGCAACGTATCACATATTCTGACGATTTCTCCTTTGAAGAACAAAGTTTCTTTTTCTGACGCCAAGTTTGTAATCTACTTGTTTTCACCTCTTCAGTGTGACATGGATTTTCGAGGAAATGCTTGCCATCAGTGGCGCAAAAGTGATATATGCAGCATATGCATTGCAGGGGGGCGCCAGACCACAGGGGGCGCCAGAGAGAGGTTATGACTTGTGAGGGAAGGAATATTTCCAATATTCAAAAAGAGATGGCAGCAGGCTACTACATATTGCAAGGGTAGCCGGCACCCAAGTGGCGTTGTTTGTCACGCTGATCACGTGTGATCATGCACAACACCGGACCAGCACTTTAGGGAATAAAGTGGCAGCTCAGCTGCATGATCTAACCGCATTCTCCGCAGCTCTCTGCGCTGTATGTAGCTATGGTGGTGACGAAGGGCGGTGGCGGCGCCCCCCGCTCCGAGACACAGTGTATCACATTGTAGGTTAGACGAGGAGGAGGAGTTTTACTACTGTAATTTCAGTTGGGTGCGGGGGTTAACCAGACGCTGTAAATGTGTCCATTTACTTATACGTTAATTCTACCCTTCGTTCCTTCTGTAGAAAATAGTCTGCCATAGTGCTCTGCTAGCGGGTTAGTGCAGGTGCGCTAGCGGGCTAGTTCAGGAGAGCTAGTGGGCTAGTTAAGTAGCACTACCTACCTACCAACCTACCTAACAGTATGATTCTAACGAAACGAAATTAAAAACGAACGAGATAATTGTAATAAACCAAAACGGAAATAAGTGTGCGTGTGATTTATATACATTGTAAGAAATGAACAAGTATTTTCGCTAAGGAAATGCTAACAAATTGGTCACTGCTTGTCTTACAACTTCGCATGCAACATCCGCGATGGGACTGAGCTCCAGCAGCCAAGTGACCGTCTATGTATCAAAAACGCCAGCCAATCAAAACTGGATTCAGAGGTTCACCAACCAACACGGGGACTGCTTGAAGTCCACACCAGCAAAACTCCGCCCACCATTCCATTCACCCCCAGAGACGCTCTGCGTCCCGGGGCGGGAGAAAAAATGGCATTTCTCCAATGACCATCCAGTTTCCATGCATAGAAAATTAGGGGTCTGTGCTGGGCCATTGAAGTGCATTGACGCTGGACGTCTATGAGGAAATGCGTTGGCCATAGGCTATGAGAACAAAGTGGAATGCTAAGTTAACAACACCAACTCAGTTGATTTGTGATAATGGGCCTTTTATTAACAAACTGGTGTTTGAAATGAACATGTTTTAAGGCATTTTGTAAACATTTGACCATTACATTTTTTATACATTTAAGGGAAGCAGAGCTTCCCTTGCAGTCGTAGAGAAATCTCCTCTGGTCTCCAATTGTAAATTGTGTTGTGTCACATTAATGTTTAGGTTAAATAGCCAGTATGTATTGCGTCCCCTTTCAACAGAGCGCGTACAATGTTGAGGACAAGTGGTTTTAAAGGGGGAGAAATGTTTTTTTGTGGTTGTTGTTGTGGTAGCAGGGGTTGTTCATTTTACAGTAATAGAATATAGGAATTCAATTGTATTTACTTATTTTATTAACTTTTTTTGGGGGGGGGGGGGGGGGGGGGGGGGGCGCCAAAATTGTTCTTGCATACCCCCCTGGAAATGAGTAGTTGCACCCCTGCTTGCCATTAAGGCTATACCTGTACCTCCAAAAGATTCCAAGACCTACCCATATCTGCACAAATGTCAAGGTTAGGGCCGTCAGACAGACAGATGAAAAGGCATCATATCAGACAGAAACCACATGCAAAAGCATGACGTGTCAAGTCACCCCCTGACACATCTGAAAAATTGCAGACTCGAAATAACATTTGACACTTTCTACTTAAGAACAGAGAGCTCTAATCCTACATTCGTCCGGGACCTGGCTTTCATCATCTGCTGCCTCACAAAGGCAGCTGAGCACGTCCTAAACGTAAACACCAGCATCGTGCACCAGCATCCACGTTCCCTAGCTTGTCATCCAGGTAATCACACACTACTACACCATCATAAGCCCACGAATGTGTTATGTGAAAAACAGTTTGACAAAAAACATGACGTGAGATTTATAAGTTCTATTTTTTTTTACAGCCATAGACTGGCCTTCTAGTGCATTTACAGAGCTGTCGCGATATGGACATATGCTGTGAGATGACGAGAACATGTTCAGAGACAAATCGAGACAAAAACCCTTTTTAAGCTGGTAGCCCCCAAATATCTATGCACGATTCTGTGCAACCAACTATCCAGGCTAGGCTAAGCTAGGAACACTTTCCGAAAAGCCACGCAACAACAGCAAACTTCGTTCATATCTCAATCAACGAGGGCCTTGCATAAATAGTTTAAGATGTAACACACAATATTGGCTTTCGTCACAGCAAATACATGTTGACATTTAGTTTCTGCTAATGTTGTACGAACTGGTCATGTCTTCTTCTGAGGTTAGGCTACTTCAGTTAATATTTGGCTACTTTTTTGTCCTTCTGTTGTTGTTGTTGTTGTCCCCTTTTACAGTTTACCGTAAACCAGAAAAAAACTCTTTGCAAATGGATTTTAATTAATTACAGAAAACATATTAGAATGCGTTGCTATAGACGCCTTACACAATTCCGGGAAAGATACAGGCTCCTCTCTCACGGCTCCGCCTGCCATATTTTTCCTGGAAAAAGTTCCACAGTGAAATATGATACCGTGTCTCCATAGAGACCAAACAGCAAATCATATTGCACCTCCAAATATGGACACGGAAGTGTGACGAAATCGCGTGCGATGCATATGCGTTCTGACGTCCTCTGTACGTTGGTGCGTGCTGGCAGAGGCTGACCTAGAGGCGTTTTGGCAGAGGTACATGTGTCCAGACAAGATTCGAAATGTGTACAAGTTGTAGGCCCGCAGTTTACTGATTACGGTTACTCAATGAAAATTATCAAAATATGATTTCAAAATAGTCAATGACAACACATTACCAAAGGCAAAATGGGTTTATATTTAGAATATAGGTTTATTGAAATGTGATGTTATAACTCAGTGATGGTGTGTGCAAGCTCATTGAACTACAACCTCATTTTTGCATAACTGGAAAACCCATAAAGATGTAGAGGTAAAAAAATAAACTATGTTGTTGTCACATGATAGGCCTATTGAGGACTTTTCAAGTCATATCACGTTTTACATTGGCACATAAACAGGCCATACAGGACACAAAACAAAAACACAGACAAAACAGTACCAAATCTCTAAAGTTATTCTACGTTGATGATGGCACATTTCAATTTTCACTTACGGATCCAAAGATCCACACATGACAATATCAGATATATTCATATATATATAATATGCATTTGATGTAAACAGCAGTACTCAGAACAACACAGTGTGTCTGGAAGAGGTCAATTTAAGTGCAGGCACAGTAAAAATAAAACACTTTCAGAATAACAGATATGGGGTCACACAACCCTACATGTACAAAGTGGTAAACAGCTGCTCTCCCCATTTCCTGAAACTTCCCTGCATGCTCCTATAATTTCTACAGAGCCAGAAGAGTTGGGGAGTTGAGAAGATCTTTAACCATCTCTGATCTGCCCTTTACTTGACTGCTACATTCACAGTCATCCGCTAAGCTTTCAAAATCTGGGTAGTTGAACTCGAACCCGTGGAGGCTACCGCCACACGTGGGGCTGGAGATCACCATAGGGCTGTTGAGGATCTCCAAGTTGTCCGCCATGGACTTGTAGAGCGTTTCCCAGTCTGAGATGCCTAGAGAGTTGGTGAGGTCAATGTCGGGGACAGCAGGGGCCACATCATGGCTGCTGCCGCTCTCGGACTCTGTGTTGAGAACCCTCGAGGACTCTTCCTTCACACCCAGGTAGGCCTCCAACTCAGACGTGGCCCCCAGAGCACTGGAGCATAGCAAGATGTTAGAGTTGCCCAAGATCGCGGTGGTCGACGGGACACTGCTGGTGCCGGGATGCATTTCCAGGTCCTGGAGGGATGGAAGTACCTCAGAGGCCTTGCTGGGGTCAAGGACTGAGGGCAAATGCGGATCAGAGCTCTGGGGCCTTTGCATGTCTTCCTCTTCATTCTTTGTCATTTTACAGGTAGGCTGGTGGGCTGATAGCATTGTCTCCAGCTGCTCTTTCTCCCTCATGAGATTCTCTATCTCAGCCTGCAGAGTGGCCTTCTCCTCCTCCAGCTGGTCAGTTTCCTGTGACAAAAACAACATAAAAAATATGAATATGTGTATATTGTGATAAACTAACAGGTGAATTGGTATGATAGCTACATAGTGTCATAAAATATTCTGCTTACTGTTTGTAATCTCTCTGTAAGCTCTCTTCTTCTGTTGCGACACTTGGCTGCAGCAATTTTGTTTCTTTCCCTTCTGAGCCTTCGCTTTTCCTCCTCTTCTGGGGAAAGCTGAATCAATAATAAGTAAGAGGGAAAAAATGTAAATAAAAAGAAAACATCTAATCGACAATACCTAAACAGATGGCTGATCACTTGGAATCATGCATTTATTTTTGAGGTGCGCACTTGTGCTTCACCACTGTGACAGTGCAAGAGGAATGACATGTGCATGTGTACATGTGCATGCAACGCAAACATAGGCTACCTTCTCTTTTTGTCTTTTTCTGCGGGTTGTTTTTTCGCGGGTATCGCTTTCTGATGAAGACGACGGGGAAAGAGAACGTGCTCTCCTGTGCCTTGCAGCGCTTGGCGATGGGGAGACTGCTGTTTTGATGGTCGGATGGACCATCCGCTGCACGGCCGCTGTGGACATCAGCGATGTGACAGCTGGAACAAAAGGAGAATCTTGCACAGGTCTCACTCTTCCCGATGCCTGGAACCCACAAGAAAATAATTTTCAATTCCCAAAACAATTAGGGGCAACTTGGAGTGACACATTTAAATTGTACACGTTTACATGACGCGCTTTGTAGGAATCATCTGATGCATTTACTAACTTCATATGGAATAAAGCAGATATATTCACCCCCCCAGTGTGACAAATTACCACGTTTTTTTCACAGCAGGGTCGTGCTGCCAACTATAGCACAAGCACATTTCCGTCATCGGTGCACTTTGAATGATTGCAAAGACTGTCATTCACTCCTACCTGCACATTCTTCGTCGAGGACACCGATGCGCGGGAGTCAGACTCAGCTGAAGACCGCTGGTGGCTGATCACGAGAGCATCTTCAGTGGAAGAGACAGAGGAGCAAGACGCGGAATCGCAGTCAACGTTCAAATCACACATCTTTAAAAATCTGCAAGATTCTATATAAAAAATCTAGGCTATTTGTGCGTCCTGACGAGGATCAAATAAATTTCAGCCCTTGGTTGTACAATGTCACCTTACAGCGTGCACATCTGGAAACTGCAGTTTTATTGTAAGGCTACTCGTTTTATAGTGAGGCCAAATTTTATGAATGAAGTATGTGTGGTGCGACTGTACCATTCAGGGAGGAGGGAGATCCCTACATGCACAAAGGTATTTTCTTTCCAGACGCAGGCAAGGTGTTAGAAGCAACTGAAATAACTGCTAATGATAACGTGCTTCATTTATTTAAATAAAAACTTTTGAACAACAGAAAAACACAATAAAACTCCATCACCCCCCTCTGCAAAAGCAGAATGATAAGCCCACGTGCAATAACATGAATGAACAGGTTGACGTCATAAATATATTCTGTCTGCATTACGGTACATTCTTTCACAGCAGCTACAAATATTGTAGCCAAAGTAAAGAAATAAGACATTAAAATACATTAATTATAATCGATCAACATTTATTATGAACACAAATCATAAATTCTATTTTTTGACAAATCATCCTACCATTTTATTACACGTCACCCTGAACAGTATTTAAAGATGAGAATAAAAGATCATCTGTGCCCCCCTTTGCGTTAAAATGCAGGAGTATAGGCTGCAGATTAGGTACATTTATTACATTGTAGAATTACAGTACCCGAAATAAAAGTCATGTCAACATATGTTACATTTTTACATACGACCCCGTGTCACACATTTATTTTTCTTGAGATGTTATTTTAGGGGTGATAATTATGGCAAACAGCACAGCAGACAGGTTGCTAGCCAAGCAGCCAATCACTGTTATCCTGCTAGGACCATATATGGTATTTCCGGTTCTCACAGCCAAACTGCATTGCAGCCTATCACAGCATATTCTATTGTGAGATAAACTACTGTAGTGGCCATTCTATTTTGCGTCTTATAAAGAGAAGGATGTATCTGGTTATGGGGGAGACGCAGCATATCCTACCAACACAATGTGTTATTTACAAACAAACTAATAATAATAATATTATTATTAATAATAATGTAATAATGAGCTAATAATAACATTGATAATTTCACGTATCATAAAATACAGACTCTGTACATTAATAGCCACCTCAAAGTGACAGAAAACATAAAAAATATATATATTAATTTTCAGAGCCTCGCAATTGGCTAACCAGCGATTCTCACGATGACAAGAGACCTCCAAGGTTGAAATCGTCTGGCTATTTATAGCTCACATGAGGTAATATGTCCATTCGGGCAAAGGCGTGAGAGTTGGTCTCTGAATAATAGCCAAGTGATTCCCGGCAACCGCGCCCCTGGTCATTTTCTGTTAGACCTCTGAGGGTCACTTGCATACCGGACAAAGCATTAGGGATTAGGCTATGGGAAGCTCGTGGATTTTTAATGTAATTAGTGTAGGTCGGGTGGGCTATTTCGCTGACTACCGTAAATGACGACTTTTACTTTTAATTTGCGGATAAGATAGCATGCGCAAGTATTTGTTGCTTATGTAGGCTATGTTTGTCAACTTCTAGCACACATCAGTTTCAGTGCTAAAAAGCGTCGTTGTAGGCTAGGCGAATGTTATTAAGTGCTAAAATTATACAACACAGCAGTTAAATCTGAACCTATGTATGCTTGAGAGAGGTGTCATTTTATCCATCCAGCGGACAACAACGAAACAGTTGCCTTGGAACAACCCGTGATTGTCCTCGGTTGTCTGTTTGCTTTCTGCCGCAACTTTACCGAGTGCAGCACCATGTGCAGTACTGAACGTCACTGACGCGAAGGGGCGGTGCGTTACCAAGGCAACGCCACATGTCAAACAAACATGAACTTGGGAAACACTGCAGAGAGAAAATGTGCCTTGGGAACGCTGATAAGGCTGTTTGACCTTATTTTTGTGCTTTTATTTTTGTTTGACTTTCTAGACAGGGAATCACACAGGAAAATTATTTCTTAGGTCAGTTGCGGAGTATGTTGTAGCCCGCAGGAGAAATAAACAAGGGCCCAATAAGCAAACAAATAAATAAATCTCTAATAAAATTACATGTTTTAAAGACCAGGCCTACTCGTAGTAAAATATAAGTATGTATGAATTTTATATTGAAACAAATAAATAAATCTCTAATAAATTCTACATGTTTTTAAATGGCAGGCCAACTCATGGTAAAAAAATAAGTATGTATAGCCTATATATAGGCCTATTTTTTTTTTATATCTACCCTAGGTTCAATAAAAGGCTGTCCTTCTAGAGAAGGGAACAATACCATACAAGACTGCACAATTTATACTCTCCAGTGAAAGGCTCTAGGCTATGTCTGAAGTAGGCCTAATCTTGGGTTACAGCACAGAAACTCCCAATGGAAATGTACATGAGAAAATATTCTGCCAGTCTTTTAGTTGCGGACACACCCTCTACATTCCACACAGGTAAGCCTGAAAAAAAAAGTCAGCAACAAAGTTGCATAATCCTGGGCTACGGATAATGCTTGCTCAGTCAATTTCTGTTTAGCACAGCCAGCGTGGATAAATATAAATCTAAAAACAATGTAAGACTGACCTATTAAAGCCAACAATTAGGTTTTTTTTTGTTCTTTAAATGAGCAGCCAGGTTATGCTTTTGTTTTGCCCTCTGTTTTCATAAAGTCTGCCTAGTGATAGGGCCTCTTAATTGATGGGAAATCATTAGCTAACAAAAGTGACGAATAAAAAAAATAGCTAAAGAAAAAGGTCAAAAAGTTGCAAACAAATGCATTGTTTATTCATTGTTTACGTCGTCCATTGAAGTTCACACAACTTCTGTATTGTGCTTACATAACGTCATGTTACTGTCAGCCAATTGTAGCTGATCATAGGGGCTCAGGCGGCACAGTAGATTTCCCGTAAGTCACGCCCTTTCAGGATGCATTCCATATTAGGTAAATGACGTCTTGGGATACCCTGCCATGGAACATTAGATTCTGCTGTCGCAAGAGGTCCGTGTGAATATATTGAAGATAGAGCTTAAAGCTTACAAAATGAAGACAGTTTTTCTAATCGATCCCTAGAAATTGGCAAATAATATTGCATTATACTGCAGTATTGATTCTGTGTTTATAACCGTAGTAACCGTACACAGTAGTCTGGTCCTTCCTTGAAGCGAATCCCGCCCATCTACGTCACAGCTCGAAAACCCATATATTGCCTGCGAAGTCGGGAAGTTGACAGTACAAACTTTCAGCCTCGGAAGCGAACGACCAGCAATACAGTAAAGGACTCTATACAGGCAGGGGCAGCGAACCTGCAACACAGGAACATCGACAGCTCAGCTCTTCTGTACATTTACTGAATTCAACGAGACGAGCCCTTTCCTCGGATTATCATGATGTTCAACACTTTTAACACGGATTGCGATTCTTCCTCGCGCTGTAGCACAGCTTCTCCCAGTAATGCCGATAACATTGGCTACTACCCGTCGCCTGGATCCCAGTCGAGCATTGGCTCGCCACTAAGCCAGTCTCAGGTAAGGTTTCATTCATTTGTTAGTCTAATAGTATTTTATGACTTTGCCACTTTCTTTGCTCCAATCTAGTGTTTATACGGGGTTATGTACTTAGCCTACCTCAGTTCAAATTTACATATAGGTAATTCGTAGGTAATTTTATTTTACAACATTACAGAACATGATTCATAAATGCATGCATCTGTAGGTTAACTCAAATATTTACGCATTATCAATGCACAAGAATGGCTCTTATATTCTAAGCATTACTTTTTTGTTTAACTTATGACACAAGTCAGGCAACCCATTTCACTTAAGGCTCTTTAGGGTCTAATGACTAAGCTTTGAATAATTGAGCTTTGTTCACTGATGTTTTTATGTTTATTTTTTAACAGGAGTTTACAGACCTCAGTGTCACCAGTACTTCCTTCATCCCGACTGTCACTGCTATATCTTCTTGCCCTGATCTGCGGTGGATGGTTCAACCAGTGGTGTCTTCAGTGGCCCCCTCCAACACCCGTGCACACCCCTACGGTCCCACCTCCACCCCTGCCTACAGCAGACCAGGGATGCTCAAGACTGCAGGAGCTAAACCTGGAAGACGGGGCAAAGTCGAACAGGTAAATACAACTCCACATATACTTTAAATTTCCTAATTTTCACTGAATGACAGTCAAAGCTGTTTACCCCATGTGCTGAGTGAAATGCAGTTCTATAATGTTTCTCTTTTGTCATCTTCTATAGCTTTCTGCTGAGGAAGAGGAGAAGAGAAGAGTGCGCCGGGAGCGCAACAAGATGGCAGCAGCAAAGTGCCGCAACAGAAGAAGGGAACTCACTGATACTCTCCAAACTGTAAGTATCAAACCTTTAATTGCTGAAATAAAGCAGAGAAAAATAAATGCTATTGCCATTTACACCAAAGACGTGGATGAACATGACATTAAATTGTTACATTTGCTTCTCCTCACAGGAAACTGATGAGTTGGAGGATGAGAAGTCTGCTCTTCAGACAGACATCGCCAATCTGCTGAAAGAGAAGGAAAGACTAGAGTTTATCCTGGCAGCACACAAGCCCATCTGCAAGATTCCCTCAGACCTGCCAGAGGCCTTTCCTGAGATCTCTGTGTCCTCTTCCATCGTTCTCGAGCCAGTCGCCCGACCTCCGAGCACTCTCGCCGGGTCTTCCAGCTCGTCCGAGCGCTCCATCGTCACTACCTCTTCCGCCTCGCTCTTCTCCAGCCCCAGTGTGGTCAGCGATGTGACGACGGTCAAGATGGCCGATCTGGACTCCGCCTTGGAGGAGTCGCTGGACCTGCTGGCCAAAAGCGAGCTGGAGACTGTGCGCTCTGTGCCCGACATGGAGCTCCCCGGCTCCCTCTACACCCAGGACTGGGAGCCCCTGTACACCTCAGCCAACAACGACCTAGAGCCTCTGTGCACGCCAGTGGTCACCTGCACCCCTGCCTGCACCACATACACGTCTTCCTTCACGTTCACCTACCCAGACAGTGAGGCTTTCCCCACCTGTGGACTGGCCCACCGCAGGGGTAGTAACAGCAACGACCAGTCTTCAGACTCTCTGAGCTCCCCCACCCTGCTGGCCTTGTAACAGCCTTTACCACCTACAAGTGTTTATGCATCATAATGCTAATCGATCACAAGGCTATGGACAAAGACGAACAACAACAACAAAATAATTATCAAATATATATTGTAGTTACCCTATTTATCATCCTCTCAGCCTCTTAATTATGTAGCAAGCTAAAGCATGGTTTAACCAGTTCTACATAAGTATAGTTTGGTTAACTTGGTAGTTTCTAATATTTTATTGGTGCTAGATAATGGATTTGTTTAGGTGCTGCTGACATTTGCTCAGAGCAATAGAGAACAAGAGTTGTTAGAATGTGAGTGAATTTGTTTTTACATAAAATGTTTGTCTTACTATGGTCTGAATGGTCTCACTACATTAGTTTTCTGTGAAAACGTTGTGTTTAATTTATGAAACCTAAAGTTATTTTTGTACCTGATACTGAAAGCTGAATTAAGAAAACTTTAATCTTGTCTGCTGGCTTGTGACAATAAATATATTTAAAATGTAACATTTTTCTAATGTCTTTTTTCTATCATGAATTATATTTAACTCAATGATGTAGTACAGATTTACATATCTGTTCATTTCAGAACCGCACAGATCAGATCAAAGGGCACCAGCCTATAAAACCCAGATCTATGTCAAATGTACTAGATACGCGGATTTTTGAGTATGGCAAAAGCCTTCCGTCTCCGCGTTCGATGCTGACGTCAACGCGTCATTGCGTTCTTTTCCTCCTCTCCTCGCATCACGTCAACGGAATCACGTCAGTTTCCGTGCCCATATATGGAATGTATTGCTGTTCTTTGAGTGTGGAAATTTCTAGAACGTTCTTTTTTCTATTAACCACAGCGGATAATGAATGTAATAATCTAGGCATGGCTGTAGCAGTTATGGCAGGTTTGCGAATAAGATTAGCACACGCTTTTTGTTAGTCGACTTTTTTCTTGCATAAGAAATAAATAATAGCACAGCCTACAAATAATTAATATATGAGGGTATAACTAAGACTAAAATTGGCTACCACGACACAAGGACATCGAGATGGAAGAAAAGGGCCGTAATATTTTGTCCATGTCGTAGGCTATTCACAATGGTTAAGAAAAGGGATAATCAATTAACCTTAAGAAAAATATATAGGCCCATATTTCTGATTGTTGTACGTGCGTTACGTGAAAGACAGTGTCTGCAGATACATGACTAGGAAAAGATATGATATCCCATTTCTGAAATACACCTTACACAATCATCACCCCATCTGTGGGGTGCGGTGAAAGCCGCTTTATAATAGGGCCTAAATAACTGCTTGCTAATCATTTTTGTTTCCTGTGTCGTTAATCATTACGCATAGGCTACACTTCGGAACTAAGGCGATTAATAGATAATATAAAATTAAGCCTATTAATAAGAAAATAATACAAAATATTTGATTAACTTTATTTTAGTGTGTCTAAAGCAATCTTATGTGTCATCATCAAATCCTTTTAATTGCACGTCCTGCAACTCCTGGCTTCCCTGGAACTGTGATCTCATAGGGAGGATGATGTCCCAGGAGGTCATGTGTGATATAGGTGATGCAATAACTGGCCAACCACTGACACACCCTTTGTGCTATTGTGTGATAATGCATTACTCTAATAGGGTTTGTCAAAAAGCCTGCTTGCATCTCAGCCAAGGTGCTCTCAATACAGCTGCTGCCGGAAAAGCTGGTCTTTTCCAAGGAACCCCAACCAGTAATGTTTATCTATTTCACGTTTCCCTTAAGACAATATGAGAGCCAAACAATGTTCCCTTAATATGAGTGGGGAGGAAAAGTGACAGGAACGGAAGAATGATCAAAGCATTTCACAACAAAAGAAGATACGACAGGAGTGGTTCTTCCTGTATTACCTTTTTTTTTTTTTTCATTAAGACAGTAATAACGCCTCCAAAGCACGGCCTTCCACTGTGTTGCCCCTGATATGAAATCACACAGCGCGTAATACCTCTCTATTAATACCTCGCGCCAGCCCTGGAGAGCGCATGTAGCATCAGAAATAGCAGGTGCCCACCGGTTCTTTTAACATCAGCATCAACAGTGGTAAAATTAGAACACAGTGACGCCAACCTACGTCGGCACTCCAGCCCCAGGGAGGAAGTAGGCAGGCAGAGCTTGAGAGGAGAGAGGGATGAGGGGAAGAGAGAGAGAGAGAGAGAGAGAGAGAGAGAGAGAGAGAAAGGAGAGGATTCTGCTTAGAAATAATCTTGCGTATACAATGATCGGAGAGGGAATGGCTTGATGCAACTGCATAAAAGCAAAAAGTGATCAGTTCTATTTTCAGATACATTTATGCAGTTTCCACTTTATTTTCTTTCACGTTGTAAAAAGCTACCCTGTATAAAAGGGGATGTTGCCTAAAATACAAGAGTGTGCTTGAGAGGAGCACGAGATAAGAGAGAGAGAGAGAGCGAGAGAGAGGAGAGGATCCTGCCTTGAAATAGTCTTGCGTCTACAATGATGGAAGAGGGAATGGGTTGGTGCACTTGCATAAAAGCAAAAAAGTGAACAGTATTTTTTACATCACTTTACACACATGCACCATCATTTTCATTTTCTTCTCTTTTAAACTCCAAAAACCTGCTTAAGGGGATGCTGCATAAAATCCAAGTAACTTATCTGAACTGATGAGATGCTCACTAAAACTGGGAAGATGATGATCTGTTGCACATCAGGTTTTCACAGGACATTTAGTCCCTCAAATTTAATATTATAATCTTTTTGTGTGTTTTTATAGTAATGACATAATATGTTTTTAAATCATTGCTTTATATAATGTATGCATATATTTGTTTTACATGCCATTATACCAGTCATACCACTTACAGCATGTGAATGTACATTTGTCTATGGCATGTTGTATGTATATGACAAATACATCTAATAAAGTTATTTTAAACACTTTCAATTTGGGCCACACACAAGGTCTTGTGGTTTTACCCTACTAATTAAAGATGTCATAATGCAGAAAATTGGATGTGGTTGGTTGTACTGCATATTTTCCACATGCTACTGCATCTTATGATTGCTGCGCTCCTCTGTTTATTCACATAATGATGACTTGACTTTTCTTGGTGCTGTGTGCTGTATTTGTTTCAAAGTAGGCTATGAGGGATAAACTCCCAGTCCATGACATTTTACATAAAAACACTAAAACCATGAATATAAGGGCTGTGCCTGCATCTGTTGAGATTGTATTGCCTTGTCTTGATCATTGAAATAACTGTCCAGCACTTTTAATCAACTCATGTATCTGCCTGAAGCAGGATCCCTACATGAATACTGTAAGTCTGACTAGTGTACATAATGGCTGGATATCTGATTGAGTGTGTGTCCTAAACAGACTGGTTTAACTGGTTAAGCTGTCTGAAAAGCAATTTAATATTCCCTTGGCAAAGTAAATATTACTTGTAATTGAAGCTCCCAGGCTGCGTTCACTCATTTAGTGCACATCATAACAAAGACCATGGCATTGTGCTTATTATGCTGTCTGTCCTTTTTTATTCTCTATCTCTCCCCAAACCACATCCTCAATCCCTGTTTCCTCTTTACACACAACTAGACTGCCATGCATGCTTTAGGTGACTGGCCATTACTGCAAACTTCCTTGGACTTTATTTATGCCTTTTAACTTCCTTTTTCCTGATGACATCGGCAAGATATGGCCTCCTTGGAAGCTATAGGCAAACCTAGGTAAACTCTGCAAACATGTCTTGATTATCCCAACTCTAATAATAGGAGAGTTAGTACGCCTTGTGATTTGATAATGAGCCTACCCAGTCCAAGGGATTACATCATATGCAGGTAGGAAACAATGTTTTGTTTATAAATAAAGGCATTAATATTAAAACTGTTGAGTTCATCAGTTACCCACTCTGGGCCTTCAGTGTAAACACACACACACACACACACACACACACACACACACACACTTTCAAGTTTGTTTGTTTTTATCATTTAAATTAGTCACTGGTACGCTGCAGCCAATCTACTATAAGGCATCTCGGCTTTGTAATCTGTGTTGTCATGTTGCCATCTAACGGCTGGTTGCGGTACTGCAGGGAGTATAGACCAGAGTCTGTCTTGCATTTCGGTGATACAGAATAACAAAATGTCGTATGAGAACTCCAGAGGACAGACAGAAAAACATGGATTTTGTCAGACTTACATTGGGGCATAGTTTTGGCGCTATATGTCTATGAGTACAGAGTTATTCAACTGGCAGTTTAGACTGTCTGATGTAACTGAACTGAGATATCAGCACCTACTCTAGTTGGTTAAAAAAAAAAAAACCGGAACCCTTTTCTATGAGGCCAGGAGTCATAGGCACACACCTGGAGTCATAGGCACACATCTGGAATAGCCAAAGACACATAAACATTAGATTAGCCTATCTCATAACGGGTTATAATTTTTTGAAGGTTACACACTTGTACAGTTGTACAGCTGGCTTTATGTTGACACAAATGAAATACAGAACATGTATTTCAGTTTATAGAAAATGTTTCAAATTAAAGTCGATCCGTACCACTGATTCAAGTGGACTTCAACTTTCATCTAACACCCCACACAATAGGTGGCAGTAAGTAAAACCAATCCCCCACCAAATCAGAGAAGAAGTGGAACGTTACGTAGCACTTGCTCAGTGGCATTAGCCGATTAGCTCAGTGGTAGCTCGTCAGCAGCCATTCGCTTTCCATTAGTTCTGAAATCCAGGAACTGCTGTGCAGGCAGCAGCCATGAATCGGCTCGGTGTGCTGTTGATTTTACCAGTTTTACTGGAGTCGGTGCTATCAATTTCCTTTCATTTACCGGTCAACACAAGGAAGTGTCTACGGGAAGAGATACACAAGGACGTGCTTGTGACAGGAGAATATGAAATTAGTGAACAACAGAACACGAAAACTAACCTGAAGGTGAGCGATCAGCTAACGTTAGCTAAACCTTTAGATAGACACGCTATACTGATGGCAAAGATGATGAATACATTCGTCTCCCTTTCGTTTTCTGTAATATGTTGAAAAAAATGCACTTGCAAAAAGAATTGATCGGAATTGACACTGACAGGTGGGCTTGGAGGAACCATAACAGTAGCTTTGTGGTAGGTAGCTTACCTAGCACTTGCTAGCAAAGCTATGGTAGTTGAAGCGAATTTGTTCAGCCAACATCTCGCTAGCTAGTGATCTAATGGCCAGCGGTGTCTTCCTGGTTTTCCTTCGGTACTTTGCTATTAAGCTAAAGCTCGACAGTCTATAGGCTTTTTGAAGTTGACTGGTAAATATGGATGGCTTTTTCCACGCCATGGCTCGTCAATATGGTAAAATGTACATTTTATCCGCACCGATACGATCACTTTTCTATGTGCATTTCTAGTGGCCATGTTAACAGCTCGCTAACCCTAGCTTGAAGGCCCGACAATCTGGCAACCAGTCGTATGGTTCACTCCGGATGTTACACGTCAGTCTTATTTGTGCTAATAGCTGACAGTCGGTCATTTATTTTGCCTCTTTAAACAGTGCAATACAATTACTTAACAAATTTAAATGTACAACAGATACATTTTGTATCAGACATGGCTACGACTGGCCTGGGTAGGTAAAGCCATACATTAATTAATGAGCAATCGTATCCCAAGCAGACATCTCGTACACCTGCACACCTGCTTATTTCCAGTCAACCAAAGTTACAATGCGTGGCCACAGACTCAGCATCCTTTCCAGTGTTAGTATTTGCAATTGTTGGTACTGCATAATTAATATAAAAATATATTTTTTCTACCCCTCTCCCCCCCATATTTTATTTAGATCACTGATTCCTCAGGCCATATTCTTTATTCTAAAGAAGATGCCTCAAAGGGGAAGTTTGCCTTTACCACCGAGGATTATGACATGTTTGAAGTTTGCTTTGAAAGCAAATCCCCAATGGGTAAGTTTGTAATTTATTTATTTATGTTATTTGTGTAACCGTGACTGTGATTTCTGTAGCTATAGTCAAATGTATGTCACAAGGCCTGGGGCTACACTTGTTTGAGGACTTGAGTACCTGATTTTATCTAGGTACACTGAACTGCATTAACATAGGTTGGCCAGTATTTCCTTCTTAACTATTCCCTTTTTGCATTTACAGGAACTGGTAGGGTCCCAGACCAACTGGTGAACCTGGACATGAAGCATGGTGTGGAGGCAAAAAACTACGAGGAGGTTGGTACCTGCTTAGCAAAGCAAAGCAATTCCTTAAATTCATTTACCTTTTCAAAGTAGTCCAGATTGGCTTTTACTCTCAATCTGAAGAACCATTCAGCTGTGAGTGAAAAGGGAGAGTGCAATAAAGCTCAAAGATGTAACTGTAAAAGCACAGCTGGTGAGACTTGCGAGTTTGAAGCAGCTGGTGTGTTTTGATGTTTAAATGCATTAAGGCTGACAGTCCTGCACTATATATGAATTTTCACATCCAGCTTTAATCTGCTTTTATAATGATTTAACCCGTTAGATAAGCTGAGCAGTTAATAGTAAACTGGAAAACCCCCAAAAGTATGAACAGTTGTGTTGAGTTCCCATGTGCATAACTTAGCAGGATTTGTGCAAATGGTATCAAGGCTGTGTGTCCAGGCCTCTGCCCCTTCTCTGGGAAACAAACCATGTGGCAACACTAACCAAGGCCATCGTTTTCCCAACAGATTGCCAAAGTGGAGAAGCTGAAACCTTTGGAGGTAGAGCTGAGGCGTCTGGAAGATCTGTCAGAGTCCATTGTCAATGACTTTGCATACATGAAGAAGCGAGAGGAGGAGATGAGGGATACCAATGGTAAGACCATTGAATGACCATGCCAGTCATACATGCCGACCTTTACGCATTTTGCGTAGCAACTACGAGTTTTGACATCAAACTACGGTGCTACGATTAATCACTGAAAAATACGCGAAGAAGAGCGTTTTGTTTTTTTCCACAGTGCGCCCGTTTCCATGTAGTAGTAGCAGGGATGGAAATTAACCACCCGCCACCCGCCAAATGCGGGTAAATATGAGTGTTGGCGGGTGAATTTTGCCATTTTACCTGCCACTGTGGCGGATGTACAATTGCATTCAGCCAAGTTCGATATAGTCTATGAATGCACTCCCTCACGCATGTTGTAGCGTAGCTATCAGTTAGTACACAGCGCAGGTGCGTATAAGCTTACCATGTATTGATAAGCAACACTCACCGTTTCTTGGCATCCAGCACAGGCGCGCGTGGTTATTTCAAATATGATCTAGGCAACTTTCTGTTCACCATTTTAAGGTAGGCTAATGAAAGCTCAATCATGATGAGTATAGCCTAACTGTCTAAACAGGAATGCATCAGTATATTGCTGTCTCACGTTGATGATAACGCCATATGCGCACAAGTTCACTCCAAACACGAACCTGTGATTTTAACGCAAACTATTAATAGCGCCAACAAAACCGATTTCAGAAGAAGACGGGTCTATTCCCAAAGCACACA
Organism: Setipinna tenuifilis; assembly: GCA_030347295.1. NCBI lineage: Eukaryota > Metazoa > Chordata > Actinopteri > Clupeiformes > Engraulidae > Setipinna > Setipinna tenuifilis. Next base: position 22,051,717 of record CM059282.1, read on the forward strand.
CGAAGGACCAACTCATGTCAATCTAATATTCTTCTTTCATCTAACAGCGCAGCGCCTACATCACAGTAGATTGGATGGGTTCTGCAGAATCATTGCAGTATTGTAACGATTAGTAGCCTTCTTTTACTGCTAGACTAGCTTGTTACCTTGTGTTAGCATTTGCACATCTTTGACCTAAGAAAATAGCAATTACAAAAATAGCAAAACACAAAAAGTATGCCTTTTAATACTGAAAACTGACACTGAAATTAAGATTATTCACTGCAGGAATTATTAAACGTCCCAGTAGGCTATACCTGGATGGCTCTTGTTGGCAAACAACTTACGTACGTCACTGAACCCAAACAAAAAAATGCACCTTGCAAGACACATCTCTTGCATAGTCTAATAAAGAGTCTTCTCAAGGTGTTTTGGAATATTTATTAATTCCATAGAAATATAATCAAATGTATCCACATCTGAACTAGCCCTTTGATTTCCTAGCATCCTGCATAGAAACGAAGTTAGAACATAACTTTCTTTCACGTTAGGATTATAAGGAGAAATTTAAAGTGACAGGCGCCTAATTAGACCTTAGCCTACAAACATCAAATACAACATAATTGCATTATTTTCAAGTGATATCCTAAATAACAGTTTTTTTTTTGTTTTTTTTTACATATGTAAAGCATGGATTTTCTTTCTGCTGTCATTTCACTTAGAAGGATAACATTAAGCTATCTAACAACCTGTTAAAATGCACCAGAATGCAGGAAATTACCTTTAATTTAGACTTTGACTGCCCACCAAAACACTGTTACTATCAGCACAGAAAAAAAGTGCTGGAGCATGATACATGATCACATTTATGACTGCCCCCTTATATATGTCTGCCTAGAACCAGCCCTGGGTGTTATACTTGGCATTAAAATGTGCGTAAGGGTTGAATATATAAAGTGGCTGGTAAAAATGTTGAGTGGCTGGTAGATTTTAGAATCTACCTGCCACAGTGGCAGGTTAACAAAAAAGTTAATTTCCATCCCTGAGTAGTAGGCGTTCACTGGTTGGTTTGCCGTAGACCTTGCTGTAATCGAATTGGGCAGCAACCAGTGGGGGGAAGGGAACGCAGACCAATCACGTCGCTAGATCTAAACTCCACGCCCTGTGAATGGCGAGTTTAGCTGTCCGTGATAGTCACAGGGAGTAGTGGATCAACTCAAACGATGGTAGCGAAACTGGCCAGCTCTTGTCCGCTTTCTGATGTTTGCTAATCACCTGTCTTGGTAGTCTACTACCGTCACTGTTATATACTTGAAGTGAACACAAAATCACCGTTATAAAAGTAAATGTGCATTGGGTAGGGTCGATTATTAGCACTTTGGTCCAAAAACCGTAATAATGCGTCACCCAAATGCTCCTTATTTAACTGTATTTGATAACTTTCCTGCTGCTGGTGGTTATGCTGTGTAAATGTAAGACATATATGTAAAACACTATTTTTATTTATTTTTATTTCTGCATTTTATTCCAAAGTAGCCTAATCCTTAGTATCACTTTGCAATTGTCATTTTACAAGTATTTATCAAGGTGATGCAACTAACAAAGTAAGCTGAATCAGAATGGATTTTCCATTTGATATGTGAAACGGCCTACCCAAAAATGCACTAGAATGCAGGAAATTGCATCTAAGTAATGCAAAATTTTCTGGGGGAGGACCCCCAGACCCCCGCCTAAGGGTTGGACACATATGGTCAAGATGTCTACAATTGTGCCCCACCAATTTTTTTCCTCACCAGCCGCCACTGGTCATGGATTTCAATGTTTGGGGGGCACCCAACTTCTTTTGGGCTAAAATCTACTGGTAATACCTGGTAATAAGTGAGAATGGGAACTTAGTTGATATAGGCAATGTGCCTTGCTGCAATGTGCGTCGTGCTGCCATACTGCCGCGTTGTTGTGCCGCCGCCGTGCCGCGGGAAGTTGCTACTCAAAAAAAATTTCAAAGGTTGGCATGTATGATGCCAGTGAATGATATACAATTTGATAGTGTTGTTTTAGAGAGACAATAAAGCAAGTATTTATTGAAATGTATAGAGCTGGCTTTTTTACCATGATATTTATAACCTATTGAGAACCTTTACCTGTTAACACCAATGTTTCTTACCATTTGTTTGTGTGTGTGTCTAGAATCCACCAACACTCGCGTCCTGTACTTCAGTATATTCTCCATGTGCTGCCTGATCGGGCTGGCGACCTGGCAGGTGTTCTACCTGCGTCGCTTTTTCAAGGCCAAGAAGCTCATTGAGTAGACTGGGACTGGTTCGCTCCAGGGGATCTATTTTATCCCTCCACGCTCCCCACTCCTGATCCCCTGTGCCTGTTGCACCCCCTTGTCCTTGGCTGGTGGAACGTTCCGGCAATAGAGGACTGAAGAGAGGGAGAATCCAAGATCCAGGGGAACAGGAATGCACTATTGGTTGTTCTCCTTTTACATACTTTGGTAGTCAATCCCCCCACCCACCCAAAACCACACACCAATGTTTTTCTCCTCCTTGCTACAGGGTTCTGTTGTAGTAGACCCGTAAACATTTGTACAAAATCATTTTAGCTACTGCTACAGCTTTGCCGTCTGTAAAAAGACACTCGGTGCATATTTGGTATAATTGATGAGCTTGTTTTGTTTAGGCGACCACTTTTTATTTGTCTGGCAGCGGGTTTGAATTTGTTTTGGATCACTGTAAATGATTTGCTTTCTGTTGGATTTCCTTAGGTTATGGAGTATGGTATTCTGCAACACCACGACTTTTAACTCAATCAAGTTTGAATTGTTTGTAGTGAAATTGTCCAGGTCAAGATGGGTAGATGGGTAGGGCTTTTTTTTTTTTTAGATACTGCTGCCCCCTTAGCCACAGATGTTTGGCCTGTTTGGCCATTTGGTTTTGATGACATTGAACCTTTTGTAAAAGTCTGCTAACCAATACACCCTTGCAATGAATATGTTCATGTAAAAAATGTTTATTTGTCCAGACATTGTACTTCCATTCTGAAATGTTATGGTTTCAGGCCACTGTTGGCAGGTTAGACGTTGGTTTGAAGAAGCTTGCATGCTCTTCTTGCCTTTATGTATGAATGAAGATAAGGATATACTAAAAATGTTACACCACAGTCATTTGGTTTATCTTTGCCATAAATTCCAACATTGACAGAGTTTATGACAGCATATTGGTATACTTACACTGATTTCCAGATCTCAACTGTTTCTTGAATTCTGTAATTATTCAGTTTGAATGTTGAAAATGGGGTTTTCTTTAAATAAAGATAAAATGTTATTTCTTTGTAAATAACATAACCAGAAGATTTGGTTGGTTGTGTTGATTTTCAAAAGATGATGAATCACTACTTGGCATCTTTCACAAGCAGACAAACCTGAGCCATGAGATACAGAACTGATCGTGATACTTGGTATGGTTTGTGGCTGTTGGTGCAAACATGAGAAGCACACCAAACATTCCATATCTCAAAACACCTGTAGGAAAGTATTTTCTTGGTACTTATAAAAGCAAGTAAAATTCTGATGCTAACCTGTAATTACTATGGTAAAGTTTGTAACACACTGATGTGTGCAAGACAGGACATGGTTATCGTATATCCATTAGTTACCATTTCCCTCAGTAAAATCAAAAACTCATTGTGACCGACCAGATTTTAATCATACCAGTTTGTGAATGTGACAGTTGACAGATCATCTCTTTACACCCATCTAAAGAAATAGGGAAGAATTCTTTACAGCATGTGTACCAAACCTAGACCATTTTGTCAGCACAATCTTTACAATCTTAGTGAAACAATAAAATAAAACAATCCTCACTACGTCCTATGTCAATATTTCAGAGCCAAGGATATATATATTTTTAAATAGATTCAGCGTGCTTCTATTAAAACAATATCCTGCATCTGACAGGCACCAGAAACAAAAATGTAACCTACTTCTACGACAGAGAACTTTGTAATTCTGTGACCCAAACCACGTATTTAAAGTAAAACAGTTAAAGAAATATGAACAAATAAACTCCTGCACATTCATATTCAAACCTGTGCAATGCAACATTTGTAGAGGGGGACAAATGTCAATCTTCAAAGTAGATTTTTTTCTTCAATAGCGATGCACCAAGTTGGTTATATCAACTGAATGCCATCAAAGGTCAACTTGGTTCATAATTTTACATTTAAAGGGTTAAGGTTTTAATCATTATTTTTATCTCCATCTTGAGATGGAACGTCACATATTGTTTTTAGTTTTGCTTTTCGTCCTGTTTTCACAGAAGATGAATCCTGACTTAAAACTTCCTGCTGCAACTGTGTCTGTTTTTGGCGTAGATTCTCCACAACATCCTTCAGTGACTTGACCTGCTGTTGCAAACGTCTGGATCTCTGTTGATAATATTTCAGTTTCTTTTTTAAGATTGAAATTTTTTCATGGCTTTTGTAAAGTTTTCTAACAAAAATCTTGGGGTCCTTAATGCAATATTCATGGTCAACTGTTTCTGCATGCCTGCAGTACTGATGGTCATTGTTTTGCAGTCTTTGAGGTGTCACTTGATTGTCAGGCTGATCGTCATTGTCGTCTGTCAGCATTGGAAGTGACACTTCATTGCATTCAGGGGGACTGTTTTCTTCAAGTTGCTTAGGTTCGTCAACATCCTTACTTTCATTGTTTTTCAAACAGGGTGGTTCCTTTTTTTGTTTTTCTACCTGTTTTTGTTGTTTTCTTACTGCCTACATAGTAAAACAAAGACAAAAGAATGACATTAATATGTACTTAAAATTCATGCATTAATTATTTTTCTGCAGTCGAGAACTGGACAAACAATTATGGACCATTTGCAGGTTGCCAAATAAATATGATATTTTAAATATTATAAATATTCATTACGGCCCAGAAAGAGTCTACACAATGTATTTACACAATCATGACTGTGCTCATTGAGCACCATCATGTTACTGTATGACCTCTTGCATGGAGTATGCATCTGTAGACCTATTGTCAACATCATATTATCATTGCAATTACCAAGAGATACAAGTAAGTTTTAAAATGCAAAGTAGTTATTTGCTGTAAGGTGTAAGAGACACAACATGGAAACACAGGCAAAATCTGCATGCTGTACATTAAGTTTTGAAATGTCAATATTCTGGCTGCATTATTGTTGTCAGTGAAATAAATACAGCTATGTAAAACCTTCTTACACCTTTACCTTTCTGATATGCTTTGGGAGGTTTTTAATTCGAGTTGGAGTAGCATCATCTTGTAGCCGGATATTCTGGCCAGTTCTATCGATGTCACCTTCCATGAAATGATCAGAGCAGACACGGGAATGTCTAGTAGGTTCGAAGTTTGGACGATGAAGATAAACAAGCCAGGCTTTTCTCCGCTCTGGATCTCTGGGGAAACTGTAAAATTAAAAAATATGAGTGTGACACAACCATGGCAGTAGCCTTTGAGATTTGCTATGTTACAAGTTTAGATAAGACCTCTGCCAACCTGCTTATGCTTTATTATTAAAAAAGGCCTTTGGCAGTTCCAGGCAGTCTTCTTTACACTTAGGCAACCAACACGTAGGCCTGACATTGCCTCATCGTGAAACACAGATGTGGCCTTGTTTTTGGGGACAGTGTAACACCGGGCATTCATGATCTTGAAAGTTAAGCAATGTGTTCTCTGGAAAAAAACAAGGGAAAGGTAAGGGAGGGGCAATTGTTTCAAGTAGTGTTGCTGAGCAATGTTTTTCTTGCATCATTAGTACGAAACGTGCCTAGGAACATTTCGCAAAATGTCATCTAATGACCCACCCTTTTTGAAAGGTGTATTTCCTCTGAATATGTTTTTTTTTTTTTGCTTATGCTACACAGAGCATTCCCAGTCTCTGAAATTCAATGGTATCCAGACCAATCTTGTTCTCGTGCATGGTGAAAGAAGCCTCGCCTTTGCCTGTGAGGTGAAGCATGCCCATTTTCTGATTAAAAAAAGCTACTCTTACCCTTGTAATCTTATTACAGGAACACATAAACCGCTTTTTGATTGGGTGAGATAACAACCAACAACAAGTTTCTGACAAATGATGACAAAAGATCTACACCATGAGAAAGACGGTGTTCTGGATCAAAGTATCCTAATTTACTTTTATCAACCACAAGGACATACGATTTGTAAAAAATAAGAATACTGGATCTGCTTTAAGAATGCACACACTCAAGACAGAAAGAAAACCCAAGTTATGATATTTGCACATATTTTATGTTCCCTAACAGATAAAAATAAAAACAAAGAAACCATGTTTTAGACATCACTTGATTTATTAAAAACATAAAAGAAGCATTTGTTTAAAATGTGCATGTTCTGATTGTCACATGATGAATCTTTGACTTGATACAATATAGACTTGTGTGAGTTTTGAATGTAGACTGGGCCCCAGTCGAATTTAACCCCGTTTGTAGTCTATATAATCAAGGGTCTGATTGGTAAATACAAATTGTTGGTTTGTGTCCTCAAAAAGCATTCAACCCACCTCTAGCCTATTTTGTGTAAGGCCTTCACATGGGACAGTAGATGTGTCAATAAAGAAATTGACTACAGTTAAAAGAGTGAAGGTATAACAAAAAAAACCTACTGTTCTATACAGGGAATGCTAAAATTAATCAAGTGAATTGATAAAAGTTTGAATTAAACACAAATCAATTAATCAATCAACTAGCTTATTCAATCCAAATCCAGTGCATGCACATAAACCAAGTGGATACATATGCCTAACTTAAGCTACTTGTTCCAAAAGTATTTTTACCACTTCCAACTGAAGTTTATTTCTATACAAATAAAAAGGCCATACCCGGCTGAATAATTTATTAAATTACTTAATACTCTAGGCCTCAAAGAGAGGTCAATCAAATGGATCACTCACGTATGAAATGTTCTTGGCTGGCGTCGCTTTATTACCGACTCTTCATCGTCACTGCCTTCGCTATCACTTCTGCCGTCAAGGGAGTCCTTTTGCTTTTTTCGCTTTTTACAGCCATAGGCACAACACATAGTGCCTCTTTTAAAGGTCCTACTCAGACTCTCGGACATGGGTCCCACCAATATGGCGTCGAAAAAGAGAGTACAAATATCAGACTTTGACTGAACAATCAGTCGGATGCTGTTATCATGTCTACACCGAGCTTCAGATTTGACACCAATTTGTTCTCTTTAACATACATATATATGTAGCGATTCAGCTGAAAGAAACACAACAAACCAGCATGAAAAGAACCAATAAGTGGTGAATATACTTCAGCGCCCCCAAAGGCAGCTGTTTTCCTTCTGTTGACCCGGATATGTTCAGAGTACTTCCTAGGTAATGTCGTTGTTAACGCTGTTGGTGTTTTTAGCATAGACAGTACAGGTTTTTAGTGACTGGTATGTGCAAATAGGACGTTTAGAAACGTCATTACCTGATTAAAGAAAATATGCCAGGTGCTGACAAAGAGACCGACCTTTCGGAACGCATAGAGGCTTTCCTAGCTGAACTGAAACGTGGTGGAAGTGGGGCAGGACCACTTCGTGGTGCTGGAGAGACAGCTAGAGAAACCACAGCCCTGTTACGGAGGATCACAGCTCAAGCACGATGGAGCAGCGCTGGTCAGTGAAAATGCCCATCAGCAGTTTGTAGTCGCTGACATAAGGCCACTTTGACTTCAGATAACATAATGATGAACAGTTAGTGAGATAACACCACGTAATAACGTATTTCATCAGAGATAATGGAAACGATGTTTGAAATGACATGTGCCCGTCAGAACCATCACAATTGTTACAGTAGTTCGGGTAGTTGCTATAGGATGACAGAAGAATGGCCTTAATATAAGATTAAAAAGTTATTCACACACCTATATATGGTTCAATAATCTCCAGGGGATCTGATGGAGATCATACGCAAGGAGGGGACACGGATGACGGCTGCTCAGCCTTCCGAGACGACAGTAGGCAACATGGTGCGCAGAGTGTTGAAGATCATCAGGGAGGAGTACGCCAGGTGCGTCAAGGATAGGTTCACTGTACTTAATAAACAGTTATAATGTGAAAAAAACAGTAGCTTGTAAACACATTGCTTTAATACTTTTAGGTCACGAGGGAGTAGCGAAGAGGCTGACCAGCAAGACTCTCTTCATAAACTGCTGACATCTGGAGGACTGAGTGATGACAACTTCAGACAACACTTCCCGTCACTTAAGGCCAATGTGATAGAAGCAATAAACGAGCTCTTGACAGAATTGGGTAATTATAAAGTCTGTCACCTCACCTTAACAAAGTTGTTTGACTTGATTTTGAACTTCAAACTGTAAGGTAGACTTGTATTGTGACCTGTTTTGCAGAGGGAACCACCGACAACATTGCCATGCAAGCTTTGGAGCACATCCATTCTAACGAGGTCATCATGACTATTGGACGCTCTCGTACTGTAGAGGCCTTCCTAAAAGATGCGGCTCGAAAGCGTAAATTTCATGTAATTGTGGCAGAGTGCGCTCCTTTCTGTCAGGTATACTGCTACTGTTTTTTTCCTGTTGTTAATGTACATTTCATAGCAGCTTGTTGACAGCAAATATTTTTTTTTCCTCCGTTCATTCCAGGGTCATGAGATGGCTACAAGCCTTTCAAAAGCTGACATTGAAACAACAGTCATTGCCGATGCTGCCATATTTGCTGTAATGTCTCGAGTGAATAAGGTACGAATTACATCTAGTAATATTTTTTTGTTTGATTTTATTACATTTTCTTATTATGTGTTGTATATTGTGTAATTTTTATGTTTGATTATATATTTTTTGGTCAACAATTGTTTATCTTAGGGATGGACTGTGAGTGTTTTTATGAATAGGGTACTCACTGCTTGGCTATCTATGTGTTCACCCTAGGTCATCATTGGCACCCAGACTGTGCTAGCCAATGGAGGGCTGCGGGCGGTTAATGGGACTCACACGCTGGCCTTGGCTGCCAAGCACCACTCCACTCCACTGATTGTATGCGCACCAATGTTCAAGCTTTCGCCTCAGGTAAACAGTTCCACACTCTAACCATAGCAAATGCACAGAAAGCACGGCAAAATAATGACCGTATCATTTTCTTGGCCCCATACATTTCTTTCCATTCAGTTTTAAAAATTAAATAAAATATATACTTCACTTTTGCATTTTTGCTGCCTATCATGCTCTCACGAACAAATGTGTGTATGTAATTGATACTCGTTGTCCTCTTCTTTTCCCTGAACTGTCATTGAAATATTTTTTTTACATTTCTTATTTAAAACAAATCATTAAGGGATCAGCCTGTGTAGGTTCTCAGTCTTGATAGCCATTTTGTGATAAATGTATGACATCACTTTCCATGCTACAGTGGGAGGTAAAAAGTATTATGTTGCATTAATTCATTTGTTTGACTGTTGCCACTGTGTCCCTTCTCAGTTCCCCAATGAGGAAGACACTTTCCACAAGTTTGTCTCACCACAAGAAGTTCTTCCTTTCACTGAAGGTAACAACTCCAGTCTGATTCTGTGTGTGGGTCAGTCAATTGGGAAAGGCTCTAAAGAGCGCAAACTAAAATGTAGTGTTTTTGAGCTATGTATCTTAACACTAAAACTGAAATGGTAGTTGGTTATAACATTCGTATGTGTTGGTATTTTTCAGGTGAGATTCTCTCCAAGGTGAACGTACACTGTCCCGTGTTTGACTACGTGCCCCCAGAGCTCATTACACTTTTCATCTCCAACATTGGTGGAAATGCACCCTCATACATCTACCGCTTAATCAGTGAGATGTACCACCCAGAAGACCATGACTTGTAAGACATGTAAATAAAAAGACGGCATATCTAACTGTTTTGCTTGTGTTTGTTTATTGAGATTGTGGATGATGTACACATGCATGACTGTGTTTGGAAATATGCAGAACTAATAGATGGACATTGCACGCACCTTCAGTTGACTTAGAGTGGTGGCCATATGAAATGCTCTAGAGGCATAGTTTGAATTACAGGGGGTATGGTACCCCCCCAATCAAGACAAATAACCAGGGTTGGGGGTACTGACATATTAATATAAGTAATGTAAAAGGTAGTACTTTCCAATTATAGAGGGGTAATTCACACTGAGAAACAGTGGGCATTTGTAGAATGGTCGTTAGTGTATGAATGCGTACACTGTCTTTATACCTTGCCATCAGCTTCAGATGAAATTAATGTTTATAAAACATATCAGGACGGCAAAGAAGCTTGCTAAATCACACATCCAAATGTAATATTTTCTTTATATTGAAGTAAGCTTTATAACATCTTGAAGGTAAGTTGTGAGATATTTGAGACTCCCAGACATTGTATATTTTTTACAGGCTGTGGTACCTTTATAAAGCCTCTATTGCAGTTTATTGAAACAGCCACAGTATTTATATACTATTCTTGGGTTAGCTAACAATACATTTCTACATTAGTACTGTACAGTATAGTCATTATAGAGATAAGTGTTATGAAGCTATAGTATGAAGCCCTTGGTGTTTCCAAGTAATGTAGCGAAACAGCGCCCACAATCGGTCATCTTTCAATTTGCAAAAGAAATACACTTGAAATTACACGAAGCGACCAGAGGGAGGTGCTCAACACAAACTTAATTTAATAGTTTTCTGTCGTAAAGTGAAGTGTTTGTCCTCTTTAATTGGGATCAAAAACTCACAAAATGCGTTATGTGTTGAATATAAATACACAGAAGTCAATATGTGAGCTAGTTTACTGCAAATGAAACTGTGTTCACTTGTCAGGTTACTGAGTTTAAATGCACTGTGCCTTCAAATGCATAGTTTTGGTTTGCAATAAGTCAAGATTAGTTTACCGCAAATGAAAGAAAATGTGTTAAGTTGCCAGGGTGCTGGGTATAAATGCACTGTACTTTTAAATGTGTAGTTTAGTCAAGTCAAGTCAAGTCAAAATTATTTGTATAGCGCATTTCATACATAAATGCACTTCAATGCGCTTTACACAAATTTTAAAATAGAATACAATTAAAGATTAAAAAAGTAAAATACAATTTAAAATAAAGCAAAACCATTAAAATAATAATAATGAGAAGAAGAATGAAAATAAAATAAAAAATAAGACATAAAAATAAAAATTAGGAAAAGGCATCAGAAAAAAGTTTTGTCTTGAGTCTGCTTTTAAAACTCTCTACAGTAGGGGCATTCTTTACATCCTCTGGAAGCTGGTTCCAGAGCTTTGCTGTATAATAGCTAAAGGCTGTCTCACCACACTTTGTTTGTACAGTAGGTATGGTCAATAGATTTCTATCCATGGATCTCAGAGACCTAGATGGGGTATATGGCTGAAACATATCAAGTATGTAACTGGGACCCTTCCCATTAAGTGACTTGAACAGTATTAGTAAGGCCTTAAAGTCAATCCTGTATCTCACTGGGAGCCAGTGCAGAGACCTTAAAATTGGGGTGATGTGATCAATTTTTTTTGTTCTTGTAAGAACTCTTGCAGCTGCATTTTGTATTAATTGGAGCTGTTTGATATTCTTAGGTGAAACTAGTTTAATGGATGTGAAAATATTAACAGTATGTTAAAAACAACCAAAGCATACGTATGAAAGTATACACTGTCAAAACATAGATCCTTGTGCTACAGTGTGAAAAAGACTGGGTCTCGCTGTATTACTCAGGCTGCACTGCAGCGTCTATTCACAGGCGCGATCCCACTACTGATCGGCACGGGGGCTTTGACCTGCTCCGTTTCCGACCTGGGCCGGTGCACCCCTCCTTAGTCGACCTGGTGGTCCCGGGCTCCCCTAGGAGCACCATATCGATGCCGAACTTAGTGCGGACACCCGATCGGCATAGTCCGCTACAGCTCAGAACTCCTGAGCTCAAACGATCCGCCAGCCTCAGCCTCCCAGTAGCTTGGATTACAGGCGCACGCCACCGCACCCGGCGAAAGCTGTTGCTGTTTCAAGTTATCTTGAACCTAACGTCACATGTCCTGTTGACCAGTAGAGGCGCTATATGCAACAACTGATTAAAATGCAAACTGTAAATATTAAATCTATTATATAAATCTTAAATGAGATGCAGCTTGTTATTTGATGAAAAAGTTGTACCACGAAAAGTGTTCAAACATGCTTTTCAAAAACCTGATAAACCAAAATAACCTCAGATAGAATGTGGCTACAATTCCCACAATGCATTTCCCCAGCTTCTACTGTTCACGGAGGGGGGAAGTGGTTGCAATGCGGCTAGTTGTGTGTTCCCCATAATTATACATCGAAATACATTTTCTCTCAGTCATCTTTTGCAAACGGGACAGCTTTTGTATTGGAATATACCAAAAACCATGGAGATCGGAACAGAAATTAGCAAGAAAATCCGGGTAATATGAATGGCAAGGCCACCCACTCAATCTGTCCCGGCTAGTTTACGATAGCTTGCTAATATTAACATTGAAGCTAGCGATGGGTTGTTAGTTATTGACTATTAGGATCAAGTTAATTCCTTACGGTATATGCACTTATATTTGTTAATGCTTGTTCTTTCTATAAGCTACTGGATGTGTACGAAGGGTCTTTCTAAGTCGTACTTATTCCAGATGATAATGCTTTGAATTAATGTGATATCTAGTCTAAGACACCTAACGCCTTAGGCTACCACTGTAGCCAGCAAATGTGTGCTTATTTAAAGCAACTTTTTGTAGCATCGCCACGAAGTGATTTTGTGTCGTCTGCCATGGTTGCTGAAATGGTAATGCTGCCAGGGTCTGTCATTTACCATTCACAGTCCAGTGTAGTTCTCGTGCTCTTTGACATTTTGGTAGCAAACTGCTAATAAAAAACCTTGCTACACCAAATCAGGGACAGTAAATTCCTGTCATTTTAACAATACTAAACAGTCTGTTTTCCCAAAAAATCTATTTTGAAAGGAGAGCTTTGTATACGGAGTCTGAGTAGCAGCTGACCAGCAGTCTCTGCCATTAGCAAATACTTGACATTACTCTCAGGTCTCATCTCAGCCAAGATCCTAACACAATTGCTCTCTGTTAGGCTGCCATCAAAGGGAAACTGCAGGAGCTCGGTGCTTACGTTGGTAAGTAGCTAAGGTGCATTTTCAACTATTACTTAGAGAGTAGAAGTTGTTTTTTTAAGGTTGACCTTGATGAACATTTTACCTTCATGCAGCCCATATGTACCCATATAACCTAAGTGGTCATGATATTCAACATAACATAGGCTATGTCATTCATGTGTTCTCAGTTAAGGATCAAGTGCAGGAACTCAGATACACTAGTGAATTGCACCTTGAGAAGCAGAAAATAGTCATTTTGTCAACTGTTCTGCAGCAGACAATGCACTTGTGACCAACTTACTGACCTTTAACCTCTTCACCAGATGAAGAACTACCTGACTACATAATGGTCATGGTGGCCAACAAGAAAAATGCGCAACAGATGGCCGATGACCTGTCCCTATTTCTTGGAAATAACACCATTAAGTTCACAGTGTGGTATGTCTATGGAAACTAAACAGCAATGTATGCGACATTTGATGGTATCCCTATGCTGTTTTTACATGGCCGAACTTCTGTATTTTTTATAGGTTGCACGGTGTCTTGGAAAAGTTAAGATCAGTTGCAGTTGGTAAGTTCTGAAAAGAGCCTTTCCTTTAGTGTTAACAAAATACAAATAAAATGTCAGGTGGAAAGACTGAAATATGGATTAACTTTATAGTGACAAAACATTGGCAAAAACATTTGTAGACATCGAGCAACATGAAGAACTGTTTTTGTTACACTCTGGTGTCTCTCTTGTATTTTCAGAGCCATCATCTCTTAGGCCACAGCTTGACTCAGACGCGAGTGCACAGGTGTCCAAAAGCCGCGAGAGTGAGAGGAGGGGGGATGATTCGAGGGCCCTGACAGTGTCCAGCTCACGCTCTGATAGGACAGAATCTCGAGTCTCAAGCTCAGCCCATGACAACCACAGCAGGTCTGTCTTAATGGTTACTTATGGCCAGTTGTTTTTTTTTTTTTATTTATCTCTGCAAAGGTTCTCATTCATCTAGGTCATAATAGTCAGAAGTTGTATTCTGACATTTCCTCTGGGATCAATAAGGTATCCATCATCTAGGAAACTGGACATGTATTTGGAGCCTGAAAACTCCAAAATGAGATTAATCTCACACCACATCCAGTTACCCACACTTCTGAGCCTCTGTTTGGTTTTTACCTCCACCAAGGAGATTGTTTTTGCCCGCGTTTGTCTGTCCATCTCTCTGGTTGTTTGTTTGCAAAATAATTCATTCATAATTAAGTTACTAATTTATCACTGTCAGATTTTTACAGTATGACGATATTCTGCCTTCCTCAAGGTGATTTTTTTTTTTGGTGGAAATCGGTTCATTGGTTACCGCACATGCATGGCGAAGGTCTGCGCTATACGAGTGCTTTTCTAGTTTCTGTTACAACTACTGCAATGCTACAGTCATTCATCCATCTGTTCACTCATCTATCCATCCTCTCATACATCCATCCATCCATATTTCAATTTTCCCTCCATTCTCAGGCGAGGGTCCTCGGACAAGAATGCATCCAGACTAACCTCTGCTGTGAAGCCTCTGATAGAGCCCTACTCCTCCGAAGCTGTCATCGACATCAAACCCGACCTGGACGACGACCTCATCACCGAGGAGCACAGCGAGACGATCGTCCATCCGGGCCGGTCGCGCGTCACCTTGGGACGCTCCACGGCCGAGCTCCACAGGTCACGGGTACCACCGGGGGCTTCCTTGCGCAGCTCCACCCGCACGGCGGAGGGATACAGGCCCTCGGAGGAGCGCTCCGGCTCGGCCTACGGTCGGGGCTCCAGGAATGGCGGTGGTAGCAGCACTAGCAGGGTGCGTCCATAGCCACTTTTTTGTAGTATTTGTTACAGGCAGGAAGAGGAAGAAGGGTAAACACAGGTGTAGAAATTAACTTTGCAAAATGTGAAATGCCACTGACAAAAAAAAAAAAGGTAAAATTAACCAGTTACAATAAACTGACTTGCTACAGTCGCTACAGCAGCACAATATACGCAACTCCATTTGTTACTTGTTACTAGATAATTAGAAAGAAAGAGAAGTTGTCGGCAAGGAAATCAATTTTATTGATCCAAAAAAGGATTTTTTTTGCCAAACTATACACATTTTACTAACATTAAAAATATGAACGACAGTTCAAATCCATCATAATTACTCCATAGTAACGATCATGTCATGTTTATTTCCCCTGAAGAAGAGAGTAGACGTCCGCACACTGGAAACTCCACCGTGATAAAAACTTTTATTATTTATTCAAACACGTGTTTGAATAAATAATAAAAGTTTTTATCACGGTGGAGTTTCCAGTGTGCGGACGTCTACTCTCTTCTTCACTGACACAGTTTGTCCAGCACCTGGCCTCGGTGAGGTGGGATGTGCATGCAACTACTTGACTTGAACATGTTTATTTCCCCTCCCTTGGTGTGTTTCTGTGGTCTGCTGGGCTAGGAGGAGCTGTCCCGTAAGAGGAAGGCCCCTGTGGCGAGCTCTGTGGTGCGGGTCCAGAGGCGTCCAGACGAGGGCCAGGACAGCGACAATGTGGATGAGGATGAGGATGAGGACGAGGAGGAGGAGTACGGCTCCAGGGGCGGCATCTCCAGCAGAGTGTCCCTTCCATCCAAACCAGAGCGCAAGTATGCAGTCATGGCAGATTCTCGGTCGTCTTTTTGATGTTTGGGACTGTGGCGTTATGAAGAGATGCGGCTTAAAAAACAGAACAAAACTTTGATGCACACTACTCAGCAAGCCTTTTAAAATGATTGGCTTCATGCCTACACACTTCAGCAGTCTTTTGTCTTTATTGTGACATCATTAAGGTTTTTTTAGTATTAGTAAAAGCAATGCCCCAAAGTTTTTCAGATTTTGCGCTGATTAGTTTAAAGCTCTTTTTGTTGTGTAGCCTATATTTTTTCCCTTTGTATAACTTTTTTTTTAACCCAGGGAAGCATTCCCTTTTTTCTCATTTCTGGTTAAAGTATAGCTGTATTCACTGGAGTTGTTTTTGCTGTTACAGGCCCTCTCTCCCACCAGCCAAGCAGGCCAACAAAAACCTGATCTTGAAGGCAATCTCAGAAGCACAACAGTCAATTACAAAGACTACAAGTTACACGACAAGCCTTACAACAGGTAAATATGCTCTTACAGTCTTGACTTACTGCTTCTAGCAGAAGAGCTGTAAGACAGGGAGAAAAATAAACGGGGGGGGGGGGGGGGGGGGGGCATGACATGATGTTTAATATGGCATAAATGTGTTGTTTCCTAACCATCATGTATATTTGTGTAAGCAGTTTGGGTATATTTGTGTATGTGTATATTCTGGTTGTATGTGCAACATGCTACCTGTTTTATGTCTGCATTAATTCTGTGGATGGGATGCATCCTTGACCTCATTTAATTACAGCACATATAAAACAATAGTACACAGGTAGTTGGTGGTTCACTCTTCTAGTGATGGCAGTTGTATTTTGTCCTTGTCTTGACCAGGCCTGTCAGCATTATGGAACTGTAAAGAGTCGTACTGGATTGAAAGAGTTGTACTGGATTTAGACTTGTACTGGATTGAAAGACTTGTACTGGATTGAAAGACTTGTACTGGATTGAAAGACTTGTACTGGATTGAAAGACTTGTGCTGGATTAAGAGTTGTACTGGATTGAAAGAGTCGTACTGGATTGAAAGAGTCGTACTATACTGGATTGAAAGAGGTGTACTGGATTGAAAGTGGTGTACTGAAGCGTAAAGTGTTGGTCTTGGAGTGCATGTGGTGTTACTGGAGTGGATGTATTGTACTGAAGAGGAAATGTTGTAACTGCAGTTGAAGTGTGGCACCAGAGTGGAAGTCATGTACTGAAGTGTAAAGGGTTATATTGGAGTGGAAGTGTTGTACTGTATAGTGCAAATGTTGTTGCTGAAGTGTGAAGTTTTAATGGACTGGTAACTGTCTCTTGTCCCCAGCTCCGCAGAAACAGACGGTGCCTGTGGCTCCACGCACTCGTCCCAGCAGCGAGGAGATGAAGAGTGCCATCCGATTCGTCCAGGAGCAGCTGCAGGGCCTCATCACCCCAGAGGCACAACCCGGTCAGTGCCAGAGTGTGTCGAGCACAAGTGGCTCACCCCTGCTTCAAATAGTTCAAATCCACAGTTTATGCTCTTTCATGACTGTATAAGAGGCTTCAGGTGTATTGCCCTAGAATGACTGTCTACGCACCCCTGACCAGAATTATTATTTTTTATTTGAAGGATTGTTACCAACACCAAGAGGGCACACCAGTATGTATATTCCACTCAATTCTGATGTTTTTGTTTTTTGCTTTTCTCGTCATCTTAATCATTTCCCTTACACGCTGCTTCCGTGTCCTTAGGTCAGTCCAGGTCCCTGTCATCTCGGCTGCAGATGGGCGTCCCAGAGGTAGAGGAGCCACCCCAGCAACCAGCTTACGGTGCGGATCACTTAGTGCCCATCACTTAGATCTGTGTTTCAGTCATCACAAGCCTCACAGTATTCAGGAGTTATACATGTGTAGAGCTTATTCGTGTTTTTGTATTAGAACCGTGACAGAGTGGGTTTTTAGCCAGGATGTCCTTGATTCATGACCGCCATCTAGCGCGCTGTCTTTCGTGAAAGAGCTAGAGTAAAAGAAACTTGAGTACCTCTGCCAAGTCACCTAGAGCTATATGAGACTTTAGGCTGCAATGGTATTCTTCTGCTGCTCTTGTGGTGTGAAATAATTAAATGTAAACACAGAGCTATTTAAGTATGTCTGTGACAATACACCTTTCTTTTAAAATAATAAAAACATGGCACCTTTTTGCGATTATCTTTTTTTTTTACCACTGTGCATTTATTTTATTTCTTTTTGTCAGCACTACACCACTGGTCACTGAAATAAACCTTTTTTGAATGTAATGGGATGTTTTATATTTTATGGGCTATTTTATTAGTCAGTTGTTGGGGGGATAGAAAATGTAGCAGTCTGAATTTGTTTGTTGTTGTCTCTTCCCTTTGTTGTTTCCAGAGGCCCAGCTGTTTGAAATGAACAGGCTGAAAGCGTTTGACACGCGCTCCTTCATTATGAAGAGGCCAGAGCTGGAGGAGGCGGCCTCCTCGGTTCGGCACAGGCTGGGCTCCTCTGTCCAGCAGCAGGAGGGCCCTTCCACCATCAGCACCATCACCACCATCACCACCAGCAGCAGCGGCGGCGGCAGTAGCAGCAGCAGCAGTGTCCCCGTCCTCCGCACTGTCCAGCCCAGGTACAGCAGACCGCACATCTCCTCCTCCTGACAGTGTTACTGCAAGACATTTGGGAATATAATGCAAGGTTCTTGGAGCGATTCCAACTGTACTCTACCGTATAGTGGTCCTGCTTGCAACTCGTCTAATTCACCACCACATTTTTAATAATTTTTAAAGTTTTATATTGTGCTTTTCTGCACTGGTCCTGTCACTGCATGGAAGGAGTATGTGTTTTTTATGTGTTTTCACATCTGGCAATATTATCACTGTCCCAATTTTCTACCATTGTCAGGTTAAAAAAAAGGGAACACTTGCATAGTAAAAATAATAAAGCATTTCTTATTTCTTTTGCATGACTGCTGTAACACCGTTGTTCTCTGTCCTCTATGTGTGTGTGTGTATATATAGAGAGCGCCCCGAGGCAGCCCCTGCCAGTCCCAAGTTCATCGTCACCTTGGACGGGGTCCCCAGCCCGCTAGCCAGCCGCGGGGAGCAGGACATGGAGGTGGACGAGGAAGGGGCCAGGGCGGGGGACAGGACCGCCGAGCCGTCTGCCCTGCTGGGCCCCAAGGTTCAGGAACGCATCAGTGCCCACCAGAGGCTGCAGAAGGCCGCAGACATCAGCTACTCTGATGGTAGGCATCCCCGAGCTAGCCTGGTAGCCGTTTTGTACAGAGGGTCTGGCACAGGTTCTCACTGAAAATGCTGGTTGTAGGCAGACTCAATCCTAGCCAGTCAGTGTACAGAGGGAGTGTTTCGTGAGCGATGACATTGTGTGCGTTACATTTCACTTGTAGCCTATCTGTGGATGTAGCTTAGCAATGGCAGTGGAGAACAAAGTAAGCAAAGCTATTCAGTTTGTTGTGGAAATGCTATGAAATATCAAAGAATTACAGTCGGAGCAGAAAGAATGTTTGAGTTTCATTTGTAGAAGAGACATTGTGGCCCTACACTCCAAGTGGTTTGGGGAAAATGTAATCTTCCAGTTTGCTCCATTAGTTGTTAGTCTGTTAGTTTCCGGACTAACAACTAACGTCATGATTAGACGCTACCAACCATTTTAAATTTTAGATTCCACACCTCCGGCAAGAAAAACATTTCTCAATACAGCACAGCCAGACCCTCTGTACAAAACGAAGTGAAGTAGGAGGGGCTGGTTCACCAGGCTAATCCCCAAGCCTCGTGGCACCTAACATTTGACCTGAGCCCAAAGGCCAAACAGGTGGAGAGATAGAGTGAAACATAGAGGCGACAAAGAGTGCTGCTGGTGTCCTTCAATCCACAGGTGCTGGTTACCTGGAAAAAAGAAGATAAAGTTGCAATTTAAATCAACACCACGCTAACGTGTATAGGCTTTGCGCCTTCATTAAAGTTTTGGAGAGACTCCTTAGACAAGCTGTACTAAGATCTGCAGAGCTCTATTTAGGTTAGAGTCATTATCCACAAAAACAACACGCTTCCAAAACAGTTTTATCCCTACTGCCATAAAACACCTGAACTCCTGTAGATAAACACTGTCTGAACATGGACTTGAACTGGTTAATTCTTTTTTGGATTGTCTCTGTGTCTATATGTATGATGTCCATATTTGTCTCCGTCTGCGTCCCTAGTCTTCATGTTGCATGTTTTGGAACCTGTACCATGCCGTACTGAAAAGAAAATTCCACCTGCTTGCAGTGTGGTCATTAAAGAATCATCCATTCATTCATTCAAATACTGTAACGTATAGTCACTGATTGTATGTCCTTACTGGATGCAATAGATCATATCTCTGCAACAAATTCTGAAGTCATCAGATCGGTTGACCAGTGGCTGTAACGGAGGCCGACCGCTTGTCTCGATTTGCCAGTTTTTGGAAGTAGCTGAGCTCACTGTAACTTCACCCGATGCTCACTCGACACAGCTTTTATCAAAATTGGTGTGTCATAACCTGAGCCTTTGCCACTGCCTTTGGTAAATGTCATTTTGCTAATAGCAATCAAAATAAGTTTAATTTATAAAGCACATTTAAAACCGCTTACACTGACCACGGTGCCATACAGAGGGTGGCTTAAAGAACAGAGATCAAATACAAAGCATAAACAATAAACAGGAGAAGAGTAAGCAGGACAAACAGAGATTAACAGTAGCAGTAGGCAAAGTCGCCAGAAGGTAGACCTACAGAGAAACAAATACACAACAATAAAGGAAACACACGATTACAAAAAAAAGAGATAAAAAATGGACAGCTAACAGACAGCAAAGGCTAAGGAATCAAGGTCAGTGTGACTGATACACAATGATGGGCCAGAAAATCATGACTGCTAATGGTTACTTGTTAAACATTAGATGAGGAGGACATGGATGAGGAGGACATCGAGATGATGGATCAGGAGGCTGTTCCCGTGAAGCGACAGAAAGTTCTGGAACGCTGCAAGTTTTGGCCAGTGTGCAAAAGTGGGGATGAGTGTCCCTACCATCACCCCACCACCCAGTGCAAGTACGTGTGGAGGGATTTTTGTTCTTTAATTCAAAGTTCATATAATGCTGTTCCATAAAAATATGTATTCATCACAGGGGCACATGTAGCATACAGTAAATGCTATTTGAGTTTAAAATTCCTGTTTGATTTGATATGATGAAGTGGTGACGAGAATGGTTTTTCTTTCATCCGTTTGTCCCCTCCAGAACCTTTCCCAACTGTAAGTTTGGTGACAAGTGCCTGTTTGTCCACCCCAACTGTAAGTTCGATGCCAAGTGTACTAAGACCGACTGTCCATTTACTCACGTCAGTCGACGAGGAGCACCCCACCCCCCACCTCGACCAGGTGAGTAGTTCACACCACCTACCCGCCCTCATGCTGTGTGTGTGTGCACGTGTGTATCTGTCTGTATCTGTGGTGTGTGTGTGTTGTGGTGTGTTTGTGCATGCGTGTGTGCATCTATTGTGTGTGTCTGTGTGTGTGTCGTTGTCGTTGTCTGTTTGTCTGTCTGACCTCATGAAGTCAACACGGTACCCACCCACCCTTCTGCCCATTGCACTTCCTTGTAAAAAGAGTTGCTAGTTGGACATGAAACATGTGCATCTCTCTACGTCAGGGCTAGATAGATGGGGCGACAGTGATTCTCAGTAGGTAGAGGAGTTACACAGCAGTTGTAGGGGTTGCTGGTTTGATTCCACCTCCTCCTGACTAGGTCACAGTGTCCTTCAACAAGAGAACAAGAAGACCCATCCTGGGGAATACTCTGCTGAGTATATGAATGCGCTATATTAATGCAGTCAGTTTATCGTTTAAATAAAGTGTGTTCTGTGTTCTGTTGACAGTCGCACCAGTAGTGGCACACCCCACCACCATCTGTCGCTTCTTCCCAGACTGCAAGAAGATGGACTGCGCTTTTTATCATCCAAAAGTAAGGGGGCTTGCTGCTGTTTCTGTAATGCTGGGCTTTTTCTTTAAGCATTTGGGCCTTGGACCTCATGGTTGTCCCAAACATTTTTCCATAAAAAAAAAAAAAATGTATGATAATTATGCATCTGTATTGCTGTGTGCTGCCTCGGGACATCTGTTTATTTACCATTCAATGTCTTTTATGTTTTTGGTGCCTTGGAGTCAATTTGTCCCTTGTTATTGTTGCATACATGAGAAGAATCCTTTTAAAACTTCAATTTTGTGTGTGTGTGTGTGTGTGTGTGTGTAGCCCTGTCGTTTTGCCGGTCAGTGCAAACGCTCAGGATGCACCTTCTATCACCCTTCCAAATCCGTGCCCCCGCGTAGTGCCCTGAAGTGGACAAAGGCTCAGAGCAGGTACTCCGTCACACACACTGTGAAATAGGTCTGGTGTACATATGAGGTTGGTCACTGACCTGACACTTGGAGACACTTACTCCGTCTTTATAGTGATGTGTTGCCATCTGGATATTGTTCATAGGACATAAAGATTAAGATTTAATCTAAACATAAAGATTAAGATTTCTCTTTCTGTCATAATGCTAAGCAGTGTAACTTCTAGCAGATTATGAGCTAACAAACATATCCTGACTTACTATCACAGGTGTCACATGTAATACAAATAAAACGTTTAAAATGTCCTTAATTATTAGTCACATTGAACAAAAAGCTTCTGCTAAATGAATAAAGTGTATTCGTAATAATACTTGTAGGGTTTATACATGAACGGAGCAAATAATAATGTTTTTTTATGTCTCTCTTTCTTTAGTTAAAAACAATGGAGAACACCTGCAGAAGACAATGTTGGCATGATTCAACCTCTGGATTTGTTAGTTTCAGTAGTTTTTATTGACTTGAACTTTGTCTTGTCTCGATTTTATTTTGCCAGATTTTTAAGAAGTGATTGAAATATAACGTTTTTTTGTTTTATATACAGTAGGTCTGCACATGTTTTCAGAATGTTGTTTGTGCAGTAAAGCGTTCTATAAGAAGATCCTCTGTATGTGCATTCTTATTTTTCCTCAGCAGATTGATCTTTCCAGATCACCTTATATTAAAAAAAATCCGTTGAATGATACCCAGTTGTGTCACTTCTTCCTCAAGTAGCTTTACATGTCTGAATCTAAAAAAAAACATGACTAGTCTCTCAAACTAATTTTCACTCAGCAATGTTTTAAATCTTTATTTTCCAACTTAGGGACCCAGGTCTTGGACTCCAAACAAAACACACACACACACACGCACACACACGCACATGCACACACACACACACTCACACACATAGGGAGGGCCTTTCTCGTTCAGTGGAAAGTTGGTGGGTGTGAGGACTGTTGGCATACTGGCATTGGCATTACGGTGTCAGATAAAGGTCGTCTTGTCTTGACCCAAATGGAGAAAGGTCTTGCTCATCTTATCTCTGATTCATGGAATGTTTTAATACAGAATAAAGTTTCTCTAGGAACTGTAAGAAGGCTGACAAGTTATCTCTGCACAAGGTCTTTAAAAACATCTGTTACAGTGTGAAAGTATGAAAGCTGCTGTGACACCAAAACACTAGTTGCTGGTTTGCAACACATTTTGTTTGATCCAATGTTTTTTTTGTGCAAACGGAATAAAATCAGTTCAGATCACAAAATTACCTTTCTTCCTGAGCACTGAAGCATGTTTATGAGACCATTAATGAACAGCCATTTGGTTGGGTTCAAGAGACTTCATTAACTCCTAAAAGGACATTAAAGAGATTTTTTTCTCTGGACAAAATGCATTTACAATGTTTTGTCAGGATGTCATGGGCAATATGTGCACCATTGCACAGGACACACAAAACAAGCTATGATAATATAGCAGTGTTAAACATGCTAAATTAAAAAACAAACCAAATGCAGGAGGAAATGTTAGGATGTGGACGTGAAGCAATTAAAACCATTTCAGCTATGTATGGAATATGGACCACTGATTTTCTGGCTTGTTCAAAATGAAAAGGGATTTTAAGAGTCTCGCTGGATTCCTGTAGGAGTCAGTATGCACTGTAACATGTTAACCAAAGTAGTCTTTTCTTAATAGTGTATTTTAGTTTGCTTTTTATGAAGAATTATGTAATTTTGTAAAATTATTAATAAAAAATAAAGACTCGTGAAAAGAGGAGTATGTTTTAAAAGGTTGGGTCTCGCTGTATTACTCACAGCGATTATTTACAGGAGCGATTCTACTAGTATGCACTGAGTTAAATTCAACTTTCAAACTTGCTAGCTCTACCTTATCGAATGCTTACCCTCAGCAACTGTCATATGCACATCTTGAGAACCTTTTTCAACAGCTTCCCTCCCGCAAACCAAATGACATTATGAAATGAAATTATTATCCCTGAAATTATTGCTATTTTTAAATATTGTTGTGCTGTTTGTATCCGAAAACTCTTTAGGTCGACCTAGCCGAATAGCCTATATGATTATAATAGTTTATGATGTTCTTAGTGTTAAGCAAACAGCTTTAGAGAACGACATCAGGCAAATGCCCTACCATAATCATAACCTTGACCTTATAGATACATTCACTTAACATAAACACGTTGGCCGTATTTTGATTAGTTTTGATGATGTCAATTTGGAGGTCTATACGAAAATAGAACAATGTGATTATTGCGTAATGGAACGTTTGGGCAAAGTGTGCCAAATCCTCATACTGAAGTACTTCACTTCAAGATCGATCACGAAAACAAAGCTATCTACTGAAATAAGGAAATTTCTTTTGGATTTGGATCCTCTTTCGAAGAGGAAAATGGAGGCCATTTTTGAGGTAAGATGGGAAGTTAATCTCTCACCAGTTAATCCTAAAGGTCTTTAAATTGGATTTAAATTTAAATTGAATTGACTTTGTAAAGAAATAAAACCTTCATGTTTGTGCTTTAGGCACTGTGACCTGTGACCAGAATCATATAGCCTATATTCCTATAGGAATCATTTGGGTTTGAAGTTACATCAAGTTGATTAAGTTCATCCACCAAAATATTTTCTAATGCTTGAATGAGGTCTTGTGTAAAATTCAAAAGACAGGTAGATGTGTAAGCTATGTTCCTGCAGTTTGTACAAATGTATCGGTTTCTTATTAGGAAACCAGGGACACTTTGTTTGTAGGCAGAGCTTGGTCTGGCAAACCTTCTATATAGGAAGGTCTCAGAAGCCTCTGTGCCAGAGACAGAGCTACAACCAATCAGACCACTGATGCGTAGTGTTCGTTTTTCATTGGTTCCGGATTTTTTCGGAGCAGGAAGAACTGACAATACACAGGTTGGCCAGACTGACCTGAACGCGAAATTTAATGTAGTGTGTATGGGCGGGCCCAGGCTAAGACACTGCAGCAGTATATCACAATTTCAGAACAAGCATACATAAATTACACAGGAGCAGTAATTATACAAACACATCTAACACACCACCTTTTTAAAACATATCATTGTGAAAATTGGTCTTTAATTTTATATTGCGTCCTTAAGATTGCTTTCATGAATCACCCCAAAGCTTTAACTTCAAGAACAAATGTTTAGTGTATTAAAGTGTACCCTTCCCTGTCTTTCCATGATAAGGAGCTGGGCGAGATGGAGACCCGGCTGCTTGCGAATGGTCTTCGGCCGGATGCAAACCCTGTGGAGCGGCTGCTCCACCTGTGGAGACTCCACCTACGAACCGAGACCCGCATGAACGCCTCCTCGCTGGAGTTGAAGGCGCTGCAGGAGGACTACAATAGGAAGATGATGGAGGTAAAGTGATGGACACAGTGTACTTTGTGTGATGGAGAGGAATGTAACCCTGGCATTCCTAGGAAAACAAAATACAATATGGCATTGCCAAGTCTACATTAGGTATATATTATGAGTGGTGTGTATAGTAGCCTACAGATCGATCTAACATGTCAACATCTAGGTGTCAAAGATGGATAAGTAATTCCATTTACATGGGACTCACTTGTGTCTGTGTGTGCTTGTTGTACTTAAGGCCAAAGACCTTCATGAGCGCCTAGAACATGAGAATAGGCTACTGAAGGCTCAAATTCAACGCATGGACAAGGAGCGTGAGGAGCTCCTTCAAATGGTAGGCGTATGGTGCTTTATGGCAGAATATATTTTTACTTTACCAATCATAAAGAATTACAACATATTTACAATGGCACACAATGAAATATTTCAATTGTGTATTTTGTTAGACTGATAAGAAGATGATGGAAGTCGGCATGGAAGGGGATAAGGATTCTCCTCTGATGGCACTGCCAAAAGTGGGAAAGGTAGTACAAATTCAGACATATTTACATAACAGGTACATATGCCGCAATAGTTTTGCCAGATCACCATGACCAGATAACCTGAGGGTCTGGGTGGATGGGTGGTCCATCATGCCCACTTTGTTCAGGGGTGGCTAGACTGAGGCACATACTGTCTGGCCAGGTGAGCCTGACGTAATGTCGTTACATGTGGCATCACAACCAAGTGCTCAAGTCTTTGGCAGCAGGAATTGAGAATAGGAGGCAGTAGGAACATGTAGGAGGCCATTAGTTAAGACCAGTCCCAAAAACTTTCCCTGCTTCTATTGTCCCAGGCAACCCCAGTGCAAAACATCTACAGAGGCTAAATGTTACAAGCTTGCTCAGTTACAGCCAGGTAGGCTAGGTCTGTCCTCTGAGATCACGTGGTGTGCTGGGATACAGAGAGGCAACTACTCAAACTAGCCCCGCATCCTGGAGTTGTGTGGTGTATGGAACAGGAGAGTGAAGAGTTGTCAAAAAGTAAAATAGTATTCCATAGCAAGAGGTATACAGCTACTGGGTAGCATTAGCATTAGCTTTATTGTAAAGACAATTCACCAAATTAGTACTTCTTACCAGACAATATTCACTAATTAGATACTAGATACACGCTAAGGATTGGTCACCTTAAGCAGGGCTGCCTCAGAGGAGGGTGTATGGTGACTAAAGGCCTGAAACACCTGTAGATGCTGATGTGCTCTGCCGGTGAGGTGTCCTAGAATTTCCACAGACCAAGTAGACCTTGCGACTTAGCACACAAACGCCACAATTGGATGTTTGATTCAGGATATGTAGTCAGGAAGGCTTCAATCTCTTCTCCCAAAGATACTCTTCCTTGGGGTACAGATTTCTTGTGTTTTCTCTAAACCAAAAAGTCATTTATGGATGTATCTTTGTGCTGTTTCAGGCTGAGATTGCCATCCAGACCATTGCTGAGGATGTGGAGACTGCTCATGTGAGGTAGTGTACCTAACTGTTAAGTACATTTCAGTACACCCTGCATGCGTATTACACAGCATACAATGAAATTAGTAGCTTACTGAAAACTATGTCAAAGTGACTAACTGTACGTGGGAAGATGTGGAAGAGAGTGCTTTTTAGAAGGTTGTAATCTCTTGGTTCTAATATTGTTTTTGGATAATCAACCTATTTACCGTATACCATAGAGTTAGGATATAGAACAACCCAGTCTGACACCACCATTATTTGCATAACCTAATATAATACACTGGAAGCAGGTTACACCAGTTTGCCTATACATCATAAAAGTGAAAAAGCATTTCTCCAACATTTCTCTATGTGTCATTTGTCTTTGTTTATATGGTGCATTTGAGTAGAAAAACATTTTTTGGTGCAGATTCATGTTATATTTTCATGATACACACATGAAACATGCAAGTCATACCATAAAGTAGAATATTTTGGGAGCTATAGGCCCTATTTGAACAGAATTATGGCAGGCAGAATCGTCTAACTCGGCCCAGCACTTCGGTAGATGACAACTAAATTGCCATCTAACAAGCGAACGGTTTACCAATGTCCGACAACTAACAGCAAGCCTGCTGATGACAAGTAAATTAGCTATAATTTGCCATCCTAATCCGCAAACAAGGAAATATATTTCAAAAGCAGTCAACTTTTCACGATTATCCCATCTGAAATGTATGAGCCAATTATATTGGTGCCTGGCATCAGTGCTGAAAATGTTGCCCCTTGTATCATCAGCTTAACATGTAGTCTTGAGTTATTACATTGATCCTTCTGTTATGAGTGATGATGTTGTGCCTGCGTCTCCAAAGGTGCCTTGAGGAGCTAAAGGAGAAAGATCTTGAGGTGTGCAGGCTGCAGGATTGTATGAAGCAGCTGAAGCAGAAGAACAACCAGGCTCAGGATCTTCTGGAGGAGCAGGAGAAAAGCCACAAGAAGACTTTGGAGGCCTTCAAAGAGGGGGTGAGATTTTTATAGCTTGTTTAGAGACAATACTTGTACTTCATCCATCTGTCTTGTAACCTCTAATGAAATCTAAATCCTGGTTAGTGTAACAGTGTCCCATGAGTACATCTGCGTCATTGTAAGTTTTGTGGCAACCCTATGGTCAGGTGGCGACTCTCCAGAAGGAGTTGGACATTGTGGCACTAAAACACACTCAGGCTGAAATGGAGAATAAGCAGAGGTCAGTGAGACTGTGCTCTGGGTATTGTCATTAGATTTAGTGTATTCAATGATTATTTGATTCAGTTGTAGCTTACACTATTTTCTCATAGCACGTCAGACAAGAGAACAAACAGCAAGCCTGCTGATCACACATAAGTTAGCTGTAATTTGCCACCTAATCAGCAAACAAGAAAAAAAATCAAAGCAGTCAACTTTTCACGATTATCCTATCTAAAATCTATGAGCCAATTATGTTGGTGCCTGGCATCAGTGCTCAAAATGGTGCCCCTTGTGTCATCAGCTTAACATATAGTCTTGTGTTATTACATTGATCCTTGTGTTATGAGTGATGATGTTGTGCCTGCATCTCCAAAGATACTTTGAGAAGCTGAAGGAGAAAGATCTTGAGGTGTGCAGGCTGCAGGATTGCGTGAAGCAGCTGAAGCAGAAGAACAGTCAGGCTCAGGATCTTCTGGAGGAGCAGGAGAAAAACCACAAGAACACTGTGGAGGCCTTTAAGGAGGAGGTGAGTTTTTTACAGTTTGTTTAGAGACAGTACTGGTTTCATTTATGTTAAATATGCATATTTTAAAGGTTAGCCTAGCTGGATGTAACATATTCATCTTTTTCTACTTTCTCCTGACTTCAGGTGGAGTTTCTGAACACAATGATTGAACACCACCAGGCTGGTAAGAAGCAGCAGCCAAGCCAGGACACCAGCATTGACTACGTAGCTCTTTGCAAGGTAACCTAGACTATACGTATTGTAAAAATGAAGCCAAAAGTATTGCTCTTACTGTACTATATAACACATGATGATTACAGTCAGAATTGAATTTGAAGTAAATTTTTTTTTTTACCAGGAACACACTGTAAACATGCTTTAAATCCCATTACCCTCCTAGACCGAACAAAGCTAAATGCACATGATCTAAATAATATCATCTGAGTTTTAGCAAATGGCAGCTTGGAAAGAGTGAGAGTGGCCTGGAAGTTCATGTTTCCCTATTATCCCAATAAGTACACTGTGCTCGGTCATCCTCATCACCTGTACTGTTTGTGCTGTCAGGCCCAGGACAGCCTGCTGCAGGAGAAGGAGAAGGAGCATGCACAGATGCATGACAAGCTGAAGCACTACAGAGGCCTTCTGCAGACTGTTGAGGAAAAGGTGGTCCTCGCTCAAGAGAGGGACACTGACCTGGACAAGCTCAAAGCTGAGCTAGACCACAAAAACCGACAGGTCAGCATAGAGTGTGGCTTTTTATCATTAGCTCTCAGTCAAGTAAGCAGTTTGTCAATTTCCTTCAACAGTCAGCGGCAATAGAATATGTACTTTAAGCCAAAAATAATTATATTTGACACCTATGTTGTACTTTATCCATTTGTCTTGTGACCTCTAATGAAATCTAAATCTTGGTTAGTGTAACAGTGTCCCATGAGTACATCTGTGTCATTGTGAATTTTGTGGCAACCCTATGGTCAGGTGGCAGACCTCAAGAAAGAGTTGGACATTGTGGCACTAAAACACACTCAGGCTGAAATGGACAAAAAGCAGAGGTCAGTGCGACTGTGCTCTGCGTATTGTTATTAGGTTTAGTGTATTTAATGATTATTTGATTCAGTTGTAGCTTAATGTTTTGTTATACATAGAAAGTTATTTTATATGAAATGTGATATGTTCCTCTCCAGGCAAGCTTAAATATTTACAATAATATTTAAGATGAGGCGGTGTTTACAATTTAGTTAGTTTTACTGCCAAATATTAGTATTGATTTACACCATTTTCTTATAGCAAGTCCAACAAGAAAACAAACAGCAAGCCTGCTGATGACAAGTCAATTAGCGATAATTTGCCATCCTAATCCCCAAACAAGGAAATATTTTTCCAAAGTAGTCAACTTTTCACGATTATCCTGTCTGAAATCTACGAGACAATTTTATTGTTGCCTGGCATCAGTGCTGAAAATGTTGCCCCTTGTTTCATCAGCTTAACATGTATTCGTGTGTTATTACATTGATCCTTGTGTTATGAGTGATGATGTTGTACCTGCGTCTCCAAAGGTGCCTTGAGGAGCTGAAGAAGAAAGATCTTGAGGTGTGCAGGCTGCAGGATTGCGTGAAACAGCTGAAGCAGGAGAACAGCCAGGCTCAGGATCTTCTGGAGGAGCAGGAGAAAAACCCCAACAACACTGTGGAGGCCTTCAAGGAGGAGGTGAGTTTTTTTACAGTTTGTTTAGACAATACTGGTTACATATATACTTTGTATGCATTGTAATGGTCAGGCTAGCTGGATGAAACATTCATCTTTTTGTATTTTTACCGGACTTCAGCTGGAGTTTTTGAAATCTGTGGTTGAAAAGCACCAGGCCGATAAGAAGCAGCAGGACACCACCATTGACTACGTAGCTCTTTGCAAGGTAACCTACACTATACACATTGTAAAAATGAAGCCAAAAGTATTGCTCTTACTGTACTACATAACAAATGATGATTACAGTCAGAATGGAATTAAAAATACATATTTTGTACCAGGAACACACTGTAAACATGCTTTAAATCCCATTACCCTCCTAGACCAAACAAAGCTAAATGCACATGATCTAAATAATATCATCTGAGTTTTAGCAAATGGCAGCTTGGAAAGAGTGAGAGTCGTCTGAAAGTACATAAGTACATTGTGCTCGGTCATCCCCATCACCTGTACTGTTTGTGCTATAAGGCCCAGGACAGCCTGCTGCAGGAGATGGACAAGGAGAATGCGCAGATGAATGAGATGCTAGACCACTACAAAGGCCTTCAGCAGACTGCTGAGGAAGAGGTGGTCCACAGGGGCTGTAATATTGAGAAGCTCAAAGCTGAGCTGGAGAAGCTCAAAGCTGAGCTCGACCACAAAAACCAACAGGTGAGCATAGCATGTTTGTGACACAGGCATGACACATTCATCCTACATCATTTTATAGTATTGGTAGGTATAAAACTTGGCTCGAATTTAGTGTCCCACCAAAGCGCAGTGAAATATGCAAAAGTTGTCTTTTCTCCTCCCAGCTGCATGGTACTGGCTACAACACATTGCTAGCTACTCAAAGCGAGGTCCAGGCCCTAAAGAAGGAGCTAAAACACACTCTGATTGAAATGGGTAAAAAACAGAGGTGAGTGAGACTGGGTTCTAGGCATGGTTATTAGGTTTAGTGTGTTTATTTGTTTTTGTATTCATTTATAGGTTTATGTTTTGTTATGGATAGAAAGTTGTTTTACCTGAAATGTGATGTATTTCTCTGCAGGCAACCCTAAATGTTTACAGTAGTATGTCCTTATGATATGGTAGCGTTTACTTTTATTTTAGTGCCTAATATCAGTATCTGTTTTCACCATTGTCTAATAGCAAGTACAATGACAATATCAACAAGCTCAGGGACAAGCTTAGTGATGCCAAATACTCCCAGAAAAGAGAGCTTGAATGGTGTGATGATAAAATAAAAAGCCTTCAGAGGCAATGCTCTTTTCTTACCACAAAAGTGGACAAGGTGAGTCATCAACATTGTATTGCTTATTTAATAGCCTATACGAGAAAATGAAGATGCATAATGAAAGCATAAAAATAATTGGATAAAAGTAATTTTTGGAAACACCTGTGGGCAGTAATAATAATGACTGTTGTTTAAAATTATAATAGCATAATAATAACCTCAAATAATCTACATTAGTAGAAATTGAATTATAAAATGTTATTTGCAAAAACTGTGAACATGAGAACATGGTAAACAATAAAAAGAGTACAATTAAATAATTAAAACACATGGATTGAAGATGGTTTTAATACTGGAATTATCACATGCATTTAAGGTGACAGAGATGACACAGATGATGGACAAGGTCAACACTGATCTGCTGAGGGAGAAACGCCAGTTTTACTCTGATCTGAATGGAGATTTCTTCATTTGAGGAGCAGGAAGACAGAGTTTTATTTTCAATAAAGGCTTTTCTTGCACCCGGTTTAATGAAGCATCTGTTTAGCACCTGAACAAGGAGCCAACATGACACACCAACATCTTACACACATAGTTAGTAATTCATAAATCAATATGGTCTTTGTGGAAACACAGATTTTATCAGAACCAACACAATGACACTAGAAATGTAATGAGCAGTGTAAAACTTGTCATAGCTGTAGCTACATGGAACACTATCATAGTCATAGCTTCCATGTAGTGTTGCCATGTCCAATGCAAAGAAAACAAAGTAGAAGACCTGCTTGATTTGTAAGCCCTACCCCTGCATACAGTTTCTTCTGAAGTCAAGCCATGTTTGTAATATTGAAATGCACCATTAAAATCATTTTTGCTGATTAGCATTTGGCAGCTTGTCTTTTAAGTTAAAAGAAACTTGTGCTGAGAGGTAAGTAAATGGGAGGAAGTATAAGCATATCAACATGTCAGAATTGTAACTTAAGAAGTTCTTAATAAAAAAGTATGCTATCTGTATAAAGACAAACCTTTAAAAATATTTATATTTATATATTTATAATATATTTACACCACTTAATAAATTTTCACGTTACTAGTCTGTAGGAGATCATTGTTGCAGCCACTCAGATTTATTTCATAACCTGTCCATCGTGTAACTACACAAACACACATAGGTCTTCTTTCTTTTATCTTGAGTTGCAGAGGACACGTCCTCATAAATAGGTCTATAAATAGGCCTACACTAGTGGATCTAACAGTCAAAGGACTGTGGGAAAATGTTTAATCAAACTTACTTTTATGCTTAAAGGTAGAGATTAAAATAATTACCTGTACTTTATTAGCCCTTCTAATAAACAAGTGTTGCACTTTGTAAGCACAGGTATGTGCCTGAGAGATAGTCTATAGAGGGGTGAGGGCATAGATCGAGCTGCAGGGGGTACAGTAACCCCCAATCAAGACCCAGCACCCCCAAAGAGACAAAATGGTTGGGGGGGGGGTACCAACATATTAATGTGAGCAATGTGAAACATTAAAGGTAGTACCCCCTTAAAATCTACTCCCCCCCCCCCCAATTCTGGAGGGGTAATTCACACCCTGGGTGAGGGGTTGTCGGAACCTACCTGTGGTATATGTCTTCCACTACCATCTCGTCACTCAGCGCACTGTTAAGGGGGGCGCCATCGAGTGAAGGCCCCTACACTGATGAGGAGCCTCTATAGAATATTTAATGCATTAACTATTAAGTGGAAAAACCTCTTTGACTATTTGAGGGCTTCTCAATCTATTAATAATTTTTAAAAAGCACCTAAAATATTTCTGTTTTCCAGATCATATGGACCTTAAAATTGTCCAGTTGTTGCTTTTTATTTTGTGTTATTAAACCCGTTTTAGCACTTGTCTTGCCTGTTAACGCTTTTGGGCCGTGTTTGTAATCGAATGGCTTTATTATTTAGCCTACGTACTGTTTTTTATCATCAACTTTTGTTTATTTCGGTTTTATTATAGCCTACTTGTTGGTTGTTTTGTCTAATTTAATGTAATTTAGTTTATTTATATTATTATAATATATTGAAATAATTGTTATGGTGATTTTGTAACACAAACAATAGGTACATTGATTGATTGATGTAAATTGCGTTGCAAATTAAATGCATTAGGTCTGTTGTTATTTAAAAAAACAACAGGGAAAACCCCTCTTACTATGACATCACCCAGATCTTGGCCAAAATTCTAGTTTAGGCCTCAACGTTCTAGTTTGAAAGTTCTAAGTTCCATGCTGTATTTTACATTCATTTCAAACCTGACACACATTGAGACGGCTGATTTTGTTGAAGCGTGCGCTAACTACTTCTTTCGAGAGTACTTTCAAGAGTGATTTTTGGCTCGGACGCTGACCTACTTGCGACATCTACTGACGTTGAGTGGGAATTTCATCCATCCAGCGATGGAATATTTGGAAATCACTATACCATTTTGGTATCTAATGACCTTCTTTCACGGCGTAAGTCAACCATCCGATCATATTAATCATATAAATATAAATTTTGTCCGTTTTAAGCGAATCATGATTCGTGAACTAGTCTGACATAGCAGTGATAGCAGTGTCCTGTGCAGCCTATTCGTGATTTTTAAAAAGTATAAAATCATCTTCTCATAAGCGAAAGAAAGACTTGACCTTGATCTTGATGTCTGTTTCTCTGTCTTTCTTGTGCCTTTTTACAGTTGTTTTTTGGTACAGTAATACCCCTGGTGTTTCTGCTTAAAATAACTATTCACGTAAGTTTTGGGAAGAGATGTTAATCATATGTATATATCTATCTTGAACTAATGTTTATTTTATTTCATGTATGATTAAGTAAAGTGTTTAAACTCATATTAATACAAATCTTGCTATTTTCACAGGGCCTACAGGAACACTATGGTACGTTTGCTGGTTTCCATATCCATTACAGCATATTACTCTAATTGTTAAGTTTATTAGGTCTATCAGTTTGGTTTTGGGTGTGACTGCATCTTGAAATCTTGTTCCGTGTGTTCAGGTTCAGAGCTGGATGATAAAGTGTTTCAGCTCAAGGAGAGATATGAGGCCAAGATCACTGAGCTCAGACTTGAGGTAAAATAAGCTCTTATGGTGTTGAGATATGGTGGTTGTCTTTGAAAATACACACACACACACACACACACACACACACACACCAACAAACAAACAAACAAACAAACAAATAAAAATAGTCAAATAGTCAAACACTTTGAGGTGTAGGCAATATTTACTTATTTACATTTACAGAGTTTGTGGCCTACTCCTGTTATACTTCATGTCATCACCAAACTTCATTTTTTGATTTACTCAGAACAAGAGAGTGCAGGATGAGCTCAACAGTTGTAAAAATGTCCAGCTCCTCACAGAGCACGAAAATAAACAACTGAAGGTGAGAAGTGTTCATTTAATTTTGTTGTTGTTGTTGTTGTTGTTGTTTTGAAGTAGGCTGTTTATCTGAACACAGTGAATACATATTATTGACTTGTGTTCTTCTCCAGGGCACTGTCACCACACTCCAAAAACAGAACAAGGACATGGAGCAGAGGATTAAAGTTCTTAACAAGAACTTGTCCCAAAACCAAAAAACTCGCACTCGACTGAATGACATGGTAAGTGTGTTTTGACATTTTTTTGCAGATTATTCAGCTATCAGAGTGTTAATGTGTCTTAATCAGAACTGTTGTTGGACATAAAAAAAGTTATCGGACTGACGGATGTCTTATATGATTAGGTTAAAATACAGATAGAAGATGAGAGCCATCTGACAGAGCCCAAACTCTTAAACGTTGGAATGGTCCTCATCACACAAGAAAAACTAACAGCTCTTGAACAAAGGACCTATGATCTGGAGAACAAAGAGAGGTCCTACAAGACCAGGGTAGGTTCACCTACCAGTTAGGGTTGCTTTAGAGTTACACACAGGTCATGTCAGTTGGGAAAAGACAGTGTGTGCATGTGCATGTGATCTGCCTGCATGCTTCTCACATTTAATTTTTTTTTTTACACATCTGTTATCTTTCTGCATTTACAGATTGCCACACTGGAAGCAACTGCCCATAAAAGATTGGTAAGAATTTCTGATCAACCATACCATACTATAAACATGTAATATAAGTCACTGTAGCAATTTTAATGTGTCTTTTTGTTGTTGACACAGATGAAGTCCTCAGCCTTACAGCGCCAGCTGATGGACAAAAGGGCAGAGGTGTTTTTCCTGCATCAAAGGTACAGGATGGGTTCTGTTTTCATTTGTGTTTAAATGTCGCAGTGTATCCCTCTCACTCATATGTCATTCATTTAGTCACACACATCTAAACCCACACTGGATAATGTTTACATAATGTCGCTGTAACACAGCTGTAAAACATGATAGAGAGAGACAGAAGGAGAGAGAGAGAGACAGAAGGAGAGAGAGAGAGACAGAGAGAGAGAGAGAGAGAAAGAAAGAGAGAGAAAACTAAGATGGCTGCTCTCCACATGCAGGCTAATGGAGTATATGGACTGGGTGGCAAAGCTCAAGGGAACTCGGTTTGTCCCCCTGCCTCTCTACCCCCACAACCAGAAACCCACCCACAAAAGAGGTGAGTGGTGGCCATTGTGAAGAGAGGGATGTTTGGATGTTTATTTATCTCTTCAGATGTTTATTTATGAGCACATTTTCCAAAGCAGAGTGATACAATTACTGGCACTGTTACCGTATTTGGAAGTACTTAATTTTAAATGAAACATGAATGAATGGCCAGTTATTAAGTATGAACTATAAAGATGTGTGTTTAGTTGCAATAGTTTTTTGATAGGGCACTTTGCCTTTGTATGAGTGCATACACATATATTTCATCTGAGCAAGTTGTCTTGTGCCTATTAACATTGTGATGTGTGATTGTCATCCTTAGTGAGAGACAGCTGGAGGCCTTTTTTGACCCAAACTCGTCTTCATGTGGTAAGTAGAATTGGAATCTACCTTTTTGTCTAAAAGTGTTTATATGTGATTGTCTATTATTTGCTATCACTATTGCTGATTTGTATCTTCTTAAAATGTCTTGCTCCAAATAAACACAATTAATATCCCACAATATTTTATTAACCAACCCAGGATTCTCACACGAATGCACAAGGTTTTGACCCGTTCATGTCAATCCACAGATTCCTGAGGAACAAGGGGATTTTACCCTAAAGATGGAGCCCAGAATGGCTGCAACCAACCCGGCTTGCTCACACGTCTACAGACCCCGCCGATGCCCTTGACTTTCTTTAGTGCTCTCCCATATCAAAAAAAAAAAAATCTTTATTTCAAATTCGTTTCATTAACTCCAAACATTGGCATACAGGACACATAAGCTTGGCTTTTCCTGATAATACTTTATTGTACCCTGCACGTCTCACTTAATACAGCAGGGGACACAAGAGATCAATTTGTATAGATCACTGACTTTTGATTATTTTGCCCCCATGTGAGAGAGTGAACAACGATTAGACAATGTTTTGTATTTCTAGAGGCACAGTTTAAAGTACACCTTGTACTTTTTAAACAACTTAAATGCCTTTTGAAAAGAGGACAATTGTTATTGTTTATTGTTTTTATTATTATTATTTGCACAATTTCATAATTAAATTGTTTACAAGCTAATTCCTTGTCCTTAGTCGTTATTTTCCTGGATTGGGATTGAACCAATATGTAAATAAATAAAATGATCTTTTTTTTTTTTGATTGTGGCACATTGTTTTCACATTGCACAAAAACAAAACTCTTTTACACTGTGTGTAGTATTGTTAGTTTGTTCATAGTTGCAGCTGTTCCAGTAAACTACAATGCTGTGTTTGCATTTCAGTGTGTCAGTGTTAAAGTGCCAAATCTCTATACATTTAAGAAAAGTGTAAAACCAATACATACTTACATTGTGAAGTGTATACGAAGGAAACTGTATATGTTTAAAACCTTATATTCACCCCACACAGTATATATCTACAGATTAATGTTTATTGTGTTAAAACTCTTTTAAGGCTACCCAAATCTGAAGAATGAAGATGAAAAAACACTGACTGTAAAAAAGGTTCAATAAACACTTGAGATAAAAGTGTATAGTAAATGGTACTTGTGTGATCAAATAAACTTGCAATGTTAGACATATAATCACGGCCGAACCAAGCGTCCAGCTGGGCCCAGGCCCACGGGCCAGAGGGCAAAGGTGGCAGGAGCCCTTAACTAGGTAAAGCTCAGTGCATCAAATGTCCCAGGGTGGGCACACCATGCAAACATCCAATTCCAAAGCAGACCTTCCCAAAAACATATGATATAGTTCCAGGTAAAATTGCATTATCTCAATACATCAGTTGTATTATTGTTGTTGTTATTAGGAGCAGACGCAGACGATTATAATGTGTATGTAATTTTGGAGCATGAGAGACTGACAGCTGGACAATGTAGATTATCATTTTGAAGAAAAAAACATGCAGTACCAGTTTAGTTCCAGCAGGAGTCACTCTTCACGTAAGGCTCATGGCGGGTTTTGGTGGACAAGATTAAAAAAAAAAAAAGCATGACAGTAGGCCTACTATGCAGTGACGTTTTCTGTAGTGTGAGAAGAAATTATGTTTCAAGTGCTGCAGTATTTGTCAGTGTAATAGTTTATAATAGCCCATTCAACAAGGCGAGTTTAGGCACAGACGTTTATTTAAACTTTTTTTCTTAAGACATCGTGACTGTGTGGTTAATGTAATATGTATACGTTTCACGTTTGCAAGAGCAGCGGTATGATTTTTATTCTTGGATGTGTTTGTTTCAAATAGGAAATCTGAGACTGTTTAAGCTAACCCAGTCCTTGTTGCAAGGTTATGTAGTATAAGTACATTTCCAGTAATCCAAATAAAATGTAAAGAGAAAAGTGCGGAAAGAAATAAGCAGCATGAAAAGACTGGGTTTCGCTGTCTTGCTCAGGCTGCACTGCAGCGTCTATTCACAGGCGCGATCCCACTACTGATTGGCACGGGGGCTTTGACCTGCTCCGTTTCCGACCTGGGCCGGTGCACCCCTCCTTAGGCGACCTGGTGGTCCCGGGCTCCCCTAGGAGCACCATATCGATACCGAACTTAGTGCGGACACCCGATCGACATAGTCCACTACAGCCCAGAACCCCTGAGCTCAAACGATCCGCCAGCCTCAGCCTCCCAGTAGCTTGGATTACAGGCGCACGCCACTGCACCCGGCGAAGAAAGCTGTGATACAAAGAGGCTTTGAATGCATGCTGTGCGGGTGGCTGCTGTATTGTATCCTGCCTTATTCATACAGTAGAGGTCCCCATTGTCCTTCTTTTGGACAGAAAAGAGAAGGAAGAGAACAACAGTGTGCAGTATCTGATTTTTATTTACGGCCGAAGTATTTGTTGTTTGTTTTACCTGGACAGTGTTGAGTGTACAGGACTTCCCAACGATTTTCAGTAATCTTTAAGATAGTTCTTTCATATATTCTATACTACCGTGGTCATGCAACAGTGAAAGGAAAGACAAATTCTGGCTTGATAGATGCTGAGCCAAGGGTGACAGAAGTCCTGAAGACAGGATAATATTCTATTTATTTCAGTAGTAGAATTTAGTTTAGTTTAGTTTTATCGAGAATTGTCTTGCGAGAGTGAATGATGGCACCTACTAAACTAAAATTGCAAGATGCAGTTTGGACATGAGTTGCATGTGAGTGGATCATAAATTGATGAAGATGTATATATAACAGTTTGTCATTGCCCGTTTCTCATTCATTGAGTTCATCCTTATTAAAGCATAAAAAAGTAATAAATTATTTTCTAAAAAATATACATAAACAGTATTTCTGCTTGAAATGCTGAAAAAATGATTTTGTTATTTCCTTTGTTAAGTTACAAATTCCGGAGCAATCCAAAAGTTTAAGTTTGAAATATAAACAGCTGGACAATGTAGATTATTTTTACATCATTTCATGGGATGGTGTTTTTTTTAATTGTATTGATTTTGAAATGAAGCCAAAACATTAACAAGTACAAGTGCACCTAGCCTGGGCACGCCCATACTTCCTGTGCCGCTGCATTTGAATTTCGCTTGCAAAGTCAGTCTGGCCAAGCTCCCATTCAACACCTTTTCTACATTAACAGAGAAACTGGGACCAATGAAAATCTAGCATTTCAAAAAGGCAATGACGTGGTAGTTTAGCGACCGGAAATCTACCTCAGTCACTGTCAACATGGCGAACGTAAAGCAACGGCAAGATTTCAATGTAGCTGTAGCTGCTGTTTTGGAAGATGGGTGAACGTGTTAGCCAGCGACGTCTACAAAGAAAATCTCCTTGGCATTGTTGTCGACGAGGTTCATCTGACTTATAAATGGTAAGTGTTGCCAAGTCAACCCAGTTTACAGTATGTAAATAGCAGAACAACACAGTAATATCTTGCAAAGTTGTGGAGCTATTTCATTGACAAAATAGCTGCATGTTACATTGTCAGCGATAGCATATAGAATTTCGAGCTTTTGTGCAGTTACGTTTTTGTTTACTCATATGCACGTTACTATTCTCTGTCTTATACATGGACAATAATGTGATTGGTCGAAGCTTCGTCCAGTAGCAAACACAGGCATTTCACACACGTGGGTTAAGCCCGCCCTCTGAGAAATGGGTTTACAACACAGCTTGGCCAGACCAATGTTCGCAGAGCATTGATAAGTCGCGTTAGCCAGGCTAAGTGCACCAGCTAAGCCAGTCCTTGTTGCAAGGTTATGTAGTATAAGTACATTTCCAGTAATCCAAATAAAATGTAAAGAGAAAAGTAAATAAAGAAATAAGCAGCATGAAAAGACTGGGTCTCGCTGTCTTGCTCAGGCTGCACTGCAGCGTCTATTCACAGGCGCGATCCCACTACTGATTGGCACGGGGGCTTTGACCTGCTCCGTTTCCGACCTGGGCCGGTGCACCCCTCCTTAGGCAACCTGGTGGTCCCGGGCTCCCCTAGGAGCACCATATCGATACCGAACTTAGTGCGGACACCCGATCGACATAGTCCACTACAGCCCAGAACCCCTGAGCTCAAACGATCCGCCAGCCTCAGCTTCCCAGTAGCTTGGATTACAAGTGCACGCCACTGCACCCAGTGATTGGCAAAGTGATTTGAACAGCATTTCAACTTGAACTGCTTTCACTTAAGAGCTTTTTTTGTCATTTTCTTTTTGTGTTGAATTAAAATTGTACATTAATCCAAAAGGTTTAAAACTAAAGTGCAGTTAGCAAAAACCCTGTAGTCGTAATAAGACAGTGCAGATTAATACAGATTATTATAAAATTTAAGTATAAATTCATTAAAATTACAGCCTGTATTACAAAATAAAATAGTATTTGACTATGACTAACAATGTCAGCAGGAAGAACAGCGCCCACTATAGACACATCTGTGTACTACTCTGGAGAAAAAATACTGTTTAAGTTACATTCCTGCAGGAGGCAGCGTGCACAGCATGTGTACCAATCACAGTCATTAACTAATAGTGCTTTTTGTCTTGATCTTTTTTCATTTTTTTTTCATTTAGCGCATAAAACAAATAAAAAAACAATAAAGAGTAAAGAAATTGACCGTTTGTTTCAAAAGACTGGGTTTTGCTGTCTTGCTCAGGCTGCACTGCAGCGTCTATTCACAGGCGCGATCCCACTACTGATTGGCACGGGGGCTTTGACCTGCTCCGTTTCCGACCTGGGCCGGTGCACCCCTCCTTAGGCGACCTGGTGGTCCCGGGCTCCCCTAGGAGCACCATATCGATACCGAACTTAGTGCGGACACCCGATCGACATAGTCCACTACAGCCCAGAACCCCTGAGCTCAAACGATCCGCCAGCCTCAGCCTCCCAGTAGCTTGGATTACAGGCGCACGCCACTGCACCCGGCGAGGAAAGGTGTGATACAAAGAGGCTTTGAATGCATGCTGTGCGGGTGGCTGCTGTATTGTATCCTGCCTTACTCATACACTAGAGGTCCCCATTGTCCTTCTTTTCGACAGAAAAGAAAAACAAGAAAAGCACAGTGCGAAGGCTCTGATTTTTACTTACGGCTGAAGTATTTGTTGTTTATTTTACCTGAACAGTGTATATTGAGTGTACAGGACTTCCCAATGATTTTCAGTAATCTCTAAGATAGTTCTTTCATATATTCTATGCTGTCGTGGTCCTGCAACAGTGAAAGGCTAGACAAATCCTGGCTTGATAGATGCTGAGCCAAGGGTGACAGAAGTCCTGAAGACAGGATAATATTCTATTAATTTCAGTAGTAGAATTTTGTTTAGTTTTACCGAGAATTGTCTTCCGAGTGAATAATGGCACCTACTAAACTAAAATTGCAAGATGCAGTTTGGACATGAGTTGCATGTGAGTGGATCATAAATTGATGAAGGTGTATATATAACAGTTTGTCATAGCCCATTTCTCATTCATTGAGTTCATCCTTTTTAAAGCATAAAAAAGTAATAAATTAATTTCTAAAAAAATACATAAACTGTATTTCTGCTTGAAATGCTGAAAAGGTTATTTTGTTATTTCCTTTGTTAAGTTACAAATTCCGGAGCAATCCAAAAGTTTGAGTTTAAAATAGAAACAGCTGGATAATGTAGATTATTTTTTACATCCTTTCATGGGATGGTGTTTTTTTTTTTAATTGTATTGATTTTGAAATGAAGCCAAAACCTTAACAAGTACAAGTGCACCCACTACAGTTACCCATCTGTCATTTTGAAGAAAGAAACATGCAGTACCAGTTTTATTCCAGCAGGAGTCACTCTTCACGCAAGGCTCACGGCGGGTTTTGGTGGACAAGATAAAAAAAAAAAAAAACAGGATGACAATAGGCCTACTATGCAGTGACGTTTTGTGTAGTGTGAGAAGAAATTATGTTTCAAGTGCTGCAGTATTTGTCAGTGTAAAAGTTTATAATAGCCCATTCAGCAAGGCGACTTTAGGCACAGACGTTTATTGAAGCTTTTTTTCTTAAGATATCGTGAATGTGTGGTCAATGTAATATGTACACGTTTCACGTTTGCAAGATCAGCGGTATGATTTTTATTCTTGGATGTGTTTGATTTAAATAGGAAATCTAGGACTGTTTAAGAACCCAGTCCTTCTTGCAAGGTTATGTAGTATAAGTACATTTCCAGTAATCCAAATAAAATGTAAAGAGAAAAGTAAAGAAAGAAATAAGCAGCATGAAAAGACTGGGTTTCGCTGTCTTGCTCAGGCTGCACTGCAGCGTCTATTCACAGGCGCGATCCCACTACTGATTGGCACGGGGGCTTTGACCTGCTCCGTTTCCGACCTGGGCCGGTGCACCCCTCCTTAGGCGACCTGGTGGTCCCGGGCTCCCCTAGGAGCACCATATCGATACCTAACTTAGCGCGGACACCCGATCGACATAGTCCGCTACAGCCCAGAACCCCTGAGCTCAAACGATCCGCCAGCCTCAGCCTCCCAGTAGCTTGGATTACAGGCGCACGCCACTGCACCCGGTGATGAGAGGGGTGATATGAAGAGCATTTCTACTTGAAATTATGTGGATGAAAAGATTGTCATTTTCTTTGTTAAATTCCAAATTCCGAATCAATCCAAAAATTTTAGTTTGAAATATAGTTGGACGATGTAGATTATCTTTAAATAATTTCATGGGAAAGTTTTTTTTAATTGTATTGATTTTGAAATGAAGTCAAAACCTTAACAAGTACAAGTGCACCCACTACAGTTACCCATCTGTCATTTTGAAGAAAAAAACATGCAGTACCAGTTTTATTCCAGCAAGAGTCACTCTTCATGCAAGGCTCACCGTGGCTTTTGGTAAACACGATAAAAAAAAAATAAAACAGGATGACAGTAGGCCTACTATGCAGTGACGTTTTCTGTAGTGTGAGAAGACATTATGTTTTGAGTACTGCAGTATTTGCCAGTGCAATAGTTTATAATAGCCCATTCAACAGGCCAAGTTTAGGCACTGATGTTCATTGAAGCTTTTGTTCTTAAGACATCATGACTGTGTGGTTAATGTAATATGTACACGTTTCACGTTTGCAAAAGCAGCGGTATGATTTTTATTCTTGGATGTGTTTGTTTTAAATAGGAAATCTAGGACTGTTTAAGCTAACCCAGTCCATCTTGCACGGTTATGCAGCACAAGTACATTTCCAGTAATCGAAATAAAATGTAAAGAGAAAAGTAAAGAGAGAAATAAGCAGCATGAAAAGACTGGGTTTCGCTGTCTTGCTCAGGCTGCACTGCAGCGTCTATTCACAGGCGCGATCCCACTACTGATTGGCACGGGGGCTTTGACCTGCTCCGTTTCCGACCTGGGCCGGTGCACCCCTCCTTAGGCGACCTGGTGGTCCCGGGCTCCCCTAGGAGCACCATATCGATACCGAACTTAGTGCGGACACCCGATCGACATAGTCCACTACAGCCCAGAACCCCTGAGCTCAAACGATCCGCCAGCCTCAGCCTCCCAGTAGCTTGGATTACAGGCGCACGCCACT
Organism: Setipinna tenuifilis; assembly: GCA_030347295.1. Classification (NCBI taxonomy): domain Eukaryota; kingdom Metazoa; phylum Chordata; class Actinopteri; order Clupeiformes; family Engraulidae; genus Setipinna; species Setipinna tenuifilis. The sequence continues at coordinate 22,095,965 of CM059282.1, forward strand.
GCACCCGGCGAGGAAAGGTGTGATACAAAGAGGCTTTGAATGCATGCTGTGCGGGTGGCTGCTGTATTGTATCCTGCCTTACTCATACACTAGAGGTCCCCATTGTCCTTCTTTTCGACAGAAAAGAAAAACAAGAAAAGCACAGTGCGAAGGCTCTGATTTTTACTTACGGCTGAAGTATTTGTTGTTTATTTTACCTGAACAGTGTATATTGAGTGTACAGGAATTCCCAATGATTTTCAGTAATCTTTAGTAGTTCTTTCATATATTCTATACTCCCATGATCCTGCAACAGTGAAAGGAAAGACAAATCCTGGCTTGATAGATGCTGAGCCAAGGGTGACAGAAGTCCTGAAGACAGAATAATATTGTATTTATTTCAGTAGCAGAATTTAGTTTAGTTTAGTTTTACCGAGAATTGTCTTGCGAGTGAATGATGGCACCTACTAAACTAAAATTGCAAGATGTGGTTTGGATCTGAGTTGCATGTAAGTGGATCATAAATTGATGAAGATGTATATATAACAGTTTGTCATTGCCTGTTTCTCATTCATTGAGTTCACCCTTTCTAAAGCATAAAAAAGTAATAAATTACTTTCCAAAAAATATATATAAACAGTATTTCTGCTTGAAATGCTGAAAAAATGATTTTGTTATTTCCTTTGTTAAGTTACAAATTCCGGAGTAATCCAAAAGTTTGAGTTTGAAATATAAACAGCTGGACAATGTAGATTATCTTTAAATAATTTCATGGGATGGTGTTTTTTTTTTTTTAATTGTATTGATTTTGAAATGAAGCCAAAACCTTAACAAGTACAAGTGCACCCACTACAGGTACCCATCTGTCATTTTGAAGAAAAAAACATGCAGTACCAGTTTATTTCCAGCAGGAGTCACTCTTCACGTAAGGCTCATGGCGGGTTTTGGTGGACAATATTAAAAAAAAACAAAAAACAGGATGACAGTAGGCCTACTATGCAGTGACGTTTTGTGTAGTGTGAGAAGAAATTATGTTTCAAGTGCTGCAGTATTTGTCAGTGTAATAGTTTATAATAGCCCATTCAACAAGGCGAATTTAGGCACAGACGTTTATTGAAGCTTTTTTTCTTAAGACATCGTGACTGTGTGGTTAATGTAATATGTATACGTTTCACGTTTGCAAGAGCAGCGGTATGATTTTTATTCTTGGATGTGTTTGTTTTAAATAGGAAATTTAGGACTGTTTAAGGTAACCCAGTCCTTCTTGCAAGGTTATGTAGTATAAGTACATTTCCAGTAATCGAAATAAAATGTAAAGAGAAAAGTAAAGAGAGAAATAAGCAGCATGAAAAGACTGGGTTTCGCTGTCTTGCTCAGGCTGCACTGCAGCGTCTATTCACAGGCGCGATCCCACTACTGATTGGCACGGGGGCTTTGACCTGCTCCGTTTCCGACCTGGGCCGGTGCACCCCTCCTTAGGCGACCTGGTGGTCCCGGGCTCCCCTAGGAGCACCATATCGATACCGAACTTAGTGCGGACACCCGATCGACATAGTCCACTACAGCCCAGAACCCCTGAGCTCAAACGATCCGCCAGCCTCAGCCTCCCAGTAGCTTGGATTACAGGCGCACGCCACTGCACCCGGCGAAGAAAGGTGTGATACAAAGCGGCTTTGAATGCATGCTGTGCGGGTGGCTGCTGTATTGTATCCTGCCTTACTCATACAGTAGAGGTCCCCATTGTCCTTCTTTACGACAGAAAAGAGAAGCAAGAGAAGCACAGTGTGCAAGATCTGATTTTTATTTACGGCCGAAGTATTTGTTGTTTGTTTTACCTGAACAGTGTATATTGAGTGCATAGAACTTCCTAACGATTTTCAGTAATCTTTAAGGTAGTTCTCAATTGCTGACAAAATCCTGTCTTGATAGATGCTGTACCAAGCGTGTCCAAATATTCTATTTATTTCAATTTCAGAATTTAAACTGATGAAGAAGATGTATGTATAACAGTTTGTCATTGCCCATTTCTCATTCATTGAGTTCATCATTTTTAAAGCATATAAAAGTAATACATTCATTTCTAAAAAAAAAAATCAGGCAAAATCAATTGTTCAGACAAACTGTTATTTCTATTCATGACATTGCTTTGGGCTCCTTTTGAGTCCTTTTAATCTAGGTCAGATATTATGAAATCTTAAGACAAACTTTCAAAAGAACATGATCTCAGATGAAAGGCTTGTTCTGAGATGGCGGTGTGATACGTGTTGCGGTGCCATTCACACTGCCCTCTTCTCACGGCTGTTGTGTGACAACGGGTCCTGCCAATAAAGCTGTTTGCCAGCACATCGGTCAGACAGGGGGGCTGCTCTCATTTGGCCCGTGTCAAGATTCTCAGGCTCCGACCGACACAGACAAAGATGGAGACATGTAGACACACACACAAAACTGGTTAGCTACCAGGTAACCTCACACTTGTGCATCCAGTACAACCATAAAGCAAATAAGACCTCAAGGGAGATACATTGGGGTTCAGTCACAGCTAACTAAACAATCAACCAAGTCTGGAACACCTTTAAAGTAAGAAAAAAAAACATTAATGTAGAGAAACTACATTGAGTTTATAGCTGGTCATTCCATATCAGAGAAAATGGAAGTCAGCCCAGCTGGGTCAGACTGTGTAGCTTTAACGGCAGTCAGGCTGAACATTACAGTGACTCAGCTGAGTGTAAATCAGGTTAGGGTGGGGGTTACTTTGGCCTGCCTCAATGTTGATGTTAACCACCTGGTCCTTCAACTACTTGGTGCTGTTACTTTAAAGTATAGGTATTTGAGGAAAGGTGGTCATGCTATTAGGTTACTGTAGTCTTTCTCAAATGTCATTCCTGATTATCGCAAGTGTATTTTTCATCCATTTAGACATACATGTACATGTACATAGTCAGTTCTGTAGAAATGTTGCAGGCTGAATCCTCCATTGTTTTTAGAATGAATGTCTGAAGTTCACATGCTTAGACTGCAGAGGTGTAGATCTATAAATCTCTTTAAGGAGGCTCTCCTCAGGACAAACTGCTCTGAGATTGAACACCAAAACCTTCTTCTATGCCAAACGATGTTGTCAGTCTTGCACTATAAGTGCACATAGGCAGATTAAGGAGTATGTGGACTGTCCAAATGGTGGCACTTTGTCTCATTCCCACTCTTTACTCCTCAAAAGAATCTCATTGTAACTTGTATCTTCACTGATAAGGTCATTCCAGTTGAGTATATAAATGCACCAATCATTTAACCTGTAGCCACATTTTATTCTTGTGATGTCATGTTCATTGAGCATTGAGAAGCCCATAAAAATATACTGTGCTGTAGGCCTACTATACAATTTTTTTCACACCAACAACAGGGTTATGCAAGTAAATGTTTATTGTAGGCTTGTTTGTTTCATCTGAACTTTGAACACTAAGATGTCTCTCACCAAAGGGGGTAGGCAAGCTGTGACGGCGTCAATACTGACGGAATGGGTAGGATGGTGAGAGAGTTTGCAGTTTGTGTGGTGACAGTGGGATGAACAGTGAACCACCTGTGAAATGTGACAGACAAGTCTCTGTAGGGGTCTACTGTTGTTGTGATGGAGCTCTTGGCCTAGTGTCAGATTGTGCTCTTAATTTGATATATCAGCACAATGGCCAGACTGTCAGACATGCTGAACATTTAATGGAGCTTGGAATGCATGAACGTTCCTTTGTTGCCATTTTTAGCAAACTGTGCCAAATCATTCACACTAAACATGGTTTGAAAGACAACTGTTGTGGTGAGACATGCATGCATGCCTTCCTAGTTGTATACAACAACTTACATTAGCTTTATGTCACATTATTTCTTAAAATACACAATTGAACTATTCAGCTAAATTTTTCTGTTATTTCAATCTCAATAACCACGTGGAATCTGCTGGGTAGATGTCCTATTGTGTTCTCTGCATTATCAGAATTTCTCCCAGCTGAATGAAAACAAGTTTGGATGTGTGTTTCTTGATTGACTGTTTAATTTGAGCACAGACTTGACTGACTGTCCCAGTGTCTGGCTGTACTAGTTTCTTTGCAGACAGCTCAACAGGTTTGACATGACCACAATGTGTTGATTCTCTGGGACATTTTAAACAGGGCTTTTTAAGCACAAGGTCATGACAGTGACTCAGTACCTCATTACTGCAGAATAGGGTACTGAACTTGCCACACCAAAACCATATCTGGCTGGCTAAGAGTTACAAGAACCAGCTGTTGTATTGTTGTGAGTTTGTTCATTTCCCAGCTTCCTGTTCAGTTAACATCTCCATATTTGTTCACTCAACTAATATATAATAAAATATATAATAAAGATTTGCATGTTCGTTCATCCTGAAAGGCGTAGGCTTTCTCAGACCCAAGCATAAAAAAGTAAATTTTGCATGTGATGTTTTATTTCTGTTGCACCTCTTACAGATGCAAATGGTGTTTGTGACCTTTGTCGCAAAATGTCTGGCAACCACAGAACTTTCACTGAAAGTGGCACAGTGTGTTCTCAGTTGTTTCGTGGAACCATGACAGTGCAGGTAGGCACACAAGGCCTTGTTTGTTTGTATGTATGAGCAGCATGTGTGCGTTACGGGCCAGGGCACACTAGCGTAGGGTGGCAGCTGACACTTAACAAACACTGTTTTGTTGACCTGTGCTTTGGTAACCAGGGATGATGACACCCCAACCCCCCCAACACACACACACACACAAACACGCGCACACATACACACACACACACACACACACACACACACACACACACACACACACACAGCTTCCTTAAAATATGCGCCAGGACCTTGGCAGTCACTTACAAACCTGCATTAAGGCTTAATGGGATGGCCGTGTTCGCCGCTACCACTCTACATCATTAATGATGTTAGTATGGCTACTGGTCGGCAGGCAGTCTCATTAATTGGGCTGTGATGTGATTGTAAACATGGCTCACAAAGACTGACATGCACACACATACAGGAAAAATGTAAACAACCATCGACCCATAACTGACGATTCAAAGGTCAAAGAAAATGGAACAAATCCAGCTGTGTTATCTGGAGCAGTCATTGTCGTCATAGTCATAATCATAGTCACCGTCACAGTCTGAGCTAATAACAAAGGTCAATGAACCTTAGCATAACAGGATGCATGCGTGATAATATTACCTAGGTGTTTGTGAATATAGTAAGTTAATATCACGCAGGCAAGGAATCTTAGCAACATAAGAAGATGTATGCACAATGATATTACTTACAGCGGTAACTGCATAGCAATATGGTAATATGCCAGTCATGTTGTTCACACTGGCCTCCATTCATTGGAAGCATGTGAGCGAGTGAGAGTTCTGTAAGTGAGAGCTTTGTACACTTGAAGAGGATACACTTGACACTATTGTTACAGTAGGCTACACAAGACGCTGCCTGTTAATTTTCTTGTGAACTACTAATCCTGAGTATAGACTTGTAGACACAATATTCAGGAAAAGCTTTTGTTGATGGCACGGCCTTTTTTTTCATGAATGGGAACTCTACTGTATACTGTATGGTTGGGCTAAGCCAAAGTGACCCTGTTAGATGTTCAATATCACTGGACCGTGATTGAGTCCATCTGTGCTCTTGGAGCATGCAGCATTGGCTTGAGCCAAGGACATCATGCCTTCTTCTGGATGGGCTCTGTAGGCTTTTTCACTCAAAGCACCTTCTCCCATCCTACTTTCATTACAAACAAGGCAAATGCCATTACTCTGATGTAGGAATGTCTTCAACAACACAGAGCTCCTCTGTGGCAACCCTCTCCAAAAAACTCAGCTGTCCCCCTGCAGATTCTTGCATGTGGTGGAGAGAGTTGCCATTTATCACTGTGTTCCTTAGATCATTGATTTCGACAAGCCCACTTAACATGCTTGCAACCTCATTATGCCCTGCCTATTCCGCAAGCATATGAACTGGGTTTAATCAAAATCAAAGATCTAAGGTGACCAACATGTGACCAATGGAACTTATTACCTTTAGGTATGATTGTAGTCAGAGTATTATGTAAGCAATATGGTGGTAAATATGCTTTCATTTAATTCCTTCGATTTCTCAGTAATGAATCTGTTTTTTTGTGTGAAATCTCATAATCTTACAATAAATAGGCAGTAATGTTTTTTTTGCACTGCTTCATCCTAAAACCCCAACCCACAAAACTGTTAAGTTAAATTCTCATTTTCTATTTGTTCAGTCTACTTTAGGTGAGTCAGACTAAAGGTATGTCTGTGTATGAAAGTAATTGTGTGCGTGGTGGTGCGTGCGTGCGTGCGTGCGTGCGTGCATGCGTGCGTGCGTGTGTGCCTGTGTTTGTGTGTCTGTGTGTCTGTAGGTGTGTGCGCATGCATGAGAGAGTGTTTACATGTTTTAGTTGGATACCTTCCATAATTGCCTCTGTCAGTTTGCCAAATCAGTTTGCCAGTTTTTTTCCATAAGGAAATACACAGATAACCTAGATATCTATTAATCCTAGTGTAGACAATGGGGGAAAACAAGTCATCATGTAACACAAAATATTTAAATGCCATGTCAAACTGTTTAAAAAGGCAGAGCAGGTTGTAAGGATTATTAACATGGACAACAAAAAAATGATGGAATTAGGGTGAGGCTTTAAATTACCTTTCTTATTACTCTGTTCTCTTCACATCTATACAAAATGTACAGGTTACCACAACCTTAAGATCATTAAATCAGAATGATAACAAACTCTTCATCCCTGTGCCATCCTTTTATTGTCTACCCAACCCCTCATGCTGGTCTATCACTGTTCTACCACCCATATGTGTGGACAGGCTTTACCTGCGGGTGGTGTTTTGGAGACGCCACAGGCAAGAGGTGGGATTCCTGTTGGACTGGTTGAACCTGTTCCTCGAGACAGACTACTTATTCCCCCCCCCCCCACCCTCAGGTTGTTTTCTAAAGACTGCTCTTATCTTGTCTTATATGGCTACATGGTGCCCAAGTTAACTACTATATTTGGAAGTGGTGACGCTGCGACCAATGTTTGTTTAGATCAGGTCACAAGGCATGGCATGACTTGGCAATTTGTGTTTGTCCATGGTTTAACAATCCTTACAACCTGCTCTGCCTCTTTAAAACAGTTTGACATGGCAATTAAATATTTTGTGTTACATGATGACTTGTTTTCCCCCCATTGTCTACACTAGGATTAATAGATATTTAGGTTATCTGAGTATTTCCTCATGGAAAAAAAACTGGCAAACTGATTTGGCAAACTGACAGAGGCAATTATGGAAGGTATCCAACTAAATGTTTGTTTAGATCAGGTCACAAGGACATGTGACACATGGAGATAACATGTAACTCTGTCCTCTGTCTGAGTGTTATGATGTCACTGAATGGCAACTTGGCGGTGAGGGAGGAGCTGTCTTGTCAACACAGTGGTGAAAGTAACGGCTGTCATTTGTTCTGATCTTTACTTGCTGTCTTTAATTTCAAAGGAGAACCCCTTATTTCGGTTACAGTTTGGTGAAATAGCACTTTAATGGTGGGAAGCCTTACCTTGTTGTGTACATTTTGGGAGGAAGTGTACCCGCCCACAGTCTGACTGATATGGAGGTCACTAAAAATATTACACAACAGTTACAAACACTGGTTAATCATTAGGACTATTTCAGTCAAAAAGAACTGAAACAGATTCAAAGATCATTGTTTCAGATATGAGGTATTCGATTACATATTAGAAGAATATTGGAAAGGTCAGGTGCTGAGTAACAATTAGAATTCATTTTTTAAGTATCGGCAAAATTTGCTCCTTGCGAAACTCCTTGTGCTTTTTACACAGAGATAGTCATCTGCACTAACTGTCGGCATCCATAATGTCATCTGTCTCAAAAGAAAAACATAGGATGCAATCAAGAGGGGCTGAGTCAAACGGCAGTAATTCAAACCAGATGTTGTCCGTCTCGTCTGTGAGCTTCTCCCCTTTGGCAGGCCTCCTTCTCCTGGTTGGCAGCCCGCTGAACCAATGAACCCCCCTCCACAGGTCACAACTCCTGGGGGAGACAGACGTTGTCCTGCCCGGGCGTGAGCTGGAGCACATCGATACCTGGCTGGGGTTAAGCACTCTCTCTGCACAGCCAAGTGCTGACAGGCTGATGGAGTGAAAAAGTTCAAAAAAGAATTATCCTCATTTATTGCTTGCAAAAGTGGCATCTTGCCGGTTTTACAACAAATCATGTTGCTTCATCATGTATCATTACTTTTGTCACTATAACCTCAGGATTTAACTGAAGAGATTTCAACACCCCCCAAAAACCCACACAGGAGTAATTGTGGTGTTGGGAAGACAGTGATAGCAGAAGGGGTCAGTGAGGGTGATGTCATCACATGGATGAATAGCCTTTCAGAGAAATTCAAGGGTAACCATAGCTGCAAGACTATTAGTCAGTACAGGCCTTAACCTTGTGGAACAAACTGTTCTATAGCTGTAGCTTCATAAAAGATGGCATATTTCTTTGTGATGAACTACCTTGAATGGCTCATGATATCTGTCAGGGATAGATTTAGGAGTTGTCCAGGTGTTTGTGTCCGTGTGTGTGTGTGTGTGTGTGTGTGTGTGTATTCGGGTGGAGGAGTGTGTGTGTCTGTCCTAGAAGTTCAGAAAAAAATCAACATGGCAAATCTTTTGCCTTATCTTAGACTGTCAGCCTACGCATGAAATAAGAAAAACTCCACTAGTGTGTGAGGCACATATAGATTTATGACCTATTTTTCCCTCAAACAATGGTACAACACAGCTCCTGACAGTTTTGAAGAATGTGAAGGAGGTCTTTGTTAACCACTGGTGTCAAATCAGACAGCTGTTTGCATGACACAGGTTGGTGCGCTGACCTGGGCAGGCAAGGGGCAAAGGACACCCAACAACAGCCCCAGCTGAGGGCATTTTGATGTTTATGAAACAAGCACCCCAGGGGTTTTATGTTTCCTGTACTAATTCGTCTCCATTTTGATGCCTGTGCTGGAAGGATGGACGTGTGGGGGAAGCATGGGGGAAGCGGGGCATCTGCCGCTACATCCAAACATTGTTTTTGGCACTTTGTGCCCTCAGGCTTCTCCCAGCGAGAGTGTCACAGGGAGCTATTTTCATCCGCTAGGAACTAGATAGCTTGAGTCAACATGCTCCAACAATGCCCCTCTCTTCCCCCCCCAGGTGTCCAGCTGTGGGCAGGGTAACAATAACTGCTGACTGACGGGTCTCCCGACAGCGAAAAACAGCCCTGGTGGGGTCATACGCCTTTTCATCGGACGGATCCAGGGGTTATGAAGCTCCTGACAACTCCTGAGCCCCGTTCGCAACCCGGGGTCAAAACGGCCCTTTGTATTCGCGTTCCCCAGTTCCAGTTTCACATGACACCTCTGCCATCGAGGGACAATTGCACAAGGGGTCAATCTCACTACGATGTGTTGCTGAAGACCTTTGTTTTTGTTAGTTCGCCAGGCCTGTGTGTGACAGTGTGATTATTCACAAGTAATTAGAGTAACAGACAGTTAGATGGAGCCGTGTGTTGACTATAGGCTATCTTGTATCCTTATCAGTAACTTATCTTGACTGAAAATTAGCAGGAAAACCAAAGCGCTGTGGCCTGTCAACTATTCTCACTCAGGCAATGTATAAGGTCGAGTCCTTTGGGGATGAGTCACTCCATGCCAAAAATACACAATTCAGCTAAAAGATTTGTTTGGCTTACACAGGTGATCTTATCATTCTTAGGCTTGTTAAACACCCAAAGCCAGATCATAACAAATGTAGGTGATGCTGCATATGTTTCAGACGAGTGCAAATTCCTATCAAAAGATCTCCAAAATGCTCTGAGGCTGAATGAGGCTGTGATTTTGGCATTTTTACCAAAAATGCTAGTGAAAGCCAACCAACAGTATCTTATAATATATTTTTTTAAAAGTTAGTAGTAGTAGTAGTAGTAGTAGTAGTAGTAGTAGTAATAGTTTTAGCACATTGGTCTATACTGTTTGTTTGTGTTCATGTGCCCTTGGATGAGCACCAAAAGAAAGTTGTGTGAGTCACAGGCTGGCGTCGCCCGTCTGTTTTCAATTACACAGCAGCGCATCTCCTCAGCCTCAATACCTTTCGATTGTCACCAGGCCGCCTTTCGCTGGTTGCCAGCTTTAAAAAAAAAAGAAAGGAGCTTGTTTTGACAGACATAATAGGCGGTGCCTGTGAGGCTGTGAGGCTGTGCTTGGGGTCGGCTACCCTACCCGAGGGCATGTCTGCTCCGTGTGCCTGGGCTCTGCTCCGCGCTCTTGCTGCCAAGGTGAGATCATCCTCCTCTGTTCGCCCCACGCGCCGCAGAACAAGATCTGTGCTCAGAGTCGGATGAAAAAAAGGGCCAGACACTGGGACAGGGGAATTACCCATGAGTCAGTGTCGCTACCCAGGGGCGCCAGCCTGAAAAGGGGAAAGTTAGGACTCTAAGGGGCCAAGCATTGACAGGGGGCCCTTTGAGGAGACTATAAACAATATTATTAATTTAAAGGGCATCTCAATACTGTATTCTTTTATAGAGCCCAACCTTTTTTGTTGTGGCATCCTTATCACTACACCGCATATCAATAAGATGTGAACATTACTGTATGAAAGTAGGCATGAGATATTGGAGTTTTGAAACTGTGTCAAATCTGTAAGGCTATAATTAATATGCGCCATATCATATGAAAATGTAAATTGGGAAGTCTAATAGCTTATGGGGTTTCCGATATGGGACTAATTTTGTGTTCTCGTGTGGGCATAGGCATACACATGAGATTAATTTAGTTAAGTAAAACTATATCTGGTGATCAATTCAATTTAAATAATAAAATGTGATTAATTTGTTTTAAACAGTGAATGTCACTGAAAGCATAACTTAATTCTGTGCGCATAGGCTTATTTATTTATTTATGATGTGATTACATTTCATCCTGGGGAAATTCTGCAACAACAACACCAGTGTGAGAAACAATTTGTTGCCATGGAGTTTATTTACTGTGCTGCGAGTGACTGAGTGACTGAGTAACTGATCAGTTTGTTGTTCTCCTCGGACAGTAGCCTATCCCCACCTACGTCAATGTAAAGAACCGCATTAATAGACAAGCTCAGTCTGACCGGTATCGGTTGACAGTGTCTGTCAGCACGTCGCGCTTGTAAACAGAAACCCTATTGTCTCACTTCAGAAAAGTGCTGAGCAAGGCTACACCCATGGACCCACAGTCGCTACTAAGGTACACACACACACACACACACACACACACACACTCACACACACACTTACACTCTCTCTCTCTGTCTCTCCCTCTCTTACACACACACACACACACACACACACACACACACACACACACACACACACACACACTCTGCTCTCTGCACACTGGGTGGAGGATGGCAGGGGCAGTTATCGCTACTGATAGGCTTTGTTACACTGATAGGCCAACAACAACAACATTAAAGGGAAACATTTAAAGATGAAATATCTAGTAAAATAACTCAAAGAAATACGATTTTGTCCAGCACAATGTCACAATGTTTTGCTTTTGACACAGTTTTAATTGCAATCAAGCTAGTCAGGTTTTTTTTTTTGATTTTGAGGTGGGCAAGCCGGTATCCCAGGTCAATAAGTGCAGAATTGTGGTCAGACTTGATATGCCTGGCAGCCTATTACAGTATCAGTGCCCAGTGCCATAAGCACTTACTGTTATTATCTACTCAGCTTGACAGCTGTTCTTTTTGGAAAGTGCATTTAGAAATTTGGGACGGGCAAGATAATGCTTATGATACAACTGATGAGTAATGCTGTGTTGGGTAGTAGCCATGAAAGAACATGCCACCCACATAATAACTGATCACTGTTCTATGATCATGTTGATTCGTGTTCTTAGAGATCCAAGATTTTCATGCATTAGTAAGCTAATGTGATTACCAAAGTGTTTTATCCATAGAATTCAGTTTAAGGTAGTTTTTTAAGCTTTACCTCACTGACCTCACCTGGACCTCATCTGACCTCCCAGGTAGCTTAGATTGACCAGTAAAGCTTTCCTACATGATCATTGGTCATGTCTCACACATACAGGTGATATTGCATAAGTACTGCCCTACACCTCTGGAATAAGTAATCATGTGATAAAAAGTGGCACTTCCATGTCTGCTTCTAAAACTAGGCTATAAACACACTTATACTCTCTGGCTGTCTTGTGCAACTAATCTCATTTACTGATATACTGGTATGTAATCGGTGTTCCTGGCAATCTCTGTTTTTAGTTGTTTCTCTGTTAGCATGTGGCAATTTATTGGCCAATGTTATACCAACATCTACATACATACGCACATGTATGTTGTAATAATGTGTTTATATAATATTTACTAAACATTGGATTAGGATTTTAAAAAAGTAACTATATTTTATCTACAACTACAAACTACAATTGCATTCACCGGCCTGTTACAAAAAAATAACCACAGACAAAAGATTTTAATCCTTTGAAAAAACGTTTAATGAAAAAAAATGACAATATTTTCCCATTTAACAACAAAAAAATGCAGGAAAAGGAATGATTACCAGAGCCAAGCTCCTATGTACAGCATATTGCACTTGAGAAGACATAGGTCATTTACTTCCCTCAACAGCTGGAATGGAGTGGACCTGGGACCCACAAGCACACTAGACACATCAGACCACAGAGCCTCACAGCTCAGTTACTACTGGCATCGGTGGTCGACATGGAAACGGCATCAGAAACAAGTGGATCAAAGCGGATCCCTCCATGATAGTCACTGTCACCCAAAATCATCATCACTAGAGGGGACCACTATAGGGCTGTGGTGAGATGGCTTCTGTATTTGGTGTTTACTAGTGTGCTTTGGGCTCCTCAGGTTCAGCTTGTTGTACAGAATTTTAAGAGGCTAAGCAACAGTCTCCCATAAAAAACAGTTCATGCTACTCTCTTCGACAGGGTACAGTAGTACTACATGCCAGCATTCAACTGTTAAGACAGCACGGATAAACATGTCATTTCAATGGAATCTGAAGGCATTGGTTGTAATATTCATCAACTCATTGTGCGGTTTCGCTTTAAAGTTCATTTGTGACATGGATCAGACATAGATTGTCAGATGTGCGTATCACAAAGTTCACTGAACAAGACTGGTAATGACATTCAGAAACTTTACTGAACATTTACTGAACTGATTGCCTTTTTTAGGGGGGTAGGGTGGGACTTTAGGTATGAATGATTTGCCATATTGCCCTTAACTTAATAACATTACAGTTTGAATTCAGTCACATTACATTCAAAAAACCTTTAAGATAGAAATTTCAGAAGTTATTCACATGCAATTTTAGTTTAATAGAAAACTTGTTTTGAAGTGAGATACGGCAGACTGAATGAAAACCCCTTTTTTAATTGTAATTTTTGTTTGTCTTTTTACAAAATGCTATTCCCGTAGAAACTTGTTCTTATTCAAAAGTTACATGTAAACAGTGAGACTTTAAGTTCCCTGGATGGCTTAGGGAAAAAAACAAATCATTCTGCCCTCAAAAATTGAAGACACCGATATCTGTCACCAACATGTATCTTTTTAAAGGGAAGTATGACTTCGATTCTCTGATGATAAGGAAATTTGAAAAAAGGATGTGACCTGAACTGAAAAAACCTTCCAGAGAATAATACTGAACATATTCTTACTTTCCTGTCTAATTTGACAAAAAGAAACTTGACTAGCCCTCTGTAGCCACATGGCATAAACTACAAAACTGTCTGGGGGGCCAGGTGTACCCCCACAATGCCACAGAATTGGAATAAGGTCATCCAGCACTTCCACAAAGTTTTTGTCTGAGGAAGTTTGTGAGAGTAAGTATAGATCATACACAGAGGTATAAAAACACGTCTTTTCAAAGACTCCAGTGCACAGTTGTTGCAGACAGTTTTTCATTTTTGATATTACAGTTTGGGGCAAAAAGACTGTGGGCCAGGGAAAACCAAGAGGTCAGAATGGACAGAATGGATATCACAATAAACTCATCTTTTTTTTCCTGACTGATGTCTGCCCGTTCGAAGCCTTGAGATTGTGCTGTCTCTCTCGCACAGAAAACAAACTGCAGAGACAGGCTGCTGGTCTGCTGGACACAAGGCACATTTGATGTCTTTTTGATTGTCTACAGGTGTTTTTTTTTTGTTATATAATTCTTCTCTGACCCACAGTTGTAAGAGGCACACCAAACTAACCCATACTGAATGCACACAAGGAACCTGCACATGTCCAGAAATTGGAAATATATAGTAGCACTGAGCAAATGTACACCAAATAAATTAGAATAAATTACTTCAAAGAAACTTCAATGACTTCAGGCAAATAATATATTAAGAAAAACATAAGAGACTGAGAAGGAGTGACAAAAGGATGAACACAGCGTGAGTATGTGTGGTGAAAAATATAACAAACTGGTTATGCAAAGTCATTGTCTATAGGGCTTAATTTCTGTCAACACTACCAAAGGAAATGACATCATGAGTATGTGGGCTTGTCCAACCCCTGAAATGGTTCAGATGTACTAAGGCAATGACTGATGGAATGTTTAATTTAGGTGATATGAATTTCTGTGTTCATCCAGTGTCATTCAGTCTTGACTTTACAAAAAGAAAGTCGAATGTTTGGGACAGTGAAATGCTTCCCAAGTGTAAATGTACCAACCCCCTGAGATATCTTTTTTTTTAACAGAGGCAAGTTCACTACTGTACTTTGTTTGTTTTTGTGTCTGACTTCTGACATGTGTTTTACACTACTGAAAACTCAGAACTAAGAATAAGAATCTAAACAAAAGATATCAGAACTTTTCAATCAGTTTTGTAAAAAATATCTCAATATAAATGTCATGTTCTTTTTTTGTGAAATCTTCATAAAAAGGTTTTTTTCTCTGTGTTATTTAATTTAACTCTAAACCTTTACCCTCACAGCACAGCAGTCTTAGCCTTCTTTAAGGGACTCTGGGCAAATTAGACAAATAAGGCAAAGCCGACTGATACTATGGAATCTGCCACTATTTGTGCTGACCTGACTGCAACAGCATTTGATCTTTAAGGTTTCTAAGCAACCACCACCAGCCTCCATCATAGCGATACAGCTCCAGAGGTGAATGGTGGGCTCATCAGCATGAGTGCAATTAGACCTGCTGAAGGAGTGTTCATGGAGACTCATACAAGGAAAAAAAAACTCATCCTCATCCTCCTAAACATACACTCTGTTGTGTACATGGGTTCAATGCGAAAGGCCTAGAGAACTTGTAAAGTGGTCAAACTGTGTCGTAACCAAAACAATAGCACCTTGAAAACCACCACAGGCTGAGTCTGATTGATTTATCATCAGCTTTGTTTCTTTTTCTCCTCAAAAATTATTTTGTGCTCACAGTACATGTTCAAACATTTCAAAAATCATAACTGCTTTGTTTCAGGTAAGAAAAAGTGTTCACAGAACATTTTCAAAAAAGAAAACAAAAAAACACACTTTTGTTTATCAGTGATAATTTACAAGACAGTTCTTGTTGTGGTTATAAAGGCCGGCCTAGGCCACAAGAGACAAAAAATGGCTCTAAAAAAAACAGCTTTTCGTCTCCCAGTTTGTGCGGTAAAAAATCCAACCAGGCCACAGTTGTTTTAAACCTGCGACGCAAAAAGACCAGCGTACTGAGGACCGCGAAGGTCCTAAATGGACCCAAGTTTAAAGACCGCTGGTAGATAAGACACACTGTCAAGACATAGGCAAAAAAAAAAGAAGAAAAATCTCAGTCATCGGCCACTGGCAGATAAGTCAAACTGACCTTTTACCTAAGAACAAATCAGTACCACAGAAGAGCAACCAGTTCAAAAAAGCCAGCAAGGAACCGTACACAACTACAGTGAGATTGACAGTGCACTGTGGTCATGTCAGAAAGTTCTAGATGCTTCAGAAAGCATAGAATCTCCACCATACTTTCCCTTCCCGTTCTTCCATTCCTGGATCGTCGCCATTTTGTTTCTTTTTGTTGTTTCCATTTTCCAACATCATTCCACTGTAGGAAGGAGTAAGGCAATAGCTGAACTATCAAAGGTACTTAAAGATAAACACATGAAAAAACAAAGAGAGAAAAAAAAAACTTCTCAACATACTGAACAAAATACTTTATCTTACATTTGTTTTTTTCATTAAAAATAGTTCTTCACACAGAATGGCTTCTTCATAAAGTTGAACAAAAAAGATCAACCCGAAAAAAAAAAAAAAAAAAGAAAAGATTCAGTCTCCGGCCCGCGGTGACCGTTTCTCTTTCCCTCATCCCCCCAATCTTGTCGTCGTCCTCGTCCTCCTCCTCTTGGTCAGTCTCGTTAAGTCATTTATACCATCCGTCCCATCCGCCCGAACCCATTTCCAGTCCTACAGTGCCATCAGAAATATTTTAAAAGTCTCAAGGGGACACGCTGCTTCAGGGGTCCCCCAGAGTGTGTTTAGGGGGCCCCCCTCTCTCCCACCGCAGCGCCCCCCCTCTCATCTTGGGTTGCCATGGTGCACAGGGGCCACGTCCACCCTCTGGAGCAGGTAGCCGAAGACGGCCGCCCCCACACGCCACCACAGCGGCAGGTGATCTCTTTGGTGTCTGGCAAACTGCAAAGGGACAGGGAGAAGAGACAGAAGAGAGGGATTAATACTGATTCATACTTACAAAAGAGTACAGTTTGTTCCGATTAGTGTGTCTGTTATATGTGATCTGCCTTTTGTGATGATGTATGTTGGTTGTTGTCTTTTTTTAATACTTTCCTTTTTATGTTATATCTGTGTTTTTATTGTGCATGTTGTTACTGTGTTATGTCATTTGTTTAGCTACCTGCTGCCTTTCTTAATTGATACTTCTGAAAACCAAGACACTTAAGAAAAGTGCCAAACAGAATGGATATCAGAAATAAATGCATGTTTTTTTCTGCCTGATATCTGCCCATTCAAAGCCATGAGGTTGTGCTGTCTAGTATAGAAAAACAAAGTGTATAGACAGACTCATAGTTTTGCTTGAGAACAGGCTAGAGAACAAGTGCGAAAAGACCACCATGTTACTGACCATCCATGTTAAAGGAGCGCACACTGATTAGAAAGAAAGTATGCATATGTGTTGTTTAGAACAACAGTATATGTCCAAGTCGGGGCCACCAGTGGTGTGTCATGACCCAGGTTGTATAACACTTAAGTGTTATTACTGGCCGAATGTAACCTATACACCTGCTGAGATGTTTTTACAACAGGCATGAAATTCCATACCCCTTGGTGACTCTGAACTTTGCGTTTTGTTTACGCGCCAGTGCACGGTACTCAGATGCACAAAAACAAAACAAAACAACGTGGCCACTTGTGGCACCTGTGTCACATCGGGATTCCCCGGATATCGAGTTTGGGGTGATGTTGTTTTGTCTGCAGAGAAGCCACGGACAGCCTAGGAATGGCGTGCGAAAAAGCGCAGCTTTGTAGGCCATGGACTCCCCTGTTGTGTCTAGACTGACAACTCCGCCAGATGAGCGTGGCTATTGTCACAACAGTAGCTCTGTTTACCGGCCTGCATGATGGCCCCCTGTCTGGACGGTATCGCCTGCACGGCAGGGAAATGACCAGTCGAGCTCCAGCACTGGCCATTAGCCCCAGCACTTTGTAAAGATGGTGTTAAAAAAGGGGGACCCCCCCCCCTTCCCCCCTTCTTGGGGTGATTATGGCGGGATCTCTGTCTAGAGAGGGGCCTTTAGGTACCCCCACAACCTAAAGCAAAGGGGGTGGGTGGGTTGGTTGGCGGCAGGGTGTGTGTGTGTGTGTGTGTGTGTGTGTGTGTGTGTGTGTGGGGTGCTTAGTTCTCCTAAAGAGGATTAGGGGATGACTCTTACATCAAATAAAGCAACGTGCGGGAGGGGATCAAACAATGCTCCCTGACAAATGAGGTTGTTTTTGACAATGACGATGACGAGGGCCCCCTTTCTCTTTCTCTTTTCTCTGTCTCTTTCTGCACTGTGTTGGTGCCCCTAAGGCGAACGTCGGGATCCGTGTTTAATTAAAGGGGGGAATATTAAGAGAAAGCAGACTGACTGTGTCGGCAGGATTACGAGAGCTCCTCTGGGGGTAGGTAGCGTGTCTGGACTGGGGGGGGGGGAGCTGACTGTCTCACATGAAACATTACGGTTGATTTGAGCTGGCATTTCTGGCACGGGAACACAGATTTTGTGATTTATTTTTTTTTGCCCCCCTCTTCGCACTTGCTGACAAAGTAAAAAATGTTTCACCGGGTTTTAAAGGCAAGAGGATTTGCTGCGGAAAGGAAGGCAATCAGGCAAAATTACAGTAAGATGGGGGCAAGTGAAGAGCTATTTAAGTTGTCTGTGTGTGTGTGTGTGTGTGTGTGTGTGTGTGTGTGTGTGTGGGTCAGGGAGTTCAGAGGTTCCCTAAGCACAGTCCCAGTGAGTCAAGCATATAATACAGCTCATCTCTGCTCAATCACGTCATCCCACTCTCCAGCCCCCCCACCCCTCTTCCTCCATGCCAATGGGTGCAGGAACAAGGGCACTGCTTTCTGAGAAATACATAGAGATTTCATCATTTGGACCTTCTCTCTCCATCTCTTTCTCCCCACAAATGAGAGGCTACATTGAAGAGATTATCTGAGTGCACTGCACACAAGAGAGGGGGTGAGGGGGTGGGTGGCTGGCTGAATCCCTTCAGGGAATAAGACTTCCCAGAGTCTGTCAGACAGTCGCTGCCTCCTCTCCTCTTCCCCACCACCCGCCCCGGCAGCGTGTGGACATCAAGGATCTCATCCCCCCCCTCCACTCCACTCCACTCCACTCCACTCCACCCCACCCCTCCTTCCCAACCCTCCACCCCGCTGTACCCTGAAGCCCCTTGCACCCCACCCAGCCCAGCCACCCCCACACATCCCCACCCAGCCGCCCCTTGCCTGTGCCTCTCGTTGCAGGGCGTTGCGTAAGCGCTCATCTCATCTCACCTCACCTCGCTGCACTGGAGTGCTCGAAATAGAGGGGCGGAGGAGTTTGAAGTGCGCGCTAACCGACGAGTGACACAGATAGGAAACACTATAGGAGGCAGACAACAACAGGGAAAGCTTTGTTGTTTGCCGTGTTTTTCTGTTGCTATTGTCTATCCAGTTAGGCTTGTTCGAAAACGCCACAGCCAAAAGCTCCACTGTATTTCGACAGATCACAAAGTATACTGGCATAGAGTTCTTACTTTAGACCTTTGGACATACATACGTACATCCATCATGGCAGTTACTGGACAAACACGCAGACAAGGCATGTTGACAAAGCCAACCTTTAGCAAAGAGAGAAGTAGCAGAAACATCTACAACAGCTAAAAATAACTCTCTTCAGACGGTTCTGTTATGGGCCTCTTTACCCAAACACACACACACACACACACACACACACACACAATTACACACATACACACGTGCACAGGCAAAGAGGCACAAAACACATGTACACAAAAAGCAGATGTTCATCTGTCAGCAAGGAAAAGCTGTCTGAACACTGGAGAGCCATGCCAGAGTGACTAACATTCGTGTGTGTGTGTGTGTTGTGTGTGTGTGTGTGTGTAAATACAGATTTGGGTCTCCCTCTCCTCGGTTACACAAGCTAGCGCACTCAACACTGCACCCTTGGCGATAAGGGCCATTCGTATCAGCTAGCCACACCTCGATTGCCAACACTCAATGTGTAAAATATTTACAACTGCTGATAAGGCTTTGGGTGCAATACCCAGAGGCCAGGACAAGGGCAGCAGATGAGGTAATCCGAGGAGCTGATTACTTAAAAAATTGTGGATGGGATGGGAAAAACACAATGTGCTCAAAAACCTATTTGTTTTACGTTATTTGAACGGAAATTAAGTTTATAACATTTAAGGACTGGAGAGATTTTGAAACTTGTTTTTTTCTTTAAAAAAACTAATTTTCACAATTTGTATCAGTAAAGTTGTATCAGTCGTATCAGTTTTCAATATTTTGTTTATTGAGCTCTGAGGTATGATTTAGGTGTTTCCTTGAATTGAGCAGAGTATTTTTAATAATAAGGAAAAGAACACATTCTAAACTGGTCTTCCTCATAGCCAACTGGACTCATCTACCTATCATCTACCTCAAATGTGTCCTCAAATGTTACACTTGGCCATTCAGGAACCGTGTTACCTTCAGTGAACTACTCTGGGCTAAATATCTATTTATAGTGACAATCACAGCACATGGATGGTGGTTCCTTAACATACTTGTTTTCAGTTGATCTTCTAGAGTTTATATAGCAGAAGAAGCTCTCAGCTCTATGAGTGAAAGCCAGTACGAGGTTTAGTATGGCTTATTTTAGCTACCCTCTTTGTGGTCTCTTCCCAGCTCTAAGTCTGTGGTTTTCTTGGCATTTACATAGCCCCCCCCAAAAAAAACAGGTGGCCTCCCCACCTGATCCCACCTAAAACCTGCCTGCCTTTGATGTCTGTGTCTCCTCACGGATTTCCACCTCACTTTTGATCAAGTCATCAAGGTGGTCATGTTTTAATTTAACTTTCATGACACGCCGGGATTCTGAGACTCCATATATAGCTTTAAAAGCAGGCACACGCCTAAGATGCCAACAAGCAAACCAGACCTGTCTGGCATGTGGAACTGTTATTTGGGCGTTTCAGGCCAGGCCCTTTCACCTGAATATCAAATATCTGTGTAAACAACATTGTCCTTTACTCTATGTGTGGGTGTGTGTGTGTGTGTACGTGTGTGTAGGTGTGTGTGTGTGTGTGTGTGCATACATGTGCATTCTTACATTACACAGTCTTCTATTCCAGTAAATGAGGTCACCGCACTGAGTTCAGTAGTGTCAGGTAAACATTACTCAGCAGGGATGACCTTAGTAGCCTCAAAAAAGTTGACCACAAAGCACCCCTCCCCTTCTTAACCCCCCTCTTTACCCCCTCCCAAAACACAGCCCACCATAACTCCTAGTAGCACCCTTCAGGCCTCAGGTTTGCTTACCAGCTGCAGCTGCTCCTGGTTGAAATGGTCCCCGATATCTCGCAGCTTTCGCCCGATCTGCACCTCCACGCTCAAGTGAGCGTCCTCGGCCTGCGCATGGCCTAATCTGGGGCCCTCCTCTCCCCGCGCCTCCCCCTGCGCCTCCTCCTGACCCCCCAGCTCCCCCCGGCCCTCCTGCCGCTGCAGGCCTTCCTGCACGTCATCCTCAAGGGCCCGCAGAGCCCCCGAGGCCCCGGCTGGGCTCGAAGAGCGCGGGGAAATGCCAGCGAAACCCAGCGTTGCCTGGAGAAAGAGCACATACACACACAGAGACAGACGCGCACACACATACACACATACACACACACAGTGCATGAGTTAGCACAAGATAGACTGTCACAATGCTGAACAATACATGTCAAAACAACCCTTTTTTCCAGGGCCTGAATGATTAACTCTGCTGGTACACACACTCTTTCAGGGAGGATAATGGTTCTCTTTCAGGGAGTATCCAAACAGTGTGTGTGTGTGTAAACACAGGGTGAATATCCAACACACACACAGATATATATTTTCAGTGAAAATAGTTATTATACGATTATTAATAATTATTAGCTATCATTATTTATTATCTTAACTTCTGTTAAAACTTTCACTGGATGCTTTTGTTTACCTATAAACTTGTATAGGATTTTGCCAGCCCTTGTTCTGGATCCAGGCTATAATCCAATTGTGTACCAAAAAAAAAATCCCTGGCTTCCAGACATGCGTCATGACAACAATAATAACGTCATAAATCTGACAGGGAAATGTGCCGTGCTTGAGATATCGGCAGCACATAGGGCAATCACATTCAGATTATGTCATCGAGTCCAAACTGGATTAGCCTGTTTGGCCTTCAGGTAGGCTAGGCCAGCACAACATGTAAGGTAATGTAATGTGCTTGCCAAATGTTTTACAGATTTATGGGGTTTCAGCTGGCTAGAACATTAAAAAAAAAAAAACAATCACCAGCAGAGATCTGTGTTCAAAATATCAAGTGTCTGGTGGGCCATTGAGATGAGGACACGTGCAAGTTTGAGATGAGGACACTTGCAAGTTTACACATTGCGCAACCATTCTGTTGTTACACTGTAACATTCGAGACAGTTTACACATTTCACCACACTAATCCATTCGGGTATTACACCATAACGCATGTGAATGTTTACATATTATGTCTCAGTAACCAATTCTGTTATTACGCTGTAACGCACGGAATAGAGAGCGTACCGCGAAGGAACGGCCTGGGCTCTTGTGCCAATCGGCAGGACAGCATACCGACGCTGCCTCCTCGCACGGGAACCACGGCCGAGCTGTTTGTCTGCGTGGCCCGGTCCTCGAATGTGACGTCCACGAAAGGGGTACCCCAGCAGCGAGAGATGGGCCTGAACATGTCCTCCTCTTCATCGTCCATCAGCAACCTCAGCGGTAATCCCCCTGGAAGGATCAGTAGGAGTATTAGTGAGCGCGTGTGTGTGAGTATGTGTGTGTGAGTATGTGTGTGTGTGTGTGTGTGTGTGTGTGTGTTAGTTAGAATGTGTGTGTTTGTGTGCCCGATCTCAGTGTCTGTTAGACCAGGCAGGCACACACACACTGAACACATCTAAACAGTTACTATGGAAAACACACCTCATCCCACATAATCCCTCATGCAAAGGCCCCCCCCCCAACATTTTCGTTAGATTTATCCGAGGTGAATATTGCTTTTGTTCATCTGGCGTGATGCACCGTAAGGCGCACCTGACTGGCTGTGAATTACCTCATTTAAAAGGATTGCATTGTTGGGCGTCCTGGTGCAGGCTGACAGAGTGTGTGTGTAAACAAAACCCTCAGGGGGATCAAATGGTGCCACCTTTAATGCCCACGATGCAAATGACGGATAGTGTGACTGTATTAATCACAATATTGTAATAAAAAACTAATATTTCATAATCACTCTGATCACTACAACCTTTTTGCCATTCTGTTACAAACAGCTTCTCTCTTTAAACATTTCTTCATTACATGTCTAACTGAAAACTGAAATGCCAATTGCATTCATGAACAATCCTCTTAGACATAATTCTGCCTATGTTTATCACTATGGGCATACCTGTATGGCCTAAGTCTTACACTGTTGTAGTTTCATGCTCAAGCATGAGGGTGATAATACAGAACAGACACATACACAAGGGAGAAACAACCAGCTACATGACACATGTCTTGGGAGATAAAGTCACTTCTGCAGTTGCCATACAACTGAGTGCTCACTACAAAGAGACGGATTTGACAGTTCCTCTTGCTGATGTGGCAAACTGCAAGTGGCAGCAAAAAGATCTGCCTCCAGGGCATTTTTACCCTGCAAAGACCCTTCCCCCATCTCCAGAAAAGTGAGGTTTCTCCACACAGGTTCTAATTTCTAGGTGATATATACATACCTGTGCTATTTTTCAAAAACACACAATGAAGCATTTATATCACCAATGCTCATTACAGTATGGACACCTATAGGCACCAAAAACTGCAGGAGAAACAAAATTCCGAAGAGACTAAATTTTGAAGCCTTTTCTGCATGTGAAAAAAACCTGGCAGCCGCACACTCCTAATTTACAACACAAAAGTACCTGTAATGAGGTAAGACAAAATGAGTTTCCACATTACATTTTCCTATACCACCAGAATGAATGGACCCAATGGTTCACCAAGAGGGACAAAAAATTTGGCTGACTAAGATGATGAACTGCCTAAGAGAAACTTTTTCTTAGACTTTAATGTGCATACAAGCAGTTTAAACATCTGCAAACTCACTACAAAACAGGTGCAGGTTTTTCCTCTAACCTATCCCATTTGACTGAGCATTGGTAATAAACTCAAGCTATCTGCCCAGCGACAACTAAGGGCTCCCCCTATCGAATCTTTGTTGCAATAGCATTTTAAACTCGATTGTGGGCACGCCTTGGAGGCTGAGTGACAGACTTGGGACATGCCTCGACAACCCCCCATCGCCCAGCTGAGATGACGAGAGCCATCCGCACAGTTCGACAACCACCCACTGCTTCACTTTCAAGCACTTCTACAGCTTACAAAGCAAAACATACATAGAACAAAATCGACGTAATCTAGGGTATGCTAATTTTAAAAGGTCTGTGTCAACTGCATGAAGTAGGCTATATGACAGCGTAATTTGACCGATCATGGACTTAGCCTCTTTTAATATAACACAGACATAGACTACATTAATTGTGCAAGTGGCTTAGATCCAAAGTCAATTAATCTTATACGTATCTATTTCACAGTTTTATCTCCTCAAAGTTACTAAATACATCTTAACAACGGAACTTCAAGCCACTTTAGTGCAAGTCAACAAGGACAGTCAGTCAGCGCTCCCCTAGATGACCTGTGAGCTGAGTTTAAAACTGATACAATGCTCCATGCACTATTATCGCTCAGCAAACGCTCACTGACTCGTGTGACAAGCTTTGACATGCCAAGGTGTCAGTGGGGTTTCACGAGAGGTGATAGCCTACCCCGGGACACCGTCCGATCATATACTTCGGACACCTGCAACTAAAATGTCAAAAAGTTGTCGTTTGATAATCTTAACAAACGCTGTGTTCGTGTCTTGCATAAACAACGAGTTGTTGTTGTTGTTGATTTTTTTTTTTTACTAGACCAGAAAACAATGTTTTTCAGTCAGCCGGGGCGATTTCCTTGGACAAGCAGGCCTGCCTGCAAGGGACGTTGTACTTTGCAGTCACACAACTAAACAAACATCAGTTTGAATACTCTACATTAAGTGCAAGAGACATGTTATCCTGCCATGCGAAGAAATCGTTTTCATATCAGACAATCTTTAAATCGAGCAATGGGCTGAAAAACAATAGGACACTCACCGCCAGTTGACAACTTGTCCTCCGTTATTGGGGGTATTTTGACCTTTTTGGTAATTTTTATCCTGATCCGAAAAGATGTAGCCAGCTCTAGGCACCTCGCGTTGCACTCCCACCAATGTTGCCAACCTCAACTGTTGTGGGGGGCGAATGTTTTTTTCGCGAGTTCGCCGTGACAAATCCCGCCCCGTGCCGCATACGTCATTGTAGTGTGGTTATAGTAAGACGCGGCAAAATAACCGTGCATTTGGAGGTTTTCAGCACATTGAAGACACCGTTGCTATCGCAGGGTGGCCTTTGCTACCTGCTGCGAACACATAATGTACATGCACCACTGCCTTAATAAAGTAATTTAATACACCGGGGCAAAGGAATGCTTGAAAGTGAATAAAAAAGGTTCTTACTGCCAGCTGCCACGAATTTGTGTGAGCAGTACAATACATATTCTTCTGCTCACACATATTTCCTGACATAGCCTAATCTAACTTCTTAATTGATGGATATGCAAAGAGTATTTTTCTTGTAAACAGAATCTGGATTAATAAGGACAAATTGTCAAAGCAACGATCACGGACACTTTTCTAACGTCTTAAATGATCATGTGTGTGGTTCTTTAAGAGGCGCGTGCCCGCATTATTGTCGAACTGGTGAGGCACGGCGTAGCCAATAGGAGCGTTTGTTATGATCCCGCCTTCTGTTTCGTGTATTTTGACACGTGGAGGAAAGTAAAAAAAAAAAAAAAACGTTTCCCGAGGTAAACATGTGACCATCTTTTTTCTGTACATGAAACTCAGTTGCCCAAGGAAGGAAACGATGAGCCCTGTTTGTTATATCAATTGTAAGGCCTTTGGCTCGGCTTGTTTTTAGTTGTCATGTTTTCATCCATTTATTTTCAGATAGACTTAGTGTAAATGCAATTTGTTATCTAAGATTATTTATCTCAAGACATCCCTGACACTCATTGACCAAACCTTTATTTGCAAATGCAAGCTTAAATTGAGCTCTGCCAATCCCCGTAGAAGTATGTAATTTGTGTAAGGCAATTAGCCAAATAACTGCAAATCTCGCTAAATGTAGCCTACATTGTTTAAATGTAGAAATGAACTTTCTTCAATATACAGTATCCACTGTATTAATAACTAATTTAGTCAGGCTATGTGTTTTTATGCGATTGGCATATGTTTTAACATTTACTAAATAAACAGTGCAGAGATGATTAAATGACAAAAAGCAGTGATTGAGAGGATTGAGAATGCATGCCCGTACCAGAGCAGTTGGTTACAACTCACCAAGCTCTGCAAAGAGCATCTTCTCAGTCTCCTCTGCATAGGAACATTTGATAAACTATCATTTATTTCCTCTTTCAGCCTCTCCGATTTGGGCGGTGGGGCTGGGCTGGTAATGTGCGGTTGTTTTTTTAATCACAGTGCCTATTGCCCTCCAGGCACACAGATCATTGAGCATCGAGTCAGATGCGGTTTGACTCAACCAACCACACACTCACTGCATCCCTGTAGTGCTGACTTTAATCTTCTACTGCAGTGCCATCCTGTTTTTGGTTTATTTATTGTTGACACAAAACAATGCATTTCGCTTGAGATTGGCACATGTTGAATGAAGACATAGCCAGATCTGTGACATTGAATTGTTTGTGGTGACACTTTACTCGTTTATGACAGTGACACTATGTCATGCATTATAGACTAGTATAATCACATTGCAGGTGTATTAATAATGTGGTTATAAATGTAAGGTCATAAGGGGTCAACATTGTAAACAGATTATGGATTTACTCCTCTAATTATTAAGTCTTATGTCTGTTAAATTCTTCTGACATGATTTTGAGGAACAGACATGCATTAATTTATCATCTTGTTGCAAAGACAGTGGTTGAGGATGGCAAGAACAGTCTTGGATGTTGCTCTATTGGGGATGTTATGATTATGCTGTTGTGTCCCAACTTGCTGGAATGTTCAAGTTCAGCTGTGTGCCATTGTTTTGTGGTTTTTATTTTAAAATCAGTGCCTCTATTTTGAGTGATGCAAAAGTGTTCAAAATGTCTCAAAATTACGTATTCAGATTAGTTTTTCCTGGATGTATAATACACACAGCTGTTTACCACTGCTTTCACTAGATCCATCACACACAGAACAGAACTCTCATTTAACTCTGACTTTTTTCCACTGACAACTAAAGGAACAACATTTTATGCATGCCCAGGTATTCCCCCAAACAGCTAGTTTTGAGTAAGAGAAGGTTAATATATTATTTTTGAGCAAGCAGCATTTTCTCTTGCTTTTTTTACGTGGACACACATGGAGTTGTTTTGGTTTCGAGGCAAAGAAACCATGCAGAAAGCCTAATGCGTGCTCTGCGGGTTTCATTTGGAAAACAAACAGACATTAAAATAAATGAAGGCAGTCGCAGAGATGGCCTTGAGGTGCACATTCACACGCTTTCCCTGCTTTGTTACGGGGAATCCTTCACCTCAGCAGATGCAGAGTGAAACGTAAGGTACAGGTGCACATAGCAAGTCTTCTCAAACACACACTTGTTCGCTGAGGTGACACCCGGAATTCCACAGAGTTAGGTTTTGTTGGCTACTAAAAGCTGATTTTATGAATGTTTGAGAGTGTTTCATCTGCTTTATGAAGTTGGAAGCTTGTGTCCTTTCATTTCTGCAGCAGCAGTTGATGTGTTTTGAATCTGTTCTGCAGGTAAGCTCTTCAGAGATTCTCCAGTGAGCAATGATCTTATCAACTGTGAGATCCAGGCTTAAACTTATTGCAAGCCTTTTATTGGACCACCCTTAAGCACATATAGGATATAATAACTAATACAATCCTATAGGAGTCACGCGAGTCCTTTAAGTCATGAAGTAAACACATCATGCTTGTCCATAGCTTGCTGCTGTAGCACAACTGTAAGAGGATTACCATCTTGAGTAGAGTCAAAACCATTAACCAATTTGTGTGTTTGCACGGAGGAGTATCAGTTTATAACATATGTTATTCTGCTAATCTGACAGTTGTAGGTGCAGATGAATAATTAACGTTTGTTAATTGTGGTAATTTATGCATTCTACTGATGCAAACATAGGTCTCCTGACTACAGTAATGCAGCCTGGCCAGTCAGCACAACTTTTGTTAAGCGTACTAAAAGAATAACTTACCAACAGGTTGCCTTTTGCAACCACTTTACTGTTTTCACTATGATAACATTCCATTCAAGTCTGTTAAATAATAATAAATAAATAAATAAATAAATATAACGAACCTGGTCCTATGCTGGCTCTCCTCATGGCAGTTCTATGTCGACTTAAAGTAAACTCAAAGACTTCACCTGAAGTCAAATGAGTGTGTCCTTTAATGATCAAACGAAACGTAAACAGGAGCTGAGCCGTGGGGTGAGTCTGACCCTGAGTGGGTTTGGGTCAGCACCATGTATCACACAAGTTCCTTCTGGACTTGGTACCAACCAGGTGCACATGACCAGTGTGTGAATTGTCCGTAACTGTGCCAGATAGATTTAAGCAGCAAGGGGGAAAAAAAGAGTGGACTCTGAGGAGACCTTAAGTGGGCATTTCTTCAAAGTGCTCTCTGTAGCTTTGCCCTGATGTTTCTTTTGAAGAAGTGAATGTTGGTCTGGGCATTGATACCAGAGTGCAGACATAAGGGAAAGTTGTTGGGGGGAAGAGCTTGTCTCCCACAGTGCACCAAATGTGTCCAAACAGCTTTATATATCTTTGACTTGAGCTCATGTAATCTCACAGAGATGCTTCTCTATTGGAGAGTGCAGAACAAGTGTAAAAAGGAAAAAAAAAAATCCACAATAAATCATTGAAGGAAGAGGCACGGATCGAAATAGTCTGAGTTGCTCTGTTTCTACGGCAACTGTGGACGGGGAGGTACCTCGGATGAGAGAGGAGGCAAAACAAACCTCCTCTGCTCCGGTGGCAACAGCTCAGCAATTGGCTCTCGATTCGTGTGATGGCGGAAAAAAGAGAAAATATCAAAACAAGGTCCCTCAGAAACCCGGGAGCCACCTCCCCTCACCCCTAGATGTTGCATCAGAAAGCTCCAATGAGCGTGAGAGCAACACATGCACACACACAAACACACACGCACACACACACACACACAAACATATACACACTGGCATGTGCACACACACATGCACACACACGCGTGCATGCGCACGCATACACACACACCCACACACACACACACACACACACACATAGCTGTACAATCACATGCTCCACTTCACCCTGCAGCGGCTGCCCTTCCCTCATAGCTCTCCCGCCAAAACATCCCCTCCACGTGAATCCTGCCTAGAAACCGAGGGGGGGGACTTCCGCTGCGCTCTGATTGGCTAAGCTCCCTAGCAACGGCGTGCACTCTAGCAGCCAGTCAGCTGTGCTGTGCGCGGCACACTGAACCAATGACACGGATTGCTGTCAGACTGAGACAGGAACAGTGACCTGGTAACAGTCCGCGGTCAGGGCCCGGGAGGAGAGGGAGGACCGCTGTGATTGGCTCATCCTGCTGCTCCCTGTTGATTGGCTGTGCTCTCTCTAAGTTCTTTGGTCATTCATACATTTTGCTACTGCGGCCCCCCCATACTCCCCCACACCCCCACCTCCAAGTTCTCTCCTACTAAGAAAAGGAAGCCACCCCTCCCTGAGGGCACTCCACCGGCCAAGGTCAATGCAGAGGCGGCTCCCTCCCATCCGGATTGGCTCAGACCAAAACACAATCCTAGTAACAAGTCTTGTGCCTGCCACAGCTGGGTGGGATTAGCCTTTAGTCTTTGAACCAGACTGGGCAGAAGTGTGTTGTTGTTGTTGTTGTTTTGGTTGCTCTGTACCATCCTCCTCATCCTGCCTGTATGTGTGTGTGCGTGTGTGTGTGTGTGTGTTGGTGTGTGTGCATGTGTGTGTGTCCGTGTGTGTGTGTGTGTGTGTGTGTGTGTGTTTTGCGTGTGCGTGCTGGGGTGAGTTAAAGTAATAACTAAACCAGAGAGGGTAATACCCTTAAATAATCCCAATGGAATTCTCATTCATTATTCATTTCTGTAGTCTTTTTTAACTATGTTTTTAGGCTATTGTCAGTATCTCCACTGTGTGTGTGTGTGTGTGTGTCAGGGTGGGGATGGGCTATGCACACCTTCACATTACCCTTTACTGAAGCTTAACATGCTGAGCAAAAAAAATAAAAATGGAAATATTCTGAGCTGGCGTGCAAGTCTATGTCAGCAGAGTCCCTTTTTTAAATCTCTCCAGGGGGATTATGAATGAGGTTTTTAAAAGTAATTGCAAATTGGATTACAAACTTTCCCAGAACCGATGGTGAAATGGAAGCACCAATGATATCTTGGCAATACGACAAGGATGATTTTCCTGCAGTGCCTTACATGATATGATGGTCATGTTCTTTTCCCTGCATAAGGCTAGGCTTGTTTATTTCTGTACTGTTAGCTGGTCACATCTATGTAATTGCCTACTCCAATAACATTCAACTTTAAAACCTTTTCCATGATGGTATTTTGCACAACATGTCTTTTCTATGGTTAATTTTGGGTCAACAAAAGAATAGCTGATTTTAATGAAGAATGCCCACTGACAAATTACAGTCAGTTTGCAATAATATTACACTGTATTTGATGTGTTCCAGCCTCTAGCATGGAGCTTAGAAGTGCTTTGCACTCTCTCAAATGTAGATAATGCAATTACTCTGTGATAATCATGTATGGAAATACCAAGCACTCTGTTTTCCATGAAGTTGTTAGGTAAATTATGTGGTGCTAATTCCGTTTTGACATATGCTGTGCATGTAATGTCATTTTTTGCCTTCGGCTTCGGCACATGAGAAATGAGAGCCTTAATGACTCTCTTTTATTAAAAAACAAAACAAAAACGCATCCCAACTCAAACTGAACACAGCTGTAGGAGTATGTGTGTGAACGGCAAACATGAGCAAAGGTAAAATGCAAACGCTCACTGATTTGTATCTTTCCAGCCACTGATTTTATCAGCCAGATAGACATGCTATGAATTCTTTTACAGTACTAAAGAAGATGCTTCTGCTGGTCTGACTGTACAGTAATACAGTATGTGTATGCAAAAAGTCAGATGCTGCTATTTTAGGCAGTATTTAGGCTACAGTATGACACAGCAAACTTTTGCGGTAGGCCTCGGGAGTGTCAAAGTGTGGGATGTGGGGGTTAGGGGGGTTGGGGGGAAAGGTGGGACTGATTACTGAGTTCCCAATGGCGGTAGAGGCCCTAGCAAGCCAGATGCATGAGAAGTATGGACAGTAAGGCAGCCCGAAGAGACTGCTTGCATGTAGGACCCAGAGTTATGTGCTGTAGCCCGGTTTGGCCAATGTAATAAGAGGATGGAGGGTGGTGAGGTTGGATTTCATCAGGAAAACATCCAAACAGCACTTCCCAGACATGCAGCTACAATGCAACTCCAATCTGCAAAATCACAAAATCAGTACTCAGACCTATTTACACAAAACTTGAACGAGGTCAAAGGGTGTTATTTTACATGTGCTGTGCGCGCACCTCTGTGACATCAGCCACAGCAGTTGTTTGCTGAAAGTGATAGCCATCCATTTCACCAGAGCCATTTCCCCCAAGGCCGCTGCCCAGATAAGTACCAGTTTTGCATGATGGGTGAGGTTCTGGTGTGACCGTTAAACTTCTGCGCCTTATCAGCTCAAGGAAGTCATTTGTTACGAAATACACAAACCCCGTAGACTTGTTCACATGACAAGGACAAGGCTGTTTTGGCACTCAGACAAAGAACACTGCTAATCGGTCATGCTCATGATGTTTCTTCGTGCAGATTGCAACTCTGCTTAAACTTGATAAGTTGTTTGTTTTGTTCAAATGAAATGAGTGCCAAAGGGTTTCCAAAGTGTGCTTGCTCAGTGTGCATGTACATTGATGATAATGAAACGCTCCCACTGCTTCTGGCTACAGGATCAATCAGGCATATACAGCACAGCACAGCACAGCGCAGCGCAGCGCAGCGCAGCAAGAGATGCATGTGGGTGGGGGTTAGTAAGTTTCTATTCTGGGGAGACACAGGGAATCTATGTGTATGCATTTGTTTGTGTTTGCATTTGTTTGTTGAAGTCTATGTTCAACTTTAAGCTTTGTCTGTACATGCATTCTATGAAATCTCCCTCCTGAGATAACAAAATGACTTTGACTTTGACTTTGACACAGCCTGTCTGAAAAAGAATAATGTGCAAGGCACACTTTGTGTTTCATTTTGTCACTTGTCACTGTGATGGTTCTACTGGCCTGCAGGCACATGCAACAGTTCTTGTCGTGATTGCACAACACTACATTGCTAACTGGTAATCTGTATGCAGTTATAGTACATAACACATGCACATCTTGCAAAATGAATAAGAGGCAGGTTCAGCAATAAAAACAACACTTACTAGCATTTTACTATGTCAATGTTATATGGAAATTGGTGGCATAATCTTTTTCCGAAGCGCTAGCAGTTCATTTATGCAAACAAGACAGTTAGGGGCGTAGGCAGAAATCCTAAAATGGGTGGGCCCAGCCCAAAACACATAGGTTATTTTTATTACTTAAACAGTCAAACTTATATAGCCTTCTGATTGGCTGGGCCTGATTGACAAGTGGGTGGGCACAGGCCCACTCAAGCCCACCTGTGGCTACACCTATGACAGTTATACTTATGAGAAAAATACCCAAGGTGTTTGTCTCACATATATGGTGCAAAAATTACAACTTGAATTGATACAATTGTGGAACACAGAGTGGTTACAGTGTGATAAAACCATGCAATACACAGTTTTGTATGTGTAGTTACATGTAACTAATATTTATATGAAACTATTTCACAGACCCCCCAGTTCTCTATTATAACTTTTTTTTGTTTTAAGGAATGCTTCAAGGAAGTCACACTCTCTGGTAAAATGATCCAAGGCTAGTCATATTCAGGGCACATTGTTCTTTGTTTTTACTGGTGCTCATATAGATTCTGTTTGGAATAACTATAACTCCACACCCTGGAGCAGAGCATAATGGGAATTTAGTTTAGGTATTAGTACTATCAAAGGCATTGCTTGGAGACGTATATGATTAACAAACCAATTAAGGCTTTAGTCAAACACACACAGCGCTTAAGACGCCCAGAGCATGGCAGAGCAGTTTGTACCCCAGCTCATTGGCAGAGCCTGGGGAAAGCCCTCCTCTCCCTCCTGCTCATTGGCTGATTGTGTGTCACAGCGGTGGAATCCTCAGCAAGTCAATAAGATTGGACCATGGGCTAAAAATGACCCCCCCGCCCCCCATGCAACCCCACCCCTCCACCCCGAGCACACCTTCTTTATCACCACCAGCAACTCACACACACACACACACACACACACACACACATACACACACACACACACACACACATCCCTCCCATCCCCATGCACCCACGGTGAGATTTAGGGGAATGCATTACATCATTTCTGTCAGGAGAGAGAATAGTGTGTGGTGTTTTAAATTTTTCATTCATTCAAAGGGATTAGTGGTCATGCTTGTTCTTCCATGAAATTCCAGAGAGGGGGCCTTCTTATGTTTTATGCATTCATATTGGGGTGAAAAGAGGGAGCAGCTATGGGCAGAAA
The DNA here is from genome assembly GCA_030347295.1 of Setipinna tenuifilis. NCBI lineage: Eukaryota > Metazoa > Chordata > Actinopteri > Clupeiformes > Engraulidae > Setipinna > Setipinna tenuifilis. Next base: position 22,129,623 of record CM059282.1, read on the forward strand.
TGAATCTTATTTGGCTTCACTCGAAATCATTGTGTTGTCATCTTTTTAAATGGAAGACAATTGATCTGTACCAAAATTGTAATGACTATGTACTTTCATGCAGTATGTGTCTATTAAAACTGGTGTTAATGATGATTAACAAAATTAACAAACCAAACGAACAAATAAACGAACAGAAAGCTTTACTGCTGTCACTAAAATTTGGACATTCTAAGCGGCCATTTTGAGGTGCATGTTTTCCTCCTGCATAGTGTTTTTTTGTTTGTTTGTTTGTTTTTTTGACTATGGGACCTAGGTAATGTGAAACATACAGCAGAAACACTGACACAACACTATGAACGTACTAACTAACTAATCTGACCTTTTGTGTTGTAGTCAGGAGTTTATTTAGACTGTGCTTAAAGTAGAATTCGTAAGCATGTTGATTTTCCTGACTGCATGTGGGATTGCTGGAGTAGCAAGTAGCCTTTTAGGTAATTCCAGGATAATATTTTTCACCACAGTAATAATTATAGCTGTGAGCTAAGTCCCTAGAAGGACAAAAAGCAGGCCACTAAAACAGGTGTAACCATTACTTTATATGCCGTAAAAGAAAACAACGTCAGTTGTGTTAACTCTACAGACAGTGTGACTGGTATGGGAAAATGCCCTTTAGATTTCTAATTGAGCAGCAGTTGCTTTCCTGTGGCTTATAAGGGAAATCCCACCCTTTGCATCCATCAATGGCCTCTTTCATGAGGGGCCAGACATGAGAGGGGCTCCATAGCCTGGGTGGTCAGTGGGTGCACTGGCCACTGCGGTCACCAGCAGCTGTTCCCTGGGAACGCTAAATGGGCCACACCTCTGCCTCCACAGCATCGGCCTCAGAGAGTTTGGGTCACTTCATTCCAATGGGATTGGGTGGACATGAGAGCACTGTGTGATCATTACAGAGTGGGGCACCAGGTCCCTGTGTAAGGGTCACACAGATGCTGGGTGTTCCTTTGTGCAAACATTCCTGTCACATCAAAAAGGTCACCAAAGTGCAAGCCAACGTTTGGCAAAAGGAAAAAAAAAAGGAAAAAAAAGGAAAGAAGAAAGAAAGACAAACAGTGCGCTAGCCAGTCCATTTTTCCGTAAAAGGAGAAATACTGCAGACAGAAAACAGATCTGAAAGGATTGAAGATGAATATGTCTGGAGGATGAATAGGCCTCTGATCAAAGGATGCGAGCAAAAGCTGAAACAAGACGAAGAAGTGGGTGCTGCATACTCTCGGCATCTGTCAGAGCAGTTCAAAGTTTGAACTTAATGAGGGCTCAGTCACTTCGGGAATTAAATATGCTTCTTCCAAAGCCTGCCAAAGCTTTTTTAAACAGTGATGTCAGACTGACAATAAGAAATACGAAAATAGCAGTAAGGGATAATAGCTGTGGATACTTTTTCGGCAAATGTAAATGAGGGCAGTTGCCAGGGACATGGATATTTTTACTTACTGACATTTTATTCATTTGTTGTGACTTTTTTTTTTCTAAATTCCTTATTAACATACACTATATGGGTTGTCCAGTATGTCCTGTCAAACAGCCAACATTTATTTTACAACACTGTGATCATCTCTGCATACTAAAGAAGATGTGGTCATATTGGTGTAGCTTTAATCATGTCATCCTTAAAGCGTCCTAGAGCTGGCTGTGTTTTGTGGTTGTCACTGACAATGTGAAATGTGACGCTTGGATCATTCAGATAACTATCTAGGTGGCTCAAATGAACTGAAATATGATTCTCCTCAGGCCTTTGGCCAATTCCACTTGTTTAAGGGCTTTATTTCATCCCGGCGATGTGGGTCTGATTCAGGTGTTTTGTTTGTTTGTGTTTTGTTGCCATACTCTTGTTGTGATCCCATACAGCTAATACACTAAACACAACGATATGAAAATGAATATAAAAAAAGCTTGATTCAGGTCATTATAGGCTACGACCCATTCATGATGCCTGTGAATAATATTCGTAGCCCTTTTGTAAAAAAAGAGACACGTCTCAGATCTCATAGGCCCGGTCCCCGAGGAGCGTGCATGCATACGGCGAAAATCTCCCCCGCGTAGGCACACAGACAAGCCACAATGATGTCATGTGTTTTGCAAGCACTGAGTCACTAGAGAGAAACACAATGAGCACATATCCTGCTCTGTGGGTTTTAAGGG
>CM059282.1:22136803-22219303 GCA_030347295.1 Setipinna tenuifilis
AGCCAAAGTTTGGCTGAAGTCAGTTCTCCTTCAAAGAATCCTCCCTTGTGACATTTGCGTTATTTTTTTTTTACCACTTTGTGCATTCTGTTTGTCCCAACTTAAATGTATCCTGCCTTCAGCTATTTTGACCACTTGGTGCTATCTGCCTGACGTTTCATGTCTTTAAGATCATTTCTAGCCTTGGCAGGTGGTTTTCCAAGAGTCATGCTTTAAAACTTTGCATAGCACATGTATGACATACCAGCTGAGGTCATGGAGTGCTCTCAAGATAACATCGCCACCTTGGCACAGTGGCCTATGAGCCAACCACCATCCTCTTTGATTCAGTCATTATGAGGTCAGCTCCTGTTCAAATACCGGGAGCAGGGCAGAGTAAAGAAAGTCATCATCATCATCATCATCATCATCGTCATCGCTGTTGTTGTTATCGTCGCCGTTGTCATCATCATCATCATCATCATTATCACTTTTATTTTAACTTCTTTTTGCATGGTTCAATACTTGTGTCTTTAGTTTGTACAGTAGGCCTACAGTGACTATTTAGCAGTGTGATGTGTGGTGAAGTGACCATAAACAATAATAAGGTATGTAGGGATTTACATTAAAGGTGGCATTAATAAACTAAATCTTAAACCTGCAACCAAATCTAAAAGCAAAAAAATCTTGTTGGAAAATATTATAGAGTAGAGACATTTGAAGACTTCTGGTTTTCTGTGCTACAGCGACAGCAATATTTTTTAATGAGCTACTAGCGCCACCTGTTGTATTGAATGAGAACTACCTCCACACTGCCTCTATCGGCTATGTGTAATCGTTAAAGAGTTATAGAAATAATAATTAAAAAAACTGTCATACTTGTCAGCTGTACTTAGCAGAGCAGCATCCATCTAAAAAAAGCATCTGAAGCTCTCTCATTCTGATTTAAAGCTTATCAGTTACATATGGCAAACAAACAGCATGTCATGGTCCTAATGGTCTCACCATGCAAGTGCTTCTAAATCCCTGGAAAGGACCCACCCAATAAAAACGTACATTTGATACATTATTTGAGGTTTTAACGGTCTTTCTCAAATGTACTATGTATAAACCTTACTTCCTCTCACTCATTCCCTGTTGTGTAGTTCAATGAAGTAAGAGTAAAAGTAGCCTGATTGCATACAATCTTGATGATGTTTTTTTTTTTTTTCAAAAGGAAAGGTGGAATTCTTAAAAAGCATTCAATCATGTAATCCAATCTTGGTTTGGATCTGGATCAAACCTTTCTTAGTGTTGTTCAAGACGTGTTTGAATTAGGATAAAATCCAAACAAGTCAGGATTATCCTGATCTCATCACAAGACTGGATTCGATATGGAAATTTTAAATTATTTTTAGAACAAATTTAAATAAACCCTTGCAAACTGAAAAGAAATGTTTGCATTCATTCATATTTTGTGAATGTTCCTATCATCCTCTTGCCATCCTACCCTATCTTATCATATCATATCCTATCCTATCATATCAGATTATCCTATTCATGTTTTCTACATTTATTAAACTTGGACAGTGACAATGAAAATGAAGTACACAATAAAAATGAAATATTTCTGATTATTGTATTGTTTTTTGTCTTTTCAAGTTAAAGTAAGTATACTTTAACTAAGTATATGTCTACCTGTTGTTCTTTACATAGGCAGCAGGCTATACTGTGGAGTTTTTTAATGCATGGGTAAACTGAATTTAGTAATCCTAAGAAATTCAGTATTTTTCATCACAGTAATACAAACCAGTGTTGGTTTAAAAAAAATGGCATAGAAAGTAAGATGGATCATGAGAGGATCACGAGATCCCAGATAGCAAAACAAAGGATTTCCAAATCTGCCAAATTTTTATCCAGATTTTTTTCTTTTGAACAACTGGGCCCAGTGCTTTATGGCCTATAGTCCCTTTGCCCTTTGAAGACATTTTGCTGGATCCTCAACATTTTTAATGAGGCTGTGTACCATGGGGGGATAGATGCTCAAATTCTTTACCATATCATGTTACTAAACTGTAGCCAACCTAAGCGGGTGACAATTGATCATCCAGTTGTTTCTTTTTACTATTACTTAATTTCTTCTCTTAAAGTACTGAAATGCCCCACATTTCACATTTTACATACCTTCTATGCACTGGAGTGAATACAGTGTGGGTTTATGGAATAAGCAGATCTTTGCATTCTGTTTTTATTTTATTTGCGTTTTACTCCATATCCAATACAATGCATTTTACTCCATATCCTATTCAGACTTTGGGTAGTATTTCAATTATTTCTTTCTTGTAAAATGTTACCCCCTCTAGGCTAAACTTGTGTAATATTTAAAATGTTAATGCAGGATGTCCATGCAAGACTTCCAGTAATACACGTCTGGTCTCCAGTCTCTGTGTTTTCTTAGCTATTGCAGTTCCTGGTTCTGTTTGCTGTTGCTATTTGAACAAAGTTCTGATGATTCAGTGTGATACTGTTACAAGTGTGTCACTGTGTCTTTCCACTGTGTGTAACAGACGCCATTCAGATGTCACAGACATCAGATATTTCGAAATGCCGCTGACCCCCAATTTGTGTAAATGCAAAGCTTAAGCAAATATTCAATATGTATATGGGCATTTGATAACATGGCTGACATCAACCATTTTAAGGTGTTGCTTTCCAATACAGGTTGGCCATGGACAGAGGCCTAGCTTGTCAAAAGGCAACACAGGCAACTGTTTGGGCCCCCCCAGTCACTACAGGCCCCCCAAGGCAGAGACAGCTGAATCTGCAGTATAGTTGCAATACAGTTTTCAACAGAAGTTTTGGTGTTTTTGCTTGGGATGCCAGTAGACGAGAATCACCTCCCGTCAATGGAATATCCTCCCATAGGTCAAATTTGTCCTCTGTACAGGACATTTATCAACCTGAATATCTTTCACCCCCTTTTCCATGTGCTCATTACCTTTCAAATATATAGGAAAGTAAAAAAAAATAGTGATAATAAAATATTTTTTTTCGTGGTAGTTAGGAGGACATCTATCCAGGACAGTATTAGTGGGGTTTATGGCAGCACATTGTGAACAACAACATTTCTGCCTTCGTCTTGTAGCAGATGTGTGTTATGCTCTGCTTATATTCATATACCGTGTGATAGCCCAAGAGAAATAGCCCAAATGATGATCAAAAATGATCAAAAATCAAGTTTGCCACATTGCACATGTAATGTGCAGGAAATAAGTGTGTTCATCACAGACAAGGCTTTCCATACCAGGAATCATTTGAATTAATTTGCAAAAAAAAGTATGCTCACTTTTAATGTTTTTTCTTTTTTTTTCAATTTTGCATTTAAAATAGGATTTTACTTGTATATGTTACTAAATTATAATATCTAAACTGTGATGGCATATAGAACAATACTGATTTGTCCTTACAAATGTAGCTGTATGTCTTTCCCTAATTCCCTGGCTTATATTACACTAAAACCCCAGCTTCTTTTTTTAAACAGTTTATGCTAACTGAACGATACACAGATCAGACTTTTGGAGACAGTGGTAAAGGGTGTTACATATGTGATATATTAAATCTCTGTAGTAAAATATTATTTAACACAAATCAGTCTTATTGTATCTACTGGTATATGCTTGCTGCCATTCCTCTCTGTTTTTACTGCATACTGTGTTTCAGAACTTTGGTGTTAGTCTGTAAAATATGAGTTAATTAATAAGCAAAATAACTCTAAAGCACTAACAATCACGAAGGCCACCATTATGTACAACACCTAGTTATGTTTTGTAACAAACCTTTGCAAATATATTACATTCATTTCAGTTCACTGTGTCATATCAGGTTGTTTCCCCAAAGACATAACTCGAAGGTCAGGAACAGAATACATCTCAGAGTCAGACTGACACTAATATTTCCTTAATGGCAAAAAAACAGACCTGTGACCATCCCACAAAGTGATAATCCATGGCCTTACGGCCACGACCATCAAGGTTGAAAAGGGGTTTTATAGAGGTCAGAAGGATATGCTACAGCCATTTTGTTGTGACCTTGCCAAACTGTAAAGCACTTTGAGCTGCCTCTTGTATGTATGAATTGTGCTATACAAGTAAAGGTAATTATTATTATTTTTAAGGATAGGAATTTTGGTGGAATAGTCTGGTGGTAGTGTTCCAAGGAAACCAAACATAGGTGTACAAAGGTAACTGGTTCCCTGCATAAGGGAAACAACATCCATATTTAATTACAGCCTTGTAAGCTTTGAATATTCAAATCAGAGGGACTGTTTTCCTGTTGGTTTTCAAGGAAGATCAACATCATTCAAATAACCTAAGTTGTGCTGTAAAGGTGTATCTCTCAGCATACGCAGTGCTTTTGTACAGGGAGATACAGTTAGTGGGGTATGAGTCTTTATTATTTCTTTTGACTTGTTAAAGGAAGGAAGCCTCAAGTAGGAAATGTATTGGGGTTGATGCTTAGTATCATGGTTGTACTTAAAGAGTTTGTAAACGAATACAAAGGAGAAGTACTAATGTTTATGATAAAATCCCCATTTCAGAAACATTTTAAGAGTATTTAGTTGACATGGATGGTAATAACTGGATTATGGTTGTGACCATTACAATCCTGATGTTCTTTGGTGCTGGTGAGTACATCTTTATATATCATTCAATAGTTCTTAATGAAATGTGGAAACAGCTGTCTGAAAACATGTTGTTTTTTCCCCCAAATATTTTAGTGTTTTGTTAATGACAAACAGACTAAACAGATATTAAAGGTACTTAGTTCTTGTGGGAAGTGGGAATGGTTTTACAAGCAATAATAATGGAACATTCCATCAAACCTCTTTTTTTATAAACTACAGGTTATTGCATAGTGCAAGAAGTGGAGAATTGCAGGAATAAGAACATTACTATTTCAGACGAAGGATTTGGAGGGATAATTAGATACAATTCGAGCTGTTCAGGTAAGATGACGGTTTTATGGTTATTGAGCTTTCCATACAGGTGTATTGTTTGAATGCCTTTTCCTTTGTATTCCTGTTTCATTCATACTTTTATTCACTATTACCAATTTTGGTGTACTTGTGTAACGACAATATTCTATTCTATTCTATATTTAACCATTATACAACAGTCAGGTCCGGTTGAACTACTTCTGCAATTTGTGTTTGTCAAGATGCATTCTAAGCGTCAATAGGAGTGAGGATATCCCACGGTTTACCATGGGTGACCCTTCACAGTTGATAATCGCTAGGCAGAATATACAGCATACCCGTTAAATTAAGTGCATTAATAAACTCTGTCAGACTTTAACAAGACACTGAAGACTGCTGCAGAACAGCAGCTGTGCATTAGGCCTAGTTCAGACTGTGAACAACAACAACAATCATATCTCAGAGGACAATACAGGGGAATGTCCAAATCAATTTGTAGGACACTCGTTGCATAGTAACCACAGACGTTGTTTACTCGAACTGTGGCCTGTGGCCGAACCACATCTGTGAGGATATCCACGAACACCCTCACTCCCATTCGTGTTATATTTATAGGCCTATGTATATAACACTTGTGTTTGTGAGGGTGTCTGTGGATGTCCTGATGGGTATGATTTGGCCGCAGGCACCAAGCCAGAGGCTGGCCAGATAACACACAATTTTTGTGTGAAGATGTATTTCACTGTATTTCAGGTCGTTCCAGTCTTCGCTCCACAAAATAGTTCCAGTTCAAAGTAGCAGTGTCTGTAATTGCTATGCAACAAGTGTCCTACACGTTAATATGGACATTCCCCTGTGTTGTGCAACTGCTGAGATATGATTGTTGTCGTTGTTCACAGTCCAAAGTAGGCCTCATGCACAGCTGCTGTTCTGCAGTCTTGGTTTACAAATGCACTCGATTTAATGGTTACATTGTTTCTTCGGCGGAGTGATTATCAATTGTGAAGAGTCACCCATAATGTATCATGGTGTATCCTCTCTCTCATGGCGTGTCTTGTCTCGATCAGAAAGTGCTAAAAAGTTCGACCAGACCCAACTGCTGAATAAAAATATAAAGGCTGCATTTTCACCATATAGCCTATCATATATATTGCTGCCATTTAATTGAGCAGGCAAAGACGTACAGTAATATGTGAAGGGGCCCTCTGACGGACCATATAAGCCAGTGCTACTGCATTAAAGTCTGTATCATCACTTGACATCACTTTTATCGCATTCTGTTTACGTTAGGCAATAACAAACACCTCACAAATTTGAAACATGAACGTGCGTTCAGAACACTCTGCTCCATAAACCACTATTCTTGAATTCAATCCAAAGCATAATTTGCATAATGACAAATATGTAATGTGTTTTATTTTATCAGCAAGATGTTAATTATCAAAATATGAGGTACTGAATGCTTACATCTTTCTTTTTCCTCTAATCGGAACAAAAAGGGAAACACCCCACAATAGAGGAGAACTGTATTTTTGTTTTTGATGCTGAAGCCAATGAAACAAAGCATGGCGGCAGTAAGTGAACCTCTGTTTCAGACAAGCTTCCATATGTACTTAGCCTATGCACATTGACTGAACATGATGAACACATATAGTCACAATGATAAAGAAAATGTATGCAGATGCTTTAAACGATTTATAGTTAACGACTCGATTTAGAGCAATACTCACATCTTTGATATTACACAACATATGAAAGTACTGAGGAATGTCATTCTACATCTGCCATTGACAAGGGTGCTTTTTCACTACATTTGTCTGCACCCTCCTCCTTTTACAGAAATCTACTCCCTTCAGAACATGGGGTTTTGGCTGGAAAAAAAGAATGACAGAATGGGTTCTTATGTGTTAAGGGTCACAAATGAAGGAAAAGAATTGCTTTTCAATTTCAACTTAACAATTCAAGGTAAGAGACCCTTAATGCGTACATAACCATAATTGTACTCAGTAACTGATTTATAACACTTTTACTATGTTGTCCATCTCTTAGTGACATGTACTAAAATTGTATTGTATTTATGTATTGCTTATTATAACCTAGTTTAATCTTAAAGATTGAAGATATTCCATTGTCTTTGGCATGGCCTACTCTTACTCATTTCACAGTATGAATAACCTAGACCAATTATGGCCAAAAACTGTAAATTGCATTTTCTTATCCTGGTGTGTGTTTTTCAAGGTTTTCAGTTTTTGAACACAAAAGATTTATGTGGCTTGAATGCAGAATTAAACACATGTGAGGGTAAGAAGCATTTTATTTAACATTTTTGTTTATAATAAAGAAAACTAACAAACAAACTAAAAAGCAAGCAAAACAAAACCAATTACTTAATGTCCAGAGGTACATTTGCAATAAAACTACTAACTATCATCTTTTATTAACCCTTATCAGGTGTAGATTCCTTTCATTATAGGATACAGCTGAGTAACGATAGTCCAACTTGTTCTAAATGTGGAAACCCATCTACTCAGCCACCACAACTAGATCTCTCTGAAGCCGACATACCGCCCATCGACCCCCAAAGCAGCATGAAACCAGAAGAGGCAGTGTAAGAAACTGTGCCAAACTACGTTGTTTTTATGTTGCCATTTTGCCATGAATGGAACATGGAAACCCATTAGTTATACCTGCACTGCGGTATGGCTCTGCAACAGTGTTGAATAGATCATTTGTTGTAAGTTGGCCTGGTACAGTTTTGCACAGACAAAGACACATAACCAAGGGCTACAGAGAATCACAACATACAACAGCAAAACACTGAAGCCGTAGTTGATTTTTTTTTTTGTATTCCTTTGTGTCCAAAGGAAGAGGGTGAGCAGTCTGTGGGCTGCTTCCTGCTTGTGCGAGGCAGGCCACGTTGGTCAGCTTTAAATTCTGTAAAAAGCAAAAAAAAAGAGAGAGAGGGTTCATTGATATTAGTGACTTTGGGAGGCTTGCTTCCAACAGTTGATGCGGCCAATGTTTTTTATGTATTTATTTATTTATTTATTTTTGCTAATGCTGCTTTCAATAAAGTCTCCCCCTACTGGCTCTCAACAGGAAGGTGGTAGAGAAGTTGTCCTCATTGGTGAAGCTGATGGGAGACAAGCCCACGGCCAGTGTGTCCATTGGGGAGATTAAGGGGGTCATGGTGAAACCCAGAGATGAAGATGACCTGAAGAAGTTATCCTTTGGCAGCATTGACAGTGGTTTAAATGTCTGTGTTCATGCGTACATTTAAAAATTATAAAAAAAAACATTACAAAATGTAGAAAATATGTTAAAATGTATTATTGTTATTGTTATTATTGTTATTATTATTATTATTATTATTATTATTGTTGTTGTTGTTGTTATTATTATTATTATTATTATTATTATCACAACTAGAAGACACAGTCTGTGATTCTGGTCCAGTTTGGTTTATGGTTAGTCCTAACTGGACTGGTTCTGTGGGCAGTGTAAGCAGCTACACTTAACACTGCGTTTCAGTCCTGTCTTACTTGCTACCTACTGTTAAAGCTGTTGAACTACATGACTCCACAACACAGTAAAACTGACTTCAGGGCTTGTCCACATCTTTCCAGACAAAGTTTTCTGCTATTTTTCACGTTACCAAACCAAGCACAGTTTTTACTTTACTAGGTCTAGGTCTACTAAAGCTAATTTTCAAGTTACTAAATCATCAGGGAGGGCTGTGACTGGATTAGCATTGCCCTACAAGTGTTACAGACCAATGTTGATTGATATTGTTACAGAGGCCTTTTTGTGTGTCAATCACTGTAACACAGTGCCTTTCTACCAATTCAGCAATATTGACTGCTTTCAATCTTTGGCAGATTTCCTGCTTAAAGGTTAATGCATGGGTTGTTTTATGCCACAAGCTATTGATGATTACGCCTAGCTGATAAACACTTGTTGTAAACTGTGCTAACCTCTAATTGTGATCACTTTTTCTATCCAGATAATTGAAGATGACAGCCTCGCCAACACACTACCCATGTCTGTCAGTGTCTCCAAAGAGGCTTATGCGATAGCCTATCATAAGCAAAGGAATGAAACAGCTGTTGGAGTTTTTCGTTTCCCCAATATGACAGTGGTAAAAAAATACTCTAATGCTTTAATAGACAAACAGCATTTAGATAAGATTAAAGACTAAAAAGGTGTTCAGTCAAAGCCAACACAGTTGCTATTCATGTATTGTTTCTATATTTTGAACAAGCTCAGTTGGTGTTTTGTCTTTCAGGGTGAAAATCTAACTGCTCTAACTAATAAGGTGTACGCCATTGAAATGGGAACAAATATTTCCAATCTCTCAGAGCCCATACAACTCAAATTCAACGCTAAAATTCCTGTAAATAACACACTTTCTTTCCATGATCCACTATGGTTTGATGTCAGTGAGAAATACACAAAGGTGGCGGCCCAGTCAGTAATGTGATGATTTGCTTCATGTGTCTTTATATGTTTAGGAGGGACGCAATCTGTCCTGCCAGAGCTGGGATGGAAAAGGTACTTTTTAATGTAACTTTCCTTAAGTTTAATTTAACTTCTGTTTTTTTTTTAAATTGACGTCCTATCAATGGTTTTATCTCTTTGTGACACGACTTTTGAGCAGCGTACAAGCTACATAGTACATAGTACATTGTTTTTTTTTTTTACAGCAAGATGACCTGGTCTTCTTAAAGCTTATGCAAAAATCTGAATTAACCATATATTTTCAAACAGAAAATAATACAACTATCTCTTCCCAGGGAGCGAACCGAATTGGACAGAGGCGGGGTGTTATACCAAACTGCTCCGTGGTGAAAGCCAAATAATATGTGAATGCAGTCATCTGACCTTTTTTGCAGTCCTAATGGTAAGTGCATTATTATTGTGGAAGGACACTGACGCACACTAAATCAAACTTATCGAGATGCTGGTAACTTTTAATACATATTTGTTGGCATAGTGTGCGGTTTCTTTCTCTATATTGAACTAATAGTGATTGCATCAACTATATTGAACTAACAAGATAGCAAAGCAGCATGACACTTTTCTTGGACAGCAAAACCGTAGTGCCTAATGTGAACATTCGTGTGTTCATCAGACGGCCCCTGACTTCACTGAAAATCCGATTTCATCTTCAGATCTGACATCCCTAACCTATATCTCCTACATCGGCTGTGGTGTGTCTGTGTTCTTCCTTAGTATAGCACTATTCATGTTCTTTTGCATAAGGTACGGAAATTCATTTGTATGAATTCTTGATTAAAACATTCTTAGTCATATCAGGTTTCACGTTGTGTGTCTAACTTGCCTTAAAGTGCACTGTATCCATGCTTGTCATATCGAATGAGCTGTACAAATAACATTGACTTGACTTTAATGTACCCAAGCAGATGATATCTAAATTTAGACAAGCAGAATAGTGAAACAAATTGATCTTGAACTGATCTAAATCTGATAAAAAGACAGAAAATACATTCCAAGAAGCCTTAAAACTTAATTGTAACAGTTGGTCTGATCTACTGAAAGGTTGTTGATATTTTAGGTGAATAAAATCTGAAGTGAAAACACAGAACAGACAGCCAGATGTGACAAGCATTTTGTGAGGCCTTATCTGTACATGCTAATATTGTGACCACCCTATTCATCTTTGACCCCACCCTACAGAAAGGCAAAGGCCAGCAACGCCACTCATATCCTTCTACACCTGTTAGTGGCACTGTTTCTGCTTAACGTCACCTTTCTAACCAATGAGTGGATTGCCAGCCTGAACAGCGATGTAGCGTGCAAGATCATGGCCGCCGTCATGCATTACTCCATGCTCAGCTCTTTCTCCTGGTTTGCAGTGGAGGCTTTCCACCTCTGTTTGCAAATGACCAAGTACGCTGCAATATCTATTCCCCATTACAAGCTGAAACTCTGCATTGTTGGATGGGGTGAGTTGTTTGTTTTCATACCTGCTGATGATAATGAAAATGCCTCTGCCATAACTGGTAACAAGACAGACAGCACATTAGGTAAATGTCAAAGAACACTTATTCATTTATTCAGTCAACACTTTAAGCACCCCCCGCCCTCCACCAGATTCACTTAATGCTGAAGTATCCACTCTTTGAACAAGGCTTTGACAACATTGAATAATGTAATGTTATTGCCCTACAATTAAATACACTATAATAAATGTTATCCATATATTTTGACAAAATATTTGATATAAGTCTTGCATTCATTTCTATATTTGCTCTTATATCTCACTATACAGTTCCTCCTGCCATTGTGGTGCTGGTCGTTTTCATTTTGGGAAGTTATGGTAAATTAATCATTTCGGCTGGAAACGAAACCAAAATGTAAGAACAAGCAGTCATGCACAGTTGTCTCTCCTCCCAGTCACTCTCACTTAAGACATGTCTCTGGGTCTAACAATCCAGAGTAAACTACATGCTAAAAAATAAAGGTGCCTAAATGGTTCTTTAACCACCTCTGGATGGTTCCATGAAGAGTAAAGGTTCCTCTATGGCATCAAAGAACCGGTACTGGCCCCATTATTTTTTAGAGTGTACTACTAACCAAAATCTGTTTTGATCAGGTGCTGGATCACGGACAGTAGCATTCACTATGTGGTGAACATCGGCTACTACGCCCTAGTCTTCCTCTTCACCTTCACTGTCTTCGTGGTGATGCTCCGTTGGCTTTGCTACTTCAGGAGTTCAAGGGTCAAGGGCAGTGGCACTAAGCAGAGTGGCACCAGGACCAGTGACGTCATCACCATCATGGGTCTCTGCTGTACCCTTGGCATTTCCTGGAGCTTCGCCTTCTTCAGTCACGGACCCCTCCGGCTGCCATCTTTTTACATTTTCTCAATTCTTAACTCTCTCCAAGGTGGGCTACCTTACCCAATAACTTGAAATTGGTTGATGTGGAAATATGATGCATGTAAATATGTATGTAACTATAAATGCATCTCTAGGATCTGCAGCCAGAGCCATTTGTTTTTGTTTTTTAGGCTACTAGTGAGCAGGTCATGTCAGAAATAACGTAACTTATTTGGAAAAGTAAAATCAATCATGCATTTGAAGGTCTCTTCTTGTGATATGAATCAAATCTGTGCAACTAAGAACACCAGGTTTCATATTTTATAACTAAAATGTTTCTTACAAAGTTACTGTCCAAAGAGAGAATGTTGACAATTGTATAACATAAATATGTCACATTATTACCCACAGGCTTGTTGCTCTTCATATACTACTATAATACCAGCAAGCTCATTGGAGATGCCGAAACATCCTCTTCCTCCTCCACTACTGCAACAACCACCTCAAAGTTAGGATTTCACAATCCCTATGAAGGCTAATGAAATAAGGGTTAAAGTGTTGACCTTGGCTTGGGAAAAATTCTTTATTAAACATTTCCAAAATCTCTGGGTCGAACCTTGGATTGAGGCCACAATAAAAAAAAAAAAAAAAGTATGAGTGTAATTAGGCCTACACATTAAAGCAACAGGAAGTGCTAGTTTAGACAACAGACTTGAAGATTGTCTTTACATTGGTTTTGATGGTATATTGCCATGTATAGCATACATCAATACACCCTAAGCTATGCAAGAGAACTGTAATTGTGTATTTTGAGACGGACCATCCCAAGACAAAAAACACTACTCGGCATACTAGCAAGCTTTTAGCGATGCACATCAATGCATGCCTGTTGTTGGTGGTTGCAAGGTTTTTGCATGTAGCAGAGATACTTTATTTATTCCAAAGGAAATTAAGGAATGTCTTATAGGTACCAGATTCCAGGCTTTAGACCATATCTTATAGTGCTTTAAAGCAACAATCCACCGACAGATGCTGTTATGTAATCTGCTTTTTTTTTTTACATAACATAGAGTAAGCAATGCTGAAAACTGCTGATACTTCAACCCAACAGCAAAAAAACACCCTTTCTTCCATTCCGCCTCTTAACTTCACCAACATCCAATGCTCCCTATATGCTTGAGGTTTTAATGAAGAAGAGTGTGTTTAGAGTAAATTCTGTAAAAAGGGTAAAAACACACCAGTGCTTGATGTGAAAAAAAAAAATCTTCGTTCAAGGCATACCAGAGAAAAAAGAGCCCTTTTTTGGCAATCAATATAACACACTAGACGTATGTCATTAAGACTTTGTCTTGAATCAATTGCTATATAGTCAGATGGATTGCAAAGTTGGCCTTTTGACAACAAACACTCATGGTGTGTTTGGTACATATTGAGGGACTACTGGTTGGTGTACTGAAAGGTCTGTGATTCTGTGGGCTGTTTTACTTCCAAAGGCCATGGAAACCCCATTGGCTAAATGGTATCATGAACAGTCGCCTAATCTTAACAGCACATAGAGGCTATAAGCTATTGAGGAGAATGTAGAGATAGGAATTTGAAAGATCTGGATGAAGTGTGTAAATAGGAATGGTCACAAATTCTTTTATTGTAGCCCACTCTCTGGCTTTATGACATGTCAAACGAGAAGGGTAACAGTTATACTTTTTGCAGAAATGAGGGATTTACAATATGGACTATGTGGAGCGCCAAATGTGGGTTTCCTCCAAAACACTGTGCAGACCACCTCTTCTACAATACTTACTATGTTTGTCTAGCACCTGTGTTTATTGTTTCTCTTCTGTAATATGTACTTGTGTTTTTGGAAAAATGTTATTTCATGATGGATTGTTTTTTTTCTCAAAATAAATTTGCTTCCTTTTAAAGTTGTATTTTTCTCTACGTCTCAATAATAATAATAATAATAACAATAAGTTTAACTTGTATAGTAGCCTACATTTCATACAAATTATGTAGTTCAAAGTGCCTCGACAGTTTGGCAACATCATGTGGAATTTGTTATTTCAAGACCCATCTGTATTACCTATATTTTACCAACCACCTACATAACAACAATAACTATGAATATAGTTTTATTTTTTAGATTTTAATCTTACAATTAAAATTAAGTCTCGTGAAAACACCACTTTCCCATTCATTTTGCGGAAATACAATGTGGGAGTATCTTTTTATGACTTAGACACCTTGCAAATTCTGCCACTAGGTGGAAACATACAACTAAAATCTGAACGATAAAGGAGGTGGGCTTCTTCACCAATGTCTCACTGCGCATGCTCACAAAGAAGCGGTTAAATTCAAACTGAACCAAAGGCTGAAAACGTCTGGATGTTAGTTGTTAGCGGTTACTGAAATTGACAAAAGGATTCGTGATTATGGAATCCACGGAAACCCTACAATTCGAGTAAGTGTTCTCAGCTGCATAGTACATTTTTGAGCCCATGGAAAGCCTTTACAAATGTCGTGCAAATTAATAGTTGAACAGCTAAGATGACTTATAGCTAGCTAACGTCAACGTTGGGGACGTACAATAACAGAAGTTTGCTAACGTGTAATCATGTTGTCGTTACATCAATCCTTCTGGTATATTGTTGATTCGTCAGAGGTGCTCAAAAAGAACCCAGTAGCCAGATATTCTTTATAACCGGCATATAATGAGCGAAACTAACGAAGGTCTGATCTGATGTTGTTTACAGCTTCGAGCGAACGGGGCCAAGCAGAAGGCGGATTTCCTCGGTGTGTAACGTCAGGCTGCGTTTGGTTGCATGTTAATATTCGGCTAGACCGTATTTGATGTCTGCCTTGCCATTTGATACTGACATAAACACATGCATATTAACAGTAATTACGACAAAAGTATATACCTAAACCACATGTATTGAATTGCTGACTGATTACGTTTATATTGTCACTCAGATTTTAAAAGCCCCTAGGACGTCTGTCAAAATGACAGAATCGGATCAGAAGGAGAATCAGGTGGGTAAAAAGGTTTCAGCAAAGCTTTGACAACTCCAGGCAACGTTTTTGTTGTGGAAAGTTTAAATGTTTCTTCATCTGTTAAAATGGCATGCAGTATGAGGTTTGTATACAATTACTTATATTTTCCCTGCTTATAGGAAAGGGTATTTTTGCAGCCTTTGAATTAAGGCTGACAATTAAGACATGTAAAGAAACACAAAACAGCCCTAGACAAAAGAGTGAAATATTTCAGTAGGCTATACCACAGAGATATTTCAGTGGATTTGTTATTTAGTGTTGGGATACGTAATTTGAAATCCCTTATCTTTTTTATTAGTTTGTCTTTTCTTAGTTTAACAAGTGGATAGATGGATGGCTCTTTCTTCATAATGCTGCTAATGACCATATTTACTGTTTTAACATCAGGTTTTATTTATTCTTCCCTTTACAAAAGGAGTGGTGAGCTTTTCTTATAAACAGGCATGTGCATAATGGTTCTGATCAAGACTTTTTGTGAGATTGGAAATGTATACATATCTAAAACTGTCTTGCTGCTTTTCTGTGGAAGTTGAGAAGACTGCAGACACCTTTTCCACCAACATATTCTTTCGTTTGTTCGTTTGTGTGGTTGGTTATTTATTTGCAGGGGCATAAGAGCCAACCACTTGAGAAAAGGAGAAGTTCAAGGAGAGTCAGCTTTGCTGCCACAAAAGATGTGATTGTCTTTTCCAAGTAAGTTGTGATCAGCTGAAAAGCATGTTATCCAAATTACATTCTCTCAACCCTTTACAAATCTTAAATACCGAGGGTTATTTTTTTCTCCCAGGGACATGACTAGCTCATCTGAGGATCAGAGTCCTTCACCATCTTCCACATCTACAGGTAAATATCTCAATCTCATTCTAATTGTCATTCTGTTGCTGATATTACAATCTGCAGTTGCAAAATGGTAAAATAATTAAAATATTGCGTTGAAAATGTGTACACTCTGTAATGTGATTTTGTAAAATTGTGACTGCTACATAAACATTTCAAAATGTGACGGAAAGGGTTTTTCATCAAATTGATTATACTCCTGTGTACTGTGTGTTCTATATGTACATACACACACCAGCAGGGATGAAAATTCGCAACAGACACCAGGCCAAAGGCTGGTAAAATTAGAACTTGGCCTGTAGATTCAGACACAAAGAAATAATTTACTGTTTAGTGGTGTCTGAATGTTGCCATTGGCTGGTAAAGGCTCATATTTTGCAAAGTTAATTTTAAACCCTGCATACCAGTCAACACTTACACTTGAGTACAACTACTGAAAACAATGTTTATTAACAGTTTACAGCATTTTCCAACAAACACACATGTGTTACTTTTTACTCTGACAACACATTCTTAACCTAGGATATTTGTTACATTGATCTTGTGTATTTGGGACAGACCTTCTCTATTTCTCCAAACCTGTTAACTTGAATTACCTTATTCTGTGACTCAGAAGTCACCTTTGACCTAGCGTATCTCAGCCAGTCATGAGTGTGTGTTTCATTTTAACTTCTGCAATATTATGGGAATACTGAGTGAAGTTGCTTGCAAACTTTCAAATAACGTACTAGTTGTAGAATTTGTCATTTGTAGTTGTGAAGTGTTTGTATTAAGTGAAAAAAATGTGAACAGGTATGAAGTGTACTTGAATGTTTCAGAAGGGGTGTGTGTCTTGAGAGGCCATTGTGCTAACTGCTTTTTTTTTGACTGAATTTTAATTTGTCACTTGTGCTCTATAAACAGGGACAAACAGTCGAGATGCAAAGTAAGTCCACTCATCTTAATTTGTGTTGAACAAATCGCATGGTTTCTTGGTCAAAGCAAGTTGTGACTGGTTTGTGGTTGGAAAATGAATGATAATGTTAAAAAAACCTTATAACTAACATAATCCATAATACCTTATAACTAACATAATGCATTTTGTTTATTAAAGTAGGGCCGTCTTTGATGGCATTGAAAACCTCTTAACAGCACCCCTGCAAGTACCACGTCAAAGGGAAAAGGTTGGCCAAGTTTTTGTACATTAACACGAAATACATTTACACATTTACATTTGCATAGTTTTAAATGTAAAACTAGTAAAGAATGCTATTGCATTTTTGTTCTGAAACACTAATTAGTTCAGTGTAGTTATCTTGTGAATCTTGCTGTTTGTAGAAAGCTAATTTAAAACACACACTAATTCTCCTGTGTTCTAGACCGTATTGCTTAGGTTCTACGTGTTTGATTGATTGATTGATTGATTGATTTATTTATTTATTTAAACAGGTTCAGTTCTTCGCCGATCCAGTTTTAACAGATGAAAAGACCGTTCTGTTTGGAGACGACACAGCATGCATGGATATGACTCAGTGCCATACAGTTCTTATAGATAAGGACTCTGATAAAAGTGGCATGAACTTCTCCATCAATACTGACATGTCACTTAGCAGGATTGGTGAACCTGCTGCCATGGAAGATGACCTGCACCAGAAAAGCAGATGTCTCACTGACATGAGGAATACTTACTCTCAGAGCACAAAACCAACTTCAGATTTTGGAGCTTTTCTTGCAGATGTGTCCGAGCAAAAAGGAGCTGGCAGTGTGA
This sequence comes from Setipinna tenuifilis, assembly GCA_030347295.1. Taxonomy (NCBI): domain Eukaryota; kingdom Metazoa; phylum Chordata; class Actinopteri; order Clupeiformes; family Engraulidae; genus Setipinna; species Setipinna tenuifilis. The sequence goes on from CM059282.1 coordinate 22,154,214, forward strand.
AGACCATGAACAGGGAAGGCGATGCATCGCAACGAGACCTGGACATCCATCCGAAAGCAGACAAGGAGGCAGCTTTTGGAATGTTTCTTGCAAGCCTGTCAAAGCCAAACGGACCTGGGATTAAAGCAACACATGCGGAGTCTAGGCCAGCTGTTCAGTGTAGCAGTCCTATGTTCATGACCCCAAGCTGGGATTCAGAGGGCTTTTTAGCCAAAATAAAGAAAACACGCCATGGAGTAATCGACAAAGAGAACCAGCCTTTTACTACATCAGGATACCCTGTATCAAAACCTCAAGGATTTCACCTTGAAAAGTCCAGTATACCATCAGCTGAGAGTGAAACCATGGATCTCAAGCAAAGATCCGTGGCAGTTTTCCTAAACTCGCCTGGCCCAGATGCTATGGACTTTACTAAGAGTCACACTGGTGCCATCAACTTTAAAAGTAAAGATGTGGTGAGGCCCTCTCTGAGCAATGCCCAGAGGGCTGATGGATTTGTTCTGGATCCTAACAAAACACATTTTTTCACTGACAATGGCATGGAATTAACAGAAGTCATTCAGGAACAGGGCAATGTTCATGAAAACACTATTCGCCAGGCAGAATCAGGGCAGCAGCAGAAGATGCTGAATTTCCAGAAGGGTCTGTGTACTGTTGACTCAGCTGATGGTGACGATATGGAGGTGACCAAGTGTCAGACTGTCGTAATTGACACCAAGGGCTTTGATGGAAGGCCCAGTAAAACACGGAAAAGTTTGTCCGCAAACAGAAGCGTCATGTTCATAGAAAATGAGGATAAGGATGGAGCTGAGGCCTTTACAAGTCACAGGGGGGCAATAGATGGAAGAGGCTTTCTACCAAACCAGCAGGCAGCATTGACAGAGAAGCCTTCGGCCATTGTATTGGACCGCACCAACTCACCTGGCCCAGATGATATGGACTTCACTAAGAGTCACACTGGTGCCATCAACTTTAAAAGTAAAGATGTGATGAGGCCCTCTCTGAGCAATGCCCAGAGGGCTGATGGATTTGTTCTGGATCCCAACAAGACACATGTTTTCACTGACACTGGCATGGAATTTACAGGAGTCATTCAGGAACAGGGCAATGTTCACGAAAACACTACACAGGTTTCCGTACTGGGTGCCCCATCTTCAGGGCAGCAGCAGAAGATGCTTAATTTCCAGAAGGGTCTGTGCAGTGTTGACTCAGCTGATGCTGACGATATGGAGGTGACCAAGTGTCAGACTGTCGTAATTGACACCAAGGGCCTTGATGGGAGGCCCAGTAAAACCAGGAAAAGTATATCCTCAAACAGAAGCGTCATGTTCACACAAAATGATGATAAGGATGGAGCTGAGGCCTCGCCTGGTCCAGATGATATGGACTTCACTAAGAGTCACACTGGTGCCATCAACTTTAAAAGTAAAGATGTGGTGAGGCCCTCTCTGAGCAATGCCCAGAGGGCTGATGGATTTGTTCTGGATCCCAACAAGACACATGTTTTCACTGACAATGGCATGGAATTTACAGGAGTCATTCAGGAACAGGGCAATGTTCACAAAAACACTACACAGGTTTCTGTACTGGGTGCCCCAACTTCAGGACAGCAGCAGAAAATGCTTAATTTCCAGAAGGGTCTGTGTACTGTTGACTCAGCTGATGCTGACGATATGGAGGTGACCAAGTGTCAGACTGTCATAATTGACACCAAGGGCCATGACGGGAGGCCCAGTAACACACGGAAAAGTATATCTGCAAACAGAAGAGTCATGTTCACACAAAATGACGATAAGGATGGAGCTGAGGCCTTGTCTGGCCCAGATGATATGGACTTTACTAAGAGTCACACTGGTGCCATCAACTTTAAAAGTAAAGATGTGGTGAGGCCCTCTCTGAGCAATGCCCATAGGGCTGATGGATTTGTTCTGGATCCCAACAAGACACATGTTTTCTCTGACACTGGCATGGAATTTACAGGAGTCATTCAGGAACAGGGCAATGAACAGAAACAGGGAAATGCTATCCTCCGGGCAGAATCAAGACTTTCCGTCTCTCAATTCGGGGTGGTTTCTGTACCAGGTGCCCAATCCTCAGGGCAGCAGCAGAAGATTCTTAATTTTCAGAAGGCTCTGTGCACTGACTCTCCTGATGCTGACGATATGGAAGTGACCAAGTGTCAGACTGTCACAATTGACACCAAGGGCCTTTGATGGGAGGCCCAGTAACACACGGAAAAGTTTGTCTGCAAACAGAAGCGTTATGTTCACACAACATGACTATAAGGATGGAGCTGAGGCCTTTAGACGTCAGACAGAGGCCAGTCAACTTGGCATTCCTGGCAGTATTTCCATGGCCTTAAAAAACAGAAGACTTACCGGCCCTGGTTTAAGTTCCAGTGTTATGGATATTACCGGAGTACAAAGTGATTTGACTGAGTCTAACCCGTCATTTAAGGGAAGTGTTTTGAGAAACAGCAGAAGCTTATCTGTGCCGTCTTCATTAAGAAATACCATGTTAGGCGAAGACCCTTATCCTGAGAGAGAGACTGCTGCTGCTCATGATGAAATGGAAATTACACGGTGTCAGACAGTTAATATTGATGCTAAACATAAAATGATAAGCAGGAATGATGACCCCAAGGGCCACATTCAAACAACTGAATGCAAGAATAGCATTTTGCCCATGACTAACGAGACTCTTGCCTCCATTCAGATGACTGGTCAAGCCAGTGAGTTGCAGATATCAACTGCTTGTGAAGACCAGGGATTTACAACAGATAAGGCAACTGTCATTGACTCCAATCCTACTGGAGAGACAGATTGCCATAAAATGACCACAAAAAAATTCTTCCCGTTCGAGTCCTTAACATCTAAACCCTGCGAATCTGAGGAAGTTATAACTGATCTGTCGTTTGTTACTGGCCAGAAGAGGAACTTTTTTCCATCTCTGAGTGTGAATGATGTGGAACTGACTAGCAGCAAACATGTGACGACTGATTCACAGGTGATGCGGAAATCCATATCTTGCATGGAAAAAGAGTCAAGGTCGCAGAGCTTTTTCAAAGAAGGCCATGACATGACGACAAAGCTGAGTGAGACTTTCTCACAAGAACAATATGAGCCACTGCATCAGGAGGAAAATCCAGTTGCTCCCATGTTTCAGAGACAACAAAGGGAAGTCGGTGGAGAGTCCAGTCACACCAGCTCTGTATGCGAAGACGGAAACGTTGACTCAGGCAAACCCCACGGAGTCTTTCCAACTGATTCTGTCACTAACAGTAATAATCTGACGTCCCAAAAAACAAAATCGAGGCGCAGAAGCCTTCTTGATCTACAAACTAAACTGAGACGTATTTCACAAACTATTAATAATGATCTTCCCCAAATTGAAGTTCCTAACGCAACTGCACCATTACCTTGTATGGAGGTAACAGAAAAAATGACAGCTGAACCTGAAACAGCAGACACAGTAGGTCACAGCCAGCAGCAGACTGTAGAAGTGCTATCTGAAGGTACTACAGAGAGCTCCAGAGTTGCTCCTCTATCTAAGCATGAGACTAAACCACTCAAAGCACGATTCTCATTAGGTGGATTTGTAGCCAAACTGCCATCAAGACCAAAACCAGTTACTGCAGGTCACGAGACCACAACCACCTTCAAATTCAACATCTTCGAAACCGAACAAGAGGCCACTTCCAATCTGCCCAGCAACTTTCAAGAGGACGATATCAACGCTGAAGAGTTTCCTGAGATGAGTAGTGAAGAGGATATTTCTGAAGACTATTCTGTCAGGCAAACGAAAGTGGAAGATAGTCACTGCAGTGTGGATCTATTGCCAGATGACCTAGAGGATGATGTTTTCCTGACTGGCAGTGTCACCAGAAGCCAGAAAAGGCCATATCCAGAGAGTGGACATGATCAGGTGCCTTTGGAGCCGAAGAGAAAACAAGACGTATTGCCTTCTGATCTAGTGGTCAGATATGTTTTAATTATAATTCAATTTAATATTTTTTATAGAAATAACTACCTCATTAAAAGCCTTTCAGTTGCATTAAAGTAGCTTTTTTTTAATTTTCTCTAGTTTTTTTTTTTACTCAGAAATCTATCGGTCTCTTAGCAGGGGTCTGCCAGCAGTGGTCTTCAGTGGGATACTAATAATACAGAGGAGGCATCCAATGTGATGACAAAGACAATAGATGGTACCGGCTCCAGCAACAACTCCACCTACCTTAAAGCTGAAGCCACCCTTGAATCGAGTGAGTGACTAGGGTACTGCAACCCAAGTATCAGTCTGTGAATTGTGCACCCTTATGAATTCTGTAAGTATTTGATGGGTTATTGTTGTATCATTATATTTTCTTTACAGCATACAAGCACAGCCAGTGTGACTCCCAGATTGACCGGAATTTGGATTATGAATTTGATTACTATAAGGTATGCAAACTTTGTAAATAGCCATTTACTTTCCTTCTGAGCTAATTTCCTGTCAGATGCATATTTGCACAGCACCATGCCGTACAGTGCTAAAACACTATTTTACTCATAGCGCGTTTTCACTGGGAATCTGGTGTTGGGATGCCTGTGAGTGCATGTGTGTGCGTGTACGTGTGGGCTTTAGCTGTAGGATTATTGTCCTAGTGTTTGGCAACCTGGGACAAGTACTGTACATAGGCTTGCCATGCGTGGACTGCAACTCTGCAGACTGGATAAGAACAGTTAAAACTTGTACTGCTCAATCTCTGCCCTAATAAGCTGTATAGCAATCTGGAGAAGGAGATGCCATGTCTACCCTTAATCAACAATGTAGGGCAATTTATAGTACAGGCCATTTTGTGATTGGTCAAGCCTAACTATTACTGATGTACTTCCATCAGTGTTTGGATCTGTAGTGATTTCCTTAAGTCAGGATCCAAATAAAAGTATTAAAGTGTGTGTGTGTGTGTGTGTTCTGTTGGTTGTTTATTTTAAAATATCAATTATTGTCTTGTTTTCAGAAAATTGAAGATGGGAGCATCACAGTGAATGAATTCCTGAAGTACTTCGGCATTGACATTGTCATCCACAGGTCTCGTCCAAGTGCCCTCCCTGACAATGTGAGAATCAAAAGGCTTTTTTCAGATACATTTGTATTCTCTGATTTCTTTCATTCTTTCTTTTTTTTGCTAACATGTAACACCGCTCCTTTTTCTAGTTTTCACCTAAACAAGGACCAAAACTGGAGCACTTGCTGAAGGAGGCTTACATCTACCGGCCTAAACAGAAGGTTTATGAAGCTGATTGTGGAAGACTCACTGATATGGTGGATAGGTATGTACATTTTGCCAGTGTAGGGAAACAGCCTGGCACTTCGCTTTGAGATACTGTTCTGAAATTATTTCTATAATGATGTATATGGGCTGCTCAGTTGTGATGACCACTAGGGGGATTGTAAATTCACAACTTGAAAATAATATTGCCTAGTTTTTTATTTTTTATTTTTTCCAGAAATGCAGAAATGTTGATTTCCAGTGTTAAAGTTTAGGTAGTGATGGGTAATGATATTTCTTTAACGCTGTGTATCTGTTTTCAGTCTCAAGTTACGAATGAAGGAACAAGGCTATCCTCTGAAACACATCAATGACTCACTTTTGCAGGAGTTGGCAAACCTTTCCATGGACGAGGTATTCTCCTAAAATGGAGAATTTTTGGCTAATTGTGATGTTGATTTAAAGTTGCCTGTATGCTTTTATTTTTTTTAACGTTTTTGTCATGTTTTCTCTCTAGCTACAGAGCTTTGGTTCCAAGTTAAAAGAAAGAAAGGTGTATTTCCGAAAGAAAAGCAAAATGACCTTACATGAAATGAAGGCTGGCATGTACTCTGAACTTGTGCACACAACACTGGTATGAATTTTCTACAAAAGTTTAAACGTCTTACATTTTTATACACAATGTCTGCTTGAAACATACTTTTTGTTTATTGACTTCAATATCCAGGAGGCCAAACAGAAACTTGAGGAAAAGCTTCTGGAAACGGATACATTGTTAAAAGATCTTGATGCATGCATCAGTGATTTAGAAGGCGGTACGTCATGTTGTGTTTTGCTGCTGCTTCTTTTCTTTTCTCCTGCCACTTGATGTTATTGAGCTGTGATGTTTGACAAATACTGCATCTAGTAGTTTCAATGGGCCATTGCATTACAGCTCCACATATAATACCTGCAATTCTTACTACTGCTCTGTAATCTGTGTTTGCAGAAGTGGCAGCTGTGGAGAGTGCCCTGAAAGTTGACCAAGTACATGCACAGACCGACAGGCAGCCAACCCTGAAAAAGAAACAGGAGGGTAAGACACCACAAGTTGTATAGCTATCCTCAATCTAATTGTAAAGAATCATCTAAATGTGGTGTTAATTTTATCATAAATCATCTATTTTTTTTTTGTCTTTCAAACTCTGCATATAACAGAACTTAACCAGTTGGATGGTGCGGTTGATGAGAGACGAAGGTGAGTATTTTTCCGATAAGGCAGTTAACAAAAGGTAGTTAACATGAAATATTCATACTGAAAGTTTAAGCAAGTGTATTCAGTTGTGTGTTTATTTTTCATCAAGTATACAAAGAAAGTAATTTTAGCACAGATCCATTGCATTGCTGTTGGAATTACAGCAAAACACGGTATAATGTCAGCCTTGTACTTTTAAAACTTTTTTGTGCAGGCAAATGGTCAACATGGAAAGTGAGAAAAAGGAAAAAGCAGAAAAACTGGACAGATTACGGGAAGAGATCAAGGATATAGAGAAACACACCTCTATCTTACACAGGTAAATTGCTGACATGTTTAAGGAAGGCATTGTTCACTTTTTAAATGTATTTCTTATGTAAATACCACAACATTTTTTGCTGTTTTCCAGTTTGAATGAATGGAAGTTGAGCTTGAAGGAGGATGGAAGAACTCTGTTTAGTTTTCTACATAACACGCTATTGTTAGAGGTGGTGCATGAACCATCCACTGGTAGGTAGCCCTTTCTAGACATTCATGTTCAAGACTATAACTTGTTTGCAGTATGTCCTCAAACACTTTGCAGTCATTGAAGGTGAAGTGTGCATTAACTGTGGACTTACCTTTCTTCTCCCATCAGGAGTGCTTGTCTCAAATGATTCAGAACAGAAACTGCTTGACCTTTCGTTCAACTTTCGGTTGGATGGTAGGGTCTATAGTCTTGTTGCTTTTATTAATTTATTTATGTATTTATTCAATCATTCATTCAGACACCTCTCCTCTTATTTTTACAATTAATTTCTTGTGATTTTGAACAGCAGAAAATCCTGAGGGTCGCACTGTAATGGTCCATGACTTGCTCTCCCAAATTCTTAAGTCTGAAACTGGAACTTGGTTGAAAAGGTACTCCACCACTCGCAGCCTTCCTATGGTGAGTATTTGTGCTGAAGGAGTAAATGAACACTTGGCTTTAACGTTTCTCTAAGGACTGAGACTTAAAGGTTAGCACTGGAGGACATTAGTACGCAAATTATTCAATGCCTATTTGTGACAGCAAAGTGACCCATACACGTAGTGCTAATACTTACATACCTTGTGTGGATAGGATTTTGTAAATAGACACATTACAACTGCTTATGTCATTTATAGCACGGATGACATTCATGCAATATCTGTAAGTGCTGAGTTTTGGACAATTATAAAAGCAGAAAAATGGCTAAAACTAAAGTGTATAAAGTACAATTCTGTTCATGCATCCAGAGACAACAAAAAAAACTATGAACTCCTTTGACTCCTAACTTTATTAAATCCTAACTACTTTGCACTTTTTGAATTGTGAGTTGATACTGGGTTAATATTGAGTTGATACTGAGTTATTACTGAGTTAATAAAGTGTCTGCCTGCCCCTCTCAGCTCCTGCACGATGTGAGCCTGGCAGTCAGCCGCAAGCGTATCCTTGGGGAGGAGATCCAGCGCCTGGAGAGGTGGGGGGCGCTGAGACTGGACATCCTGGAGATCAGCTGTGCAGACAGGCGGTGGGTCCACAGTCTTTTATACCAAGGCCGCCTTCTCCCAGTGACGCTAGTCTATGAGCTACATCTGATGAGCAATACACTGTTTAACATGTCATGTCGTGCTTTTCTGTTTCAGGGTCCAAGTTCTCTTCTCCAGCCTCAAAGCATTGGCCAAGTTTAGGCTAACCCTGGCGGTTACCCTTGCTTATCCCTTTGGAGGGGTTGCGATCCATGATTTTCAGAACTACATTGGAAATACAAGGTTAGTCCCTTGCAAGTGTGAGTTTTCTGTGTTTGGTTGATCATAGACGACAGTGTTATTGTGTATGCAAAAAAATAAAATAAAGGGCAGTCATAGATCATGCACATGGTTACATATTTGTGAGTATGCAGGGTTCCTACACATTTTCAAATGTAAAATTCCAGACTTTTTCCATACTCAAATTCTCTGAGATTTCGGAGACATCAGCGCACCACCAAATACTAATGTATTTAAATGAATTAAACACATACAGTTATTGTGGCATACCACCAAAATCTATAACATATTTAGCTGGGCCTAGAACGTGTGTCAGTGTCCCATTTTATGTCATAACCAGTGGCGGCCAGTGGAAAAAATGTTTGGTGGGGCACGAAGGTAGACATCATGAGCATATGTACTACCCCTGGCGGGGGGTATGGGGGTCCTCCCCCAGAAAATTTTGGATTTCTTAGATGCAATTTCCTGCATTCTATTCCTTTTTGGGGTAGCCTGTTTCACATAGCAAATGCAAAATCCATTCTGATTCAGCTTACATTGTCAGTTGCATGACCTTAATAAATACTTGTAAAATGACAGTTGCAAAGTGATAATGAAATGTAGTCTTACAATGAAAGTACACAGCGCTACAGTGCTGCGTCCGCAGCGCAAAATAAAAGGGCCAGTTAAAATCTTTTATTTGTAATGCTCTCAAACTTTTTTCACATGCTTCCATAGACTCAAGCTTTGTCGGCACCCCGGAGTGGGAGGGCTTTCGCTCACTGTACCAAATAACAAACAATCATCTCACGTTAAAGTCAATACACTCTCACTGGTGGTTAAGGTGGAACGGTACGGTTTCTTGTTATTGTTAATATGATGAATTTTTTTAATCCCTCACATGTTGGGAGGGCCGCGCCCGTGCGCCCTTAATAAAAGGGCCGCCGCTGCGTCACTTCAGATTTCTTTTAAAATTACCAGATGAGTGTGGAGCATATTTATTAAATGTAACTTTACAAAACCAACAGGAATATTTTTCTGAACTGTATGGAACTTTGTGGTGATAGGGACTTTACATTGCGCTTATGTCGTTTTCTCTAATCGACTGAACTAGCAAATCTATCTGGCTGATTTTCATATCAGAACAGTGATTACTCGTAGGCCTAATAATGAATTGTTTAACATGTAAGCAACAACAACCCCTTACAAAAAACCCTAATAGAAGCTAATCTCTTCCAAAAAAGTCTGACAGCAGCATGAACAACGCTGCTCATAATGTTAATCTCTGATCCCTGCTCAGTGCCTAACTTTTGACACTTGCTCATCTCGCTGCTGTACGCTACGTAACAATCGCAAGTTTCAGACTACAAAACGCTGCTCCGCTCCCTCCGCAGGCATTTTAGCACATTTCTTAGGCAAAATTCGATGAATGTCTGAAAGTTGAGCTGCATTTTACCATGTAGTGGCAAATGTCTGGAAACAAAAATATTTCTCCATACTCTAATTTCAATTTTCCATACTTTTTCAGACCTGGAAAACGCACGGTTTGTGTAGACATCTTAGTCGTTTTCCACTAGTCTAATTGCACAATTGTTTTTTTTTTTTCTCTCTCCTTTTAGAGTTGAGCAGATTGAGGATGTGCTCTCGTCCATCGAACCAGCCAATGGCTACTTGACAAAGATCATCAAGAAGATTCATGATCGGCTGCTTCTCTAAAACAGAATGTTAATTACCGAAATTTGACATGGTATCCAAACAGAAGGTGGCTTCCAATACATTGTATATATTGGTGATCGTTTTATCATTATGTTACTAAAGCTAATACATGTTTTGTCTGTCATGTATATACATATTTTTTTGTTAAAAGCTCAGCAAAAAGTTTGTTGCAAACTAAAATAAAATAAGTTTTTACATGTAATGCCATGTGATGGTGATTCCCCCCTCTTTATTTCTGCAAAAGGTCATTCACATGTGTCATTTCATTTGTTTAGCTTTTGAATAGGGTATGTGTTTGTTTACTTTTACATTTGATTCTACAGCACAATTGGTCTAAAATTATATGGAGACCAACTTCATTTAATAATATGCATCAATCTCGCAATGTTTCAGTGACGCCTTACACACAGTGTATACCATCTTAGAATTATAATAGTATGCATTTTGTAATTTTATTATTTTGTTTTACTAGTTAATATATTTTTCATATACATTACTTTATGCCACTGGTTTATAAAGTTATGTTTGTAACAAGTAGCAGAATGTGTGGATGAGGGTGACGGGCCGTAAGGCTAGTGTTCTGACTCGAAACTAGTTTAGCGTCGGCTTGTGTCAGCCCCCAACGTCACTTCCTCTTGAGGTTTGCAGTGGTGCTGCTGTTCGCCATGTTTGTGCAAACAAAAGGAACAAATTCCACTCTATAGTTATTGGAAAACGCATAACGCATGCTGTTGATGCATGTGACATCTAAAATGGGACCGGTGTTTGGAAAGGTTTAGTAGTACCTGGTAGAGGTCAACACAATGCCTTTGTAAGTACTGATTTTGCTGAGTACTTCGCGTCAAATGTTCTTAGCTTTCCAACGGCTGTTAGCATTAGCTATATGTTGACCAATTTGACTACAGGAAACTCATATTTGGATGTGAAATGATTGACTTTTGGACATACATGGCTTTCACTTAGCGGTTATTCCCCTTTAAAAGAAATACGTGACCTTAAGCAAGTAAACTGTGTGGCTTACAGTGTAGCTACTGCGTTTCGAAAGTCATGTTGGACATGTGCTAAGACTTGAGGTTAGCAGGATATCTAATGCAGATGGACTGTCTAACACCGGCTAACAACTACCAAGCTAACAAGACATCTTAAAACTATGTACCGATTAGCATTTCCTTGTCTAGGATGAAGATTATTTGGTAAGATGTCATTGTTTGTCTGGAGCAGTCTGATTGTGCCATGATGTGATATAACGTCTTTTAGACTAGTAAATTAAATGTCCAAATAAGAACAGGCAGTGAACGCATTCACCCTGAAAGTTTACATAATCAGCTAAAGTTAGCGTAGACCGCTTTACTGTCTGTGGAGTGAGACAGTGCCTTATGTATGCTTTCCTCAGTAAGTCAGTCGTTGATTGACACAGCCAGCCTTTGAAGTGTAGGCCTCCGCGTTAACGTGAACGCCTTATGAACCTTCATAGATTTGTCTTAAGTGAACTTTACCAAAGTTCATATACGCTTGTATTTCATTTGTGTTGACTAAGAAGATGCGTCAAACACCGTCTAATCAAGTCTTTCTGGCCTGTTCATGCCTAGACAGACCACAGAATATAAATAGTTAAGATTGAAGAATGACATTAACCTTACATGACAAGAATGAATTAACTGCTCTTTGAAGAGGGCGTAGAGTAAAAACTTTTCTCGCTGGTATGCCTAATGTTATGTTGGTTGTTCTGTCAAACATACCCCAATCTGTGTGGTAAGACTAGAAAAATGCTGAGTGTTGTATTCTTATGTTGACTGTCAAGTGCTTCGAAGCTTAAACATCGTTTCTGCAGGGCATGTGGCCTTGATGAGCAGTAGTGAATGTGTTTAACAGGTGTTTGTTTTTCAGTTTATTGCTCCCAGTTTAAAACAAAAACCAGTCTTCTTTATTGACACCTTCTTTCTATCTTACCTTAACACCTTAACCTCATTTGTTACGATTCTTACTCACTTTATCCTTTGGCTAGATAAAGTCTGCTTTGTCCTATGCTTTGCCAGAATCTCATAATGTGGGTCTTTTTTAGTTGTCCATCTGGAATCCTGTGACCACAGCAGTTTGGTTGTAATATATGAAGGAAAGCGAATACAGTGAAGGAAGCAACTTGGTCACAAGTGATTAGTATGATTAGACAGAGAGAGAATGTCTTCCGAGAACATCAGCAGAAGACCATTTTTTTCAACCATGTAAAGCCCTCCAGAAAGGGAAAATGGCCCTGATATGACGTGACCATGTTCTCTGTAACAGATGTAAATGATGTTGATTTTCACAGCCCTATCACTAACCAGTCGCAAGGGGTGCAGCAGCCAACCAAGCACTATGGGATCACATCACCCATTAGCCTGGCACTGCCAAAGGAGGCCGATCTTGCACTTACTCAAAAACTCACAGAGGCCCTCAAGCCCTTTGGAGTGTTCGAGGAGGAACTGGAGCTTCAGCGCAGGTATGTGTGTATTTAAGTATGCTGTTTTGTGTGTCATTCAGTAAGGCCATTTTTTAAAGTACTTACTGCATTTTTACTGCACAAAGTCAATTGTGTTTTCGGGAGTGGTGGGTGTGACTAATTGTGTATTTTGACAGAATCCTAGTCTTGGGGAAGCTGAACAGTTTGGTGAAAGAGTGGATTCGAGAAATAAGTGAATCAAAGGTTGTTCATGAGTGTTCAGTAACACAACTTGCAGTTCTTCACAATTCTATATGTTCCGATATATGCTTTTTCTAAATAATGTTAGTCACATTGTACCAACTGATGTCTTCTTTCCCCATTATAACAGAACTTACCCTCTTCGTTGATTGACACTGTCGGAGGGAAAATCTTCACTTTTGGCTCTTACAGATTGGGAGTTCACACCAAAGGTATGGAGATGCTGTTTTTAATGTGTCAAAGGTGTTATTTGTACACTTGTGTTTTGTATGTTTTGGATATTTCATGTGAGATGACAGGGTGGATAGCCTCATAATGCAGGCATCTACTGACCCGATGCCATACTTGGTGTGTTATGTCCTTTTCTTGTACACATTTGTCACCACCTTGCTAGTTTGATTTAACGTGTCCACATTCACTGCGTGCACATGGATGAGCTTAATCCGATTGTAAACGGATTGGAATCATATCGATTTCATGTGCACAGACTAAAGATCGTATAGGGACTGGATTCACAAATCCGAAAGGAACCCCTGCCTTAAGCCAATGTTAATCTGCTTGGTGCGGCCCTGTGCATGGTTTCGTATCGGATTCGCGTACTGCGCATGTATCAGCAAAACCAGAAATGCTGTTTGTTTGTTCATACGGACTTCCAAACACGGCAGAATGCACAACATGTCAAACAGTTGGGTTTTACTGTTTTTGAATCCATAGCATGCATGCTACTGGTCTAGTCCAGTTCAGTGATTTATGCTAAGCTAATTGGTAAAGTGCTACTACCAGATCTGGACATCAGCTGACTGGATTCAGAAATGGTAAAAGGCAACAGTTTTTTTTTTTTTTTTTTTTTTTTTTTTTAAATCCCTCAAAAACTGAAGCAATTATTGGAGCCTCTTGTTGTGTTTCCTGCTGGCAGCAGGCTAACCAGTGTCCATCATCTTCTGTAGGGGCTGATATTGACGCTCTCTGTGTGGCACCACGGCACGTGGAGAGGACGGACTTCTTCTCCTCGTTTTATGAGAAGCTAAAGGAGCAGGAGGAAGTGAAGGACTTGCGGGTAGGGCATTGTTCCACGGAGCACACATCATAACACATCACAACACATCACAACTTACAGGTGCATCTCAATAAATTAGAACATTGTGTCTATCATTAGCCCCGTTTATATGGACACCTTTTTTGAATCCGATTGAATTTAATCAGATTATTAGAATTCTACCGAACTGTTTATATGAGCCTCAAATAAAGAGATTCGCGGTACAAGAAAGGTGTAAACCACCTATTTTAATCGGTTTGAAAATTTAAACGGTTTCATTTGAATCCGATTATTTGACTGTATATATGGGACGTTTTTAATCGGTTTCTGTAAATAAAGAGATTAAAAGTGAAATTTTGTGTCCATGTAAACGGGGCTACTGTGTATATTATATTAGCTGTAAGAAAAATTAAAAGCTTGAAATATTTGATGGTGTCACATGATGAGCTAATATGAGTTTTAATTTTTGAGTTGAATTAATGGAATATAAAAACGTTTCTACAGTATTCAAATGTATTGAGATGCACCTGCAGTTGGTTCAAGGCTTCCTGATTGATGTTAGCTCTGTTAAAAGGTACTTGCATTAAAATGCCTTTATAAGGGTGAAGCAGATTCTCTTCAGTGTTCAAGGTCCTACACAGAGGAGCTCGGTCAGGACTGATGATGCAATTAATCAGTTTACAGAAGACTTTTATGAAAGAAGTGGTTGGTTCATTGGGTTTAATCTTATTTCCTTAGGCGGTGGAGGAGGCTTTTGTCCCTGTGATAAAGCTTTGTTTCGATGGCATAGAGGTAGGTCTCCAGTTTACATCTACATGGATCCCCATGGTACTGCATTTGTGTTTGCCAACATGGCGTAACTCACTCGTTCTAACTGTTCTTCGCATCGTGTGTTTACTCCACAGATTGACATCCTGTTTGCTAGGCTAGCACTGCAAACCATTCCAGAGAACCTGGACCTACGAGATGACAGCTTGCTGAAGAACTTGGACATTCGCTGCATCAGAAGCCTTAATGGCAAGACTGCTTACTATCATTATTGGTTCAAATACATGCAAGTCTCGTAAATTCCATTGTCATGTTAGACTCATCATAAAATAAAACTAAATCTAATTTATGTGCTTCGAATTGTTTAGGTTGCAGGGTGACTGATGAAATTCTTCACCTGGTCCCCAATATCGACAACTTTAGACTCACCCTCAGAGCCATCAAACTGTGGGCGAAACGTAAGCTATTCTTTTGTTCTCAATAGTGTTTTTCCAGCACCTGTTTGTCTGGGCAGTATGAACATGTCATTGGCAGGCAGACGGTGTAACACTGCTTAGAAGCCCCCATGTGCTTATGAGTTATTATAGTCTTACATTTTTAATTAGTCTTTCAGTTCATTTGTTAGTTTCAGTTTAGTTTTAGTTTTTTTATTTTGAGAATTGGCTAGTTTTGGTTCAATTTTTATTCAGTTTTAGTCTTGGTTTTAGTTTTTTTAGGAAAGCTGTGACTTTATAGATCCTGGAATTTCATTAAAGAAACCTGTTTTTCTTGCTGTATATGACAGCAAACACTTTGAACTTGAAACAAAATAAGGATCACATCAAAAACATAATTTGATCATTTAAAATCATTCATCATTCATTTTAGTGTAATTTGATTTTATTTAGTTTTTTTAATTGTCAATTATATTTACATTTTAGTTACTAAAAATATTTTGAGTGCTAGTTTTAGTTTTAGTCTTAGTTTTTGTTAAGTATAAAAACCCTGCAACTGATGGATGTCTAAACCCTGTTTGGTTCTCTCCATAGTACAAAATGGATTAAGGGACAAAAAAGAAAATGTACGCTGTTGCATTTTGCCCTTGGTTGCCGTGTTGTCCTTGTCACAGTAGAATTGTTTGGCTTGCTTGTGCTGCCTAGTGACCTAGAGTTGAGAAGTTTTTTTTTTTTTCGTTTTGAACAAAGGCAGCTAGTGGCTGCACTGGCTTAACACTTCAACAGCACTGAATTCTCTTTGATGTCTCTTTCTGCAAAAAAAAATAAAAAAATAAAAAACACTCCTCCAAACATGGTTTGACCATGTCCTCATTTAAAATGAATTGGTTAGGGACAAATTTGAGTGAGGGTTAAACTGTATAGTGTAAGAGTCCTGTTACGTGTTTTTTTTAGCATAATTAAGCTATATCGCTCCTCCATGGACAGGATCACTATTTACTCTAAGTAAGGTTATCTAGACTTTTCACTTAACCATGTGCTTGAAACATCACACTGAGTTGTTGTGTGCCATTGTGTCTACAGAAAACGTAATTTTAGGCTTTTAACACCTCCACCCCGCCCACTACCACCACATATATGCTGTGAAGTAGCGGTTAATTGCTTTAGATATGTGAGCATGTCTTGTCATACCTCTTGTTAGGTCACAATATCTACTCCAACATCCTGGGATTTCTTGGTGGCGTGTCCTGGGCCATGCTGGTAGCCCGAACCTGTCAGCTGTACCCCAACGCTGTGGCTGCCACCCTGGTGCACAAGTTCTTCCTAGTCTTCTCAAAATGGTACGCCTTTTGCAGTATGATTACAGAAATTAGGTAAATAAAATTGGCCATCGGGATTAATTTTGTTTGTGTTTTCTGTGTTTTTTTTTAATTTATTTTAAGGGAGTGGCCCAACCCTGTTCTTCTGAAGCAGCCAGAAGATTGCAACCTTAATCTGCCGGTCTGGGATCCCAGGGTAAAGCCGCATTGATTTTATACATTCTCCTTTGGCATTCTGTTCCAATGTGTAGTAAATGTAAATGTGACCACATAATGTGTTTTTTTTTTATTCATCATCATAAAATTAACACAGTTTCCATGTTCAGAATATTAAACATTATTACGTTTGCTGCAGAATAAAGACCAAATTACAAGATGTAATGCTTTTGCAATATGGCAACTCACTCACATTATTGAGTGCTTAAAAAACCCCTCAGTTTTGGCCACAAGGATGTCCATGGTTAAGGGCTGTTCATACCAGGGATGATGACAATAATTACAACTATAAAGATCATAACTATGCTGTATAACTATAATGACATGAATATCCATACAAAAAAAAGGTTTTATCACAATGTTCATCGTGAGTATAAAAAAACAGAAGAGTATAATGTCCTACAAATTCTAACTTCTTACAGTTGGCTACAGTGGTTTTATTCTTCATCAAATCATACTGAAAGTGATCCCAATGACATTGTTTAGCACGGTTCCTGTTGAGCTGTTAACTCTACCATCCAGAAAGTTAGTGCAGTTTATAGAAATACATTGTTGTAGTTATTGTCATCATTGATGGTGTGAACAGGCCTTTAGTGTTGTGGTGCTTTGCTAAGATGCTGACTGTGTGGTGTCTTCCTGGCCCAGGTGACGCCCAGTGACCGGTACCACCTCATGCCCATCATCACCCCCGCGTACCCCCAGCAGAACTCCACCTACAACGTCTCCGCCTCCACGAGAGCCGTCATGGTGGACGAGTTCAAGCAGGGTCTGTTGCTATTTGTGAAGTATCGCTCTCACCTCACAGAACTCCAGATTTACTACAGTTAACCATTAGCCAAATCAGAACTCTTGGAGATTGATGTATACTTTTTTTTATAATGTTTAGCATTGTAACTGATGTGCAACATTAGTGGTAAGTGATTAGTGGTATAGTTCCATGTCGTATACTGCCATCCATGACATCTTCTTCTCAAGTGTCTTCCTCAATCCCTCAGGTTACCTTGATGCTTAATTTCAGGTGCATAGTTTGGTTTTCCAACAGTCTGGATGTGTCCCTAATTTTGTTTCGGGTGGTCATTTGATTTGGTCTGTGTGAAGCTATTGCTCAACCAGTCAAAAGGAACGGGCAGCACCAGCCCTAGTAGTTATTACGAGGATACCGATCTGCACTCAAACAGGCATAATGGCCCTCATGATTCTCATACTTAAGATTTGAATTCAGTAGTTGAAGACTGACTTCAAAACAAAATGTAAATTGTGTAATTGGCTAATTTTTTTTGTTTGTCTGCTGAGCATCTTCTTGCATGTTGTTGCAGCTCTCTGGAGTGTCAACTGTTTCTGGATGCCAGGACCTTTTAAAAACTCATCTAAGCCCATGTAGCTGTAGAAAAGCTGTTGGCTAGAAGATAGCATAAGATGAATATCTAAGTGTCTTATATGTTTTCCGCAGGTCTGGCCATCACGGATGAAATAATGCTGAATAAAGCAGAATGGTCCAAACTATTTGAAGCACCAAACTTCTTTCAGAAATACAAGTATGTATTGAGCTGCTTATCCTGTTGGCCACTTATGGTGAGATTAAATTATTTCAATAAAGATTTATTTTTCAATGCACCACACACATACACAGTACATTATATGCACTTTATATGTAATCCATTGATAATTCAATTTGAAGAAAATAAAAATACAATTATGCAGTCAATGCTGATTTTTATTCTGGGTAAAGTGATATTTCTATATTTCCTAATAATCGTAATGGTTAAGTATTGTTCGTATAAAATAAGTTCCTGAGTCTTTAGTACTAATAACTACATAGAGTGCCCATGATAAAAGTAGAGAGCGTTTTGAGATGGTTGTAGTAATCAAAGGTAGGTATGACACTTGTAAGGATCAATTGCCCTTCACTGATTTCTACTGTGCCTTATGAAACTGTATGCAATTCCTAATAAAATGTTTTAGTTCACAATTTGTACTATGTATTTCTTGTTAGTCTGGTTGTGTAGAGCCTTTTTTTTTTGTTTTCAGTTCTCCCCCTCTGTCCTTCTCAGTTCCTTCTGTGGGGTGTATTGTAGTGGCGACATGCACAGTAAAATCTTTGCCCTAGTTGAGGTGAAATGAACACATCTCTTGGTCAGGACAGTGCAGAGTTATGCAGTACTATTAAGTGCAGTTACTTCATTCTAAACCATTCTTTTACTAGAAAGAATGTAATTTTAGTAAAGATGGAGAAAAAAACTAGAAAATATCAGTTAGTGTGATGCAGGAGAGCCTGTACCAACTGGGGCAGTGTGAAGCCAGGATCCAAAAGTTTGGAGTCCCACAGGACCACAGCAGTATTTGCTGTTACTCACCTAAGCAGATCAAGGGACCGAAATGTAACCGGGTATTCCAAAATAAGTACCAAAGCCATGGGAAGCTTTTGTTTTGTTTAAGAAGTTTTATAATGATCAGTGGTCCCCATGGAGTGCAAGTTCTAAACAAAGCGCAAGTGGTTAGTAGTAGTAGTCATGTAGACAGGAAGGATAACCTTTGTGGCTTACAATTGCCAAACGGTACAACTAAGGGTTACTAGATTTCTTCCCCCTATTTTCATTCCTCTCCAGAGATGTAACATAGTTGCATTGTATTACATCAGCACATTATACCAACCTCCATCTTAATTGGATCGTAGGTAGGACTGAAATAGATTACTAAGAAGCAACAGTGTTTTTTTTTTTTTTTTTTTTTCCTTTGTGGAGCATTGCTAATACAGTATGAAACCCTGTCCTCTCGGTGGTGGGGTAGGGGGAGGTCAAGTGATGTCAGTTTTCTGTCCCAGCTTCAGCCTTTGAGGAGGACACGAGATGCAGTGCCTCTGTAGTCCTGAGGGTGGCGCTGGCGGGTCCTCAGGGCTGCCCCCTTGAGCTCAGCTTTTGCCCTGGAGTTGCCCTCTGAGAACTCTGCCTCGGGAGTTACTGTGTTGAAAACCACTAACCATAATCCGTGCAAGACTTTTTAAAAAATTATATTTTGGGTCATGCAAAGCTTTGTTTGTCAATGCATCTTTTTTCTTTCCACCCAAAAAAAGATAACATAAATAAATCACTAATATTTTCTGAGTGTCAATCTTTTTTTTTCTCCCTCTCATTGTATTTTTATGGCTATTTAATCAGATAGTAATGCTGTGTATCACAGTTCAGAAGTAGAAGATGAGGGATCATGACATGCTTTTGAGAATACCAGTTTTATGCACATACAATACGTATGTGTGTACAAGATGTTATATCAAAAATCTGGCTAATATAAAATTTTCTAAGTTTACAAAGTAATGGCACATTACCTTTTTAGCCATTATCATCATACATGTAATGGAGATATTTAACTTCAGCACAGTATTTATTTCACTAGTTGCTGTAAGTTCTAGTTTGCCTTTGATTCCTTTGTGCCCCTTTTTATTTAATTTACACATGAACCATTGAACAACCTCTTATTTGTGGACATGACCAATTGTGAACAAAAAGCTAGTTTTTAAAACGGGGCAAAAAATGTCTCTTCTGTGTCCGGCAGTGTTGAACAGCTGTGCAAAATGGTTGGCCCAGGGGTCTCTAGTCTGGGTACTCAGACTCTTGTGTAAAGGATGTAATAGCAATGTTCTGTTTGTTTTATGTTCCAAGGCATTATATTGTGTTGCTAGCAAGCGCTCCGACTGAGAAGCAGCACCTGGAATGGTGAGTACTGCCCTGCCCCCCGCTCCCCCTCCCTCAACACCCCCCCCCCCCCCCCCCCTCACCATGTTTCCCCCCAAAGGGGGAGGAGGTAGAGTTGCCTTTGAGCCGTGCCATAGAACCTTTTGATATCTTCACATAGTTCTTCTTTTTCTTGGTTAATACAGTATGCTGTGGTGTTCTGACTGTGGTGTTCTAACTGTGCTTATTTACTGTGGTTCTGAGCGCCGCAGGCTGACAGTGAGTTCTCCTCTGGTTCCTTTGGCAGGGTGGGTCTAGTGGAGTCCAAGATCAGGATCCTGGTGGGGAACCTGGAAAAGAATGAGTTCATCACGCTTGCACATGTCAACGCACACTCATTCCCTGGACCCAAGGAAGGCAATGACAAGTGAGTGATTGGTTTTAAAGTTATTTGTTTTTAAAATTCACGTTGGGAAATGCCAGCACTCTTTTTTTTTTTAATTGGAATTCTGAGCCTTTGATTCATATTCCGTTAGTCCCCCCCCCCAAACGTATTGTTTTGGCTGTGTGCGTCATGATCTGTTTTGTGGTATGTGTTGTGTAGAATGAATTATGACATTACATTTTTAAATTACATTACATGACACTTAACTGACACTCTTATCCAGAGCGTCTAACAGTTATTTAGGTACAGTTTTTTTTAGTTACAGTCCCAATGTGAGTTTAGATGCCTTACAACCTGTATGATCACATTTCAGGATCTATACTACATAGTTCATAATCGTACTTCTTGTTGATGAAATCATTGATAGTGATGTGTTGGCCTCTGTGCTTACGCAGGGAGGAGTTCAGCACAATGTGGGTTATTGGGATTGTCTTCAAGAAAATGGAGGGCTCTGAAAACCTCAATGTGGACCTTACAGTGGACATCCAGTCCTTCACAGATACTGGTATGTTCCTTTGGTTGAGTCGTACTGTTGTGGTAAATATGCTCTGTTCTTTGATAATATTTTTGTAAGGTTTTTTTTTTCAGATTGTATTAAATGGAGTGTTAAACCATTTTTTAGAGAAAATAAATTAATTGTCAAATAGCTTGACTTTTGAGTTATATTGACAGTTGTCAAAAAGATTGACGGATGTTTCTGGTCTCTGGTCAGGCAATTGTGCCAAATGATTTCCTTCTCACATTCTGTGTCTCTGGCTCTGACATAGCAGTAGCCCACCTCACACATAATACCATGCACCATACACAACCCCAGTGTGTGTGTAAACTTACATAGTTAATGCTCCCATATTTATAACTGAATAAAAATTCCCAAGTGGTAATCCTGCTTCTGTGGTGCGCTTCACAGTGTACCGTCAGGCGATCAGCAGCAAGATGTTCGAGCAGGAGATGAAGATTACAGCCAAGCACGTGAAGAGGAGGCAGCTGCAACAGCTCCTGCCCAGCACGGTCATCCAGAGCAGGCCAAGCAGAAGGAAGGTGAGGCACCCACAGACCTCCACAGGGCCTTCGCCACCAGAAAGCAGCCCATGACACTCTTCTTAAATATGCATCACAAACTATTTCTGTATCACTGTCACATACTATGTTTTATTATTAATGGTAGTTTACTATATTTTTAGCATTTTGATATTGCATCTCAAATGTAAGTTGTTTCGAATAAAAGTGGCCTCCAAACTTGTCTTGTTTTGGACGTAACAAAAAAAAGGGTACCATCAAAGGGCATGGAAACATTTCTCATGCCTTTTTGTGATTTTGTTCTGTACAGCTCTCAACCGAGGGTCCAAGACTGATGAATGACAGCAGCCTGGACCTATCTGTGGACAGTGACAACAGCCTGTCGGTGCCCTCTCCTCCCCCTGCAGTAACCAATAAGATCAGCTCTGTGGGCGTTTCAGCTGGACTCTTCGGGTGGGCACTCTTCAATGTGTTCATTTTTCTTCTAGTTAGAATACTGCTTTTTAGATGTCAAATAAAAAATAATATATAAATACATTGTAATATTTTAATGTTAAATATTATATAAATAAGAATTATTACTGTTGTTGGTATTGTTATTACATAAATATTTTAGTATTATTTCTATTGTAATTATTAATTCGTATAATTTCTAATGTATTATTATTAATTAGTTATAACTAACTTTGTTTTCTTTTGATGGTTCATGGTTACTTGTTGCAGCTCCAGTCACAGCCCCCCTCCTATGGGCCCCCCGCCAGCCAAGAAGCCCAGCTCCCCTCCTCCACCCGAGGACAAGGAGAAGAAACCCAGCGCAGAGGAGGCCCCATCTCCACAGGTGCACCTCCTCCCTCACTTTCAAAAAAATTTTAACATCAAAAAATAATGATGGAAGGGCATTAGTTGCATCTGGAGTTAAAGGCTGTGCTGTTTGATATGATACAGATACACTGCGTTGTAATGCATCAATCAATGTGTCACAGTTTTAAATTGATAAATCGATAAATCATCGCTAGTGGAGCTGATCCTGAAGTAATTATTGGCTAATGCACACCATCGTATGTTTATTGTTTTGGCAGCATGTAAGAATTAAAACACATATATTTGGCAGCATGTAATAATTAAAACATGTGTATTTGGCATCACGTAATAATTAAAACACATGTATTTGAACTAAATAGCCAGCTGTGGCCATCATGTGTCATTGACATCTTTTAAAAAAAAAAAAAAAAATCAACTCAGGTGGCTGCAGTCACACGCACCCCCTCCAGCAGCAGCCCCCCAGCCTCCCCAGCGGCAGCTGTGAAGCGCCCAGGCTCGCCCCTGGCCGAGGACCCCAACAAGAAGCTCAAAGTGGAGGAAGAAGAACACAAGCTGGTAGGCTGGTGCTGGCTGTTAATTATGAATTAAAGAGAGAAGAGAGTTCAGATGTCACAGTTTTTCTTTTTTCTTAACCAGCTTCAGCACTTGCTTATCCTGTCTTTTTTAGCTGCCACCACATCAGTGAAATGTGTGTATCCATGCTTATATCAGTTTGTGTGTGTGTGTGTGATTGTGATTGTGTGTGTGTGTGTGTGTGTGTGTGTGTGTGTGTGTGTGATTGTGTGTGTGATGTGTGTAAATTAATTCAAACTTGTTGCATGAGGTTTTGACTTTTATGTTCTAAGGATGCCAATTCCCATGTTTTATGTTTTAGGAGCTTGAGGAGGAAATGGCCTCGCAAGCCGACGAAGCTATGGAGACAGACGTTAAGGTGAGTGTTAAACAAAACTGTCTCTCTCTCTCAAACCCTCTCTCTCTCTCTCCCTCCCTCTCTCTCTCATACCCTATCTCTACTGTGGCCTCACATTAGATGAGGTCAGCACCTAGATGGCAGTTTACTAAGTGAGTCTGTTTATCCCTTCAGGAACTGGACCCTGAGCAGAAGGTGCCATTAAATCAGGTAAGTCTTGCTCTTCTTAAACCTTCCCTTTCTGCTCATCACACTGCATTTAGACACAACACTACTCACACACATGCACACATTTGACACACAAACACATTTCTATTTCTCAATTTTCTTCTACCCATCATAGTGCAAAACATGTAGTAGGTAGCTCACCACAACAATACATTGTTACGCACATTTAATCAGTTTCTGTAGCCAAGCCATAGTCATTCAAGGTTGCCAAAATAGTGATGTTGACTTTCTCTCTCTGTCTCTCTCTCTCTCTCTGTCTAGCCAAGCCATAGTCATTCAATGTTACCAAAATAGTGATGTTGACTCTCTCCCTCCCTCTCTACCTCTCCCCTTCCCTCTCTACCTCTCCCCCTCTCTCAATCTCCCCCTCTCTCGTCTCCTTTCCAGCGTGTTTCCACCACTGACCTGTCCGACGTGCCTCTGCCTCCAGCCAACCCCATCCCTGTCCTGAAGAACTCCATCAAGCTGCGCCTCAGCAGATAAGGAGCCCCAGCAAGCAGAGGGGAAGGAGGGTGGTGGAGGTAGCTGACCCCCCCTGACCCCCCCCAACCCCAACATTGGCCTGCCCACCCCCACCCCCACCCTCGACTCGCTTCCTGACTAGAGTGGGCCAATGAATGAGGGTCGAATGAGGGTAGGGATAGAAGAGGCCTGTCTGGATGTCAGACAAACATACACACACACACACACACACACACACACACACACACACACACACACACACACACACACACACACACACACACGCGCGCGCGCACACAGACACACACACACACACACACACACACACACACACACACACACACACACACATACACACACATGCAAACAGATATATAATAACTCCAGCCACCCATGTTCTAAGGACGACATGGAAACAACCCCCCGCCGCCCTCCCCCCCACCCCCCCATCCTCCTAGTCCTGCCCTCACTCACTCACCTCAGTATGCAGTCTAGCGTCGGGAAGAGACATGATGCAGACGCCTCACTGCCATGAGCAGCTCTGTCCACTAGGGGTCAGAGCTGCTCCTCCTCTGAAGAAGCTCCTCCGTCAGACACCTCAGCCCAACAGTCCTCTGCGCTCGCTCTGCGTGCTGTTGTCAAAAACAGACTGACACACACCAATACTCTGGTTTGGTCCTTATATGTAATTATGTGCAGACTGAACGAGCAGGTGTGTGCAAAGGATTGGGCGGGGCGAGCGTGTGTGTGTGTGTGAGAGTGAGTGAGTGTATGTGTTAGTGTGTGTGAGTGAGTGTGTTTAATTGTTTGCCTGCTCATGTGTACTATGAGAGAAAGTGTATGCATACATAGATGCCTATTTTTTTGGCCTGTTGTGTATTTGTCTGATAATGACAGTGTCACAACATGGACGTTGCTGTTTAAGAAAAAAAAAAAAAAAAAAACGAACATCAACAAAAAAAAAAAAAAAAATCGAAACAGATAACGTAGTGCTCAGGTCTTATGGTGAATTCCGTTGTGGCATGCTTGCATATCCACATTTCAGAGGTCCGTTCCGTGAACCTTGAACTTGGCATGGCATGTCTCCAAGGTGCTCGTGTCTCGTCCGTCAGTGTCCAGTGTGTGTCCCACACTCAGGTGGGACAGGTGTGTCTCAAGCAGGTAGCAAGTGACTGTTGGAGCTGCGCCTGCAGGGGGGGTTTAGACTGTAGCAGGTTCGCGCAAAAACACGATTCGACCAATCTCTCTATCCTTCGCGGAGTGGATAGAGTCGACATATTCCAGCTTCCTCCTGTTTTTCTTCTTTTTACAAAATGCTCCAACAAGAGTGGAGATGGTTGGAGGGACTACTGTTTTGTTTTGGTTTGAGAGTGGCTGTTGCTGGCCATTTAAAAAAAAAGTACATTTTTTTTGCTTTTCTTAGTGCTCTTTTTCTCTCCATCTCTCCCTCCCTCCCTCTCTTTCTTTCTTTTCTTTCTTTCTGTGTGTGTGTGTGGCTTGTACAGAACCATTATAATGCACAAAGAAAAAAAAACTTAAGCTGTTTGAGTTAAGTATACAGAGCCGAGCGCTTGCTTGGATAGTTTCTTTTGATCGTGGTATCAGTGTATGCAGTTACAGTAACGGTAATTTCTACCATTATATATGTTTAGTGCTGATGACCAATTGATTTTTTTTCTTTTTCTTTTCTCTATTTTTTTTTAGATTTGAGTGTTTTGAAAGATGGAATGAGCTTGTAATTACGTTTTTTGAAAAAGGATGAATAGCTAAGGGCTCCTGTTTGTAATCCTCTTGGAACGTTAAAGGAAAAAAAAAAAAACAAGAATCTTGTCAAATTTCACAACAATTTAACTATGTTTTTCTTCCTTTTTCTTCCTTGCTCTTTGGTTGCCTAAGCAGGTGTTGCTTTGTCTTAAGTGTTTGTTTTGACCGTGGGAGAAAAGGTAAGGGGTGCCACTGATGGAGGCAACTCGAAGTTCTCCAACCAGGGAAGGGGAAGGGGGAGGAGGGGAGGGGGGCATCATATCACCACTGCTCACACACCTTCTAGGGTCTTACAGCGCTCACTCCTTTCTCAACTTTTCTTAGCTGTCTTTGTAAAAGTATGAATACTGTCATTTTTTTTCCACAAATAAAGGTGTATGTTGCATAAAGGCATGTCGTAGGACTCATTTTTTTTAAGATGTTGAAAGACAGTTTTGTTGAAGTAATGATGGGTCTTTTTGGTACATTTTAAATGGTTTGATGAATTTATGTATTGTATGTGCAGAAAATGTATTCTGTTTTGAAGTTGGGGTCATTTACAGTCTTTTAATTATTACTATTAATTATTGCTGTTATTTGTACAGCACTGTTCTATTATTTAAAGAAAATAGGTAGATGAAAATATAGCTCTCCAAAACATACTTAAGATTTTTTTTTGTTCCCGTAGTGTTGTTTTCCATCTGCAAAAAACACAATCGGGACGATTTTCCAAGACGCTGCCTGTAAGAAAATGTATTTTGTTGCTAAGGAACAGCTTTCATTGTGCCTCGGTAGGTGGTCCCCTTATGAATATCATTATGTGCCGTCTCGCAGGGACAACGCGGGCTAGCCATCTCTCTCTCTCTCTCTCCTCTCTCTCTCTCTCTCTCTCTGCCAATATTTATCTGTGTTTTCACTTCTCCGCCGCAGACATATGCTTTCATTCTGCCCGTGTCCAACTCCTCGCCAGTGTTTGTGCTGCTTAAGCCACCACCTCACTCCCTGGCACTGTTTTTTTTTTTCCTTTTTCCTCCCCCTCCGCCTTCCCCCAGAACACACTGTAACTGATCGGCCCCATGTCTCAAGACAAGCACAAAAAACAAACAAACAAGAAACTGCATTAAACTAACAAAGAGACGAAACTCAAAAAGGGAGCTCTGGTTATTCCAGTGGAAGAAATACCTGTCCCTGCACTGTAGTTTTACATTTATGCTCGTCGAGGCCAGACAGGGCAATGAGTCAGAGGGAATGTCAGTCCAACATGGTGGCGGCTTTTCTGTCAAAGGTCTCTTCCTTCCTGTCTGTTTCCTTTATTTGATTCCACCAACTCTGCAAGGACAAATTCGCATCCAGTTTTGAGTGGGTTACCTACATGGATACACGAGAAAAAGAAAAAGAAAAACAAATCAATGCTTTATGGTGACTGGACGTCAATCTGCCCTTCCTGCAGTGTCTCTCTACGGGTCTGTTGCTGGCTGTGTCTGCTGGTGTCACGGATGCTGTGTGACCCCAATCAATTAGCCCCGCATTAGGCTGCCATCCAGAGGTGCCAGTTCACCCGCGTTGGCTGGAAAGAAGCCTCTCTTCCGGCGAGAGAGAGAGAGGGGGGTGGGGGGGTGGGGGGTTGCGCTTGCACTCTAACCCCGGCTGAATGCTCCCTCGCATCAGGGCGGTGGCAGGAGAGCGTGCCGGGGCAGCCTGGTTCTCCTGCTGGGTCTCCATATGCCAAAACAGTTAGTGGGAAAGATGGATGGCATGAAGAACCAGACAGAGAGAGAGAGGAGGAGGGGGGGGTGGATGACTTTTGGCACCCCTCCCCACCCCACTCAACCCCTACCACCATCCCCTTCCTTCCCTTGAGGGTGATAAAGAACACCAAGCTCTCGCCACGGCATAGGTTGGCAGCGTTGCGTGGTACAACAGGGGCGCGAACCATGCACCAACAGGCTGCTGCCAGGTCTCAGGAGGAAGGTGCCCAACATCTCACGGCCAGCAAGCAAGCGCGGTCCCTGATGGAAGATGGAGAGCATCTCTGTGACAAGGCTTCTGAGGTCAGGCTCCTCCTTGCTTGGCACTTTGGTGTGTGAGATTCTTTTTTTTTCTCCTCTCTCTCTCTCTCTCTCTGCTGAGGCCTCGGGGTGCAGGTTGTGCCGTTTCATGGGGTGATTTATAATCAGCCTGTGCTTTTTTTCTCTCTTCTCAAGTTATCGTGAAGGCTGCCTTAACACACAAACACATACACACACAAATGTGCACACACACACACACACATCTCACACCTGAACTTTTTCCTTTTCAAACTGGCTTCTCTCACAGCGTGCTTGTCTATCCACCTCGCCATTCTTTCACTTTCAAAAAGCACGCACCTGCTCTCACTGACACACACACACGCACACACACACACACACACACACACTCTCTCACACATGCACATGACACACACTCAAGGCACAGGTGATAAAAGCACGTCCTTCACGTTAATGAACAGCTCGGCGCTAAAACAATGCAGCATTCAAAGGGAAGATGCCAAGAACACTGAGGCGAAATGAAAGAGCCTGTCTTGCCATCCTCCGTTCCCCACACCTCTCCTCTTCCCCTCAGCCTGATCAAAAACAGCCATAGGTGTGAAGTGAACGAGCACCTTCTCCTGACTGATCTGACCAAAACCTGCAAATGAGACACTGCCGCTGTTGCTGTTGCTGTTGCTGTTGCTGTTGCTGTTGCTGTTGCTGATGGTGGTGGTGGTTGTTATCATCAGACAGGCTGGTGTTTGTAGCAGCACCACAGGCTCTTAGGAAGTGAGGACCTGAAGCAGCCCCGGCTGTCTGGTGTCCGTTGCTCGTGGTGATGGGGAAGGCCATTCTAGAGTCTCTTAGGGCCCCAAGCAAAAAAAAAAATTACTAATTTCTGTGGAAAAGTGTGTTGCCAGTACTGTACGTAGATTAAGGGATTCGTCAGCCCTTGGGGGAGGGGGGCTGTAGTGAGCTGGGGGTCCCAAGCAGTTGACTTTGTTGCTTACACTTCTAGGCGGTGGGGGTGGTGCAGGTTGTGCTGTTTCATGAGGTGATTGATAATCAGGCTGTGCTTTCTCTCTGTTCAAATTTGTCACGAAGGCTGTCTTAACACACAAATGCATACATACAAAAGCGTGCGCACACACACACACCTCACATCTTAACTTTTTCATTTCAAACTGGCCTGGCTCACAGTGTGCTTGTCAATCCAGCTCGCTTTTTTTTCACTTTCAAAAAACATGGGCCTGCTCTCACCAACACAGACACACACATTGTTAATGGAGTTATGGACCAGCAGAGTAAGTGGAGGGGCTGCACTGTGTCAGCTGGTCATGAAGGATTTGGCAAGCAGTCTTGAGAGATGGACAAGGGTTCCCAGAGCTAGCCAGCCAGTGGCGTTGTGTTTTAGATTTGAAATGTGTAAGCTGAGGTGTCACGGGCCCTCTAAAGGTGTAGATAAGAACTCACATTTCTTGTACAATAATTTAAAGTATTTTGTGAACATTACAAAGCTTCAAACTCATCTTGGTTTTTCATCCATTTTTATTTAGGCATTTCCTGAACATGTACATGAACATAACCTGCCTTCTACTTCAGATATACAGGCCACTTCCTGAGGTGGAAGAAGATGGCTTGTACATCTGTTATTAACCAGAGAAGCAAGGTGCTGCCATCTAGATTTTTTAGATTACTTTATTGGACCTCACTTCCTAGGAATACAGGAGGTGGGTAGAAGATGAAGGGGCCAAGTGACTGAAATGATGAGGAGAGACTTTGGTAAAAATTAATTTGGTGGCATATTAAGAGCTGGGTCAATGGAAACATTCCTAACTATATTTTGCTTTGAAGAAAATATGATTTGTTTATTAATAAAAGACATTAGGTATCAGTGACTATTTAAATTGAAAGTGTGTGAGGATTTCACCATTACAAGTCTCAAAAGATAGAGACATAGCCGATGTCTTTCTACAGGCTACGTTCCTCCGTTCACTCATTCATTCAACAATTTGGATGGAATATTGCATTAATTTTTTGAGTGCTCTGAGTGTTGGTAATTTTCCTTTAGATGTCGCTGTTGTTCTCACATTGCACCAGGAGAAAGGTTTCAAATCCAAGGCCTGATGCTATAATTTAGGTGCTGCCCTTACTGTCTTACGCGGCCCCACATTACGAGCAACATAAAGAAAATTCTGGATTCCATAATTTAAAAGAGATTTGTGTTTTTTAGGGATGAGAACAGCGTGACTCGAACTGACAATGGAAGTAGTTTTCTAGTCCTCTTTCAAGCCGGAGGATGCCACTATATATCGGTAAGTGCTTTCTGAAAATGCGATGCAAATTGCCCTTTGTAAGCCATTAATAGCCTAAACATTTAAATTGTAATGTCCGGGTGTTTTTTTATATTCCGCTAGCCGCCGTGTTCAGGTGTTAGAGTGAAGCAAAGTGCTTTATGAGAGTGTGTGTAATTGAGCGACTTGGCAGACGGACAGAGAAGCCTGCCAAAAACATCTCCCATCGCACGAAGCGCACACTGCTCACCGCAACCTTAGTGCTCTCGCTTAGCAGTAGCACTTGCTCTGTTCCGTGTTATTATTTTCCCTCAGCCCCTGGGCCAACTCGTTGAACACTGTTTGAGCTAAGTGTTCAGCAAAACTAGGGCACGTTATGTGTTTAGATGTAGTCACCGGCAAAGAGAAGTTATCATCTATTCTCTACTACTTGCAGTGTTGTGCTTGCATTAAGAACAGGCATACACACTTATTTCAGGCCCGGTCTCGTAAAGGCCTGCTAGAGGTCCATTACTGACATTTTGCATATTTCGCCTGTCATGATGTGCACTGTCTGTGATTTTTCCCCCCTGCAAATGAACGCATGTTATGCATTTAAACAATCTTTGGGAGCTAGGCTTGGAGGTGAGGTGTTTTGTGTTTAGTGCTTTGTTCGGCCATAGAAATAAAAAGTAGGCACATAAAATACACCACAAACACACACACACACACACACACACACACACACACACACACACACACACACACACACACACACACACAGAAAGAGGCCCCAGCATGAGGTAGCATACTGTATCTCTGTGACCCTTATGGGCGCTGTGTGTATTTTTGGGTGCCCCCTTAACACCCAGAACTGCCCCCCCACCAGCGATGTATGCCTCCCCAGGCACGCTGCCCGGCAGTCACACCCTGCCTCACACCCGCGCCGGCTAATTAATGTCTGCATATGCAAATGTGCCCAGCTGCCAAACTGGCAGTTATTTTTCTGGAAATCCGTCTGGAGAGCAATGAGGCTTGGTCTTCACGATGACATGGGTTTGAACATCGCTCTTAAGCTTGGCAGAGATAAAAAAAATAAAAAAAACGGGGAGAAAAAAAAGCTGGTCCAACACAACAAGGTTCTTCCAGTTCACCATCAGTCACAGGCAACGGTGATAATAAACACAGCGTGTGTGTGTGTGTGTGTGTGTGTGAGTGTTTGTTTGTATGAGAGGGGGAAAAAAAAGACAGAAGAACAAGAAACTTTTTTTCTCTCTCTCTCTCTCTCTCCACCTCTCCTTTCCCCCATTCCGTCGAATTTGACAAGTTGTGCTTGGATTTATCCTGTACAATTTATATCAATTATCAGCTGGTGTCAGCTGAGGTCCTTTTATGAGGTTGAGTTGTTGGGGCTGGGGGTGGTGCGGGGTGGTATGGGGGTGTGTGTATGTGTGTGTGTGTGTGTGTGTGTGTGTGTTGGGGGGTGGTGGTGGGGGTGTGGAGGTGGAGGTGGGGGTGGGAAGGCTTGCCGAAGGGATGAGGATGGGAAATCAAAGCTGTGGACACTTCAGTGCCTCTCATGGCACAGTCAATTAACCAGCCACCTTACATCAGCAGCACTGCGCTTAGCACAATTATGTCTACTCAAGCGATCAGCAGTGTTACTGAGGTGAAATACACAGATGAGAGGAAAGGAGGGGGGTGGAGAGAGAGAGAGAGAGAGAGAGCAAGAAGAAAGAAAGAAACAGACAGGAATGTGTAGAATCTGATTTTCTCCCCCTTCTTTCTTGTCCTCCTCTTCTCGCTCTCTCTTGCTTCAGATAATAAAGGTTAATAACAGTCCTTTCAGTGTCATATTTGACATGACCAGTCATTGCTGTAATTACAATCATTATGGGCCAGAGGATGTCTAGTTATCCTTCTTAAACATAGACCATGGGAGAAAATCAATTATTCAATCAAGGGTCACCCCCCCCCCCCCCCACACACACACACACACTCCCAAACCCTTCACACAGTCCTCATCCTTACTTTTTCTTATTCAGTGGCGTCTGAATTGAATGGGAGTTGGTTCACTTCATTTA
The DNA here is from genome assembly GCA_030347295.1 of Setipinna tenuifilis. Lineage (NCBI taxonomy): Eukaryota > Metazoa > Chordata > Actinopteri > Clupeiformes > Engraulidae > Setipinna > Setipinna tenuifilis. Next base: position 22,186,275 of record CM059282.1, read on the forward strand.
GGGCCTGAGTGAATGTGCCTCTGGGTGCAACAGAGCCAGTGGATTGTGTGTGTGTGTGTGTGTGTGTAAGGCTTCTTACTTGTGTCTCTTTCAGATGTTCAGTCACCTCTTAGTAGAATATGCAGCCAATTTCTGATCAATCAGTAAGCATAAGAAAGTGGTGGCAGTGTTTCCTGGTTCTCTAAATTGTGTGTGTGTGTGTGTGTGTGTGTGTGTGTGTGTGTGTGTGTGTGTGTGTATGTGTGTGTGTGTGTGTGTTTTAATGCAGGAGTTGCCTTGGAGCGAGAGACAGTGAAGAAGAAAATAGAGAGAGAGTGGCGTGTGCTGACTCTTGCCCACTACTCTTTCCCCCCTAACACTCTCCATCGTTTTCTCTTTTTCCCTCCCTCCCTTCCTCTCTCTCTCTGTCTCTGTCTCTCTCTCTCTCTCTCTCTGTCTCTCTCTCTCTCTCTCTCTCTCTCTCTCTATTTCGCTCCCTCTCTCTCTCTCTTACTCTTATTTTCTCTTTTCTGTGTGTCTGTGCCCACTGAGATTGTCAGGATGTAATTTAAGGCCACAGGCACAAAGACCAAATGCCAAGCAGACAATGAAGACGTAAGATCCGTTTGCCTTTAAGTGCCCAGCCTCTCGCATCGTCGGGGGGGGGGGGGGGTGTAATTAGAACCTCGGGCACAAAAGGAGAGAAGTCATGATCACAACTAGTTTTTGGATGTGGGCAATTTGAAGTGTGTGTGTGTGTGTGTGTCTGTGTGTGTGTGTGTGTGTGTGTGTGTGTGTGGAGGGGTTGAGGGGTTGTGAAGCTGCTCAGTCAATAAAATAAAGAGCTAAAAAAATGTGAAGGGACATTCCATATGAGCAACTGCAGCGGTGTTGTGCTAATTAAGACAAAGAGGGCAGTTAGGCCCTTGAGCTGCAGCCAGTGTCTTGTGAGGCATATCTCAAGTCTCACTCTGACAGAGCAGTATGATGTAAATATGTGTCACATTTCACACAAATGAAGAGTGAAAAAAAGGCAGTGAAAAAAATTGAATGGCAGGGGGATGTTGGCATGGCAACGACATACGAATATTATGATTGAATATCTATTTGATAAACCTACACCACGTACAGCCCCTTTGTTTAAATAAATCCTTTTGTTTTGAACACACCTACCTCACTAGCATGCAAGCATGTGGGACTGTGTTCGGTTGTCATAAAAAAAGACCTATGCAAAAGAAGGAAAAAAAAATCCCAAATGCAACCTGCAATTTTCTACAGCTACAAAAGGAGACACGTTTAAGCACCAAAGTGGCGAAGTGATTTGTGACTTTGTGCTCAGCGAAGTGTGACTTGCATATTTGCCATATTTGATTGAGAAGACAGACAGCAGTGTCCCACCTGCCCCGCTAGTGTCCAAGTGTCCTGAGAGATGACAGAGCTCTTTTCACAGCCAGAGATGGAAGGTTCCAGAACCCGCAGCTCCCCCTCGTCTTCTTCAATGGTGTGAAGGCCATCGCTGGTGCCCTGGGGTCCCTAAACACACTCGTCGTCCTTCCTCCCTTCCTTCCTTCTTTCTTTCTTTCTTTCTTTCTTTCTTTCTTTCTTTCTCTGCCTTTCTTTCTTTCTTTCACCACCATCTCTCTCTCTCTCTCTTTCTCTCTCTCTTCCTTTCTCTCTCTCTCTGCTGGGTGGCTCTCCACTATGGTCTGGTTCAGAGCCCCTTTTCCATTTAATTAGATTTGTAAAAACAATTTTTGGAGTGCTTTATTCTGTAAAAGCTCTCAGGGGTTAAAATCAGCTGAGCACTTCTTTTCAGCGTCTTTTCAGCAATGGAGCATAAATTATTTAAAATTGTGCGACCTTTTATCTCACCCCCTTTGAAGGCACCAAATTAAAAATGTAAATGGCCTCCCTAATTAATATGCAAATGCATTCATTCCCGGTTAACAATTAGCAATTAAACCTGCACTGTCTAGGAAGAGCACAGACGAAATTAGCAACTTATTTCTGCATCTGAAAAACAGAAAACCTGACACTGAAATGTTTTGTCATACAAAATGTCTTTTCACTGCTTATTACTCATGGCAGAAGATGAATATACCTGTTCAGAAGTCACGTACATTGTTGTTGACCCCAAACAGTGATCAGTATGTTTTTTTTTCCCCCTCTCTCTCTTCTTTTTCTCAGTCTCGCTTTCTCTTTCTCTTTTTTACTCACTGTTGTCTTCTCTTCTCCTCTCCTCTCCTCTCTTCTAGTGGGGTTTACTGGTAGACTTTATTTCATAATACCAGTCATCATGATTCTTAAAGCTAATTGAAATGTGCAGAAATCTGCAGGGAATGTATTTGCATGCACCCCAAGATAGAGGAGGGAAATGGCTTCTCTTTTCTTGCCAGAGATAACGCAGGTTATAATAGTGGCACAGAGTCTTTCCTTATAGAGGATCACTGATGCTAGCGCTCCATCCAATTGGCTAGATAGTGGATTATTTATTTGCAGGGGGGGATTACCCTAGTGATTTGCCAGCAATTTTTTTTTTTCATTTATTATTTTTTTCTTTATGTAACATTTTCACTTATCGAGGCATGCCTGCGATGCTAACGTGAATGGTTTTTTTTTATTTATTCGTAAATAGCTTCTAAATCCGTAAACATTTGCAGCAGAAAATGTATAGATAGCATATTGTGTTTGTCACTAGTTTTTAATGGGAGACGAGAGTAAAAAATGTCTGATAGTAGTGACATCTCTCGTGGCTAATTACCCTGACACTCAGAGGGCAGACTTTTGTCTTTTGCAAAGTTACACTTTTCACAACTTGATGTTGGTGACTGTCTCGCAGCTGTTGCCCTCTTTGCATTTAAATGATTCAATAGAGGTTACATCAGTTTCTGAACGTGTTTGTGTCATTGGGCTTTAATGTTAGGACTTTGACATGGATTCTAATATGTTACCCTACAGCCCTGGTGAATGAGCTTGCTTGTGTAGAGCTGACACATACTCTAATGTGATTTTTTGTGATCTTGTTCTGCATGGCCCTGACCTCACACATGTGTGACCTTCCTACAAAATGAATGCCTGGATCCCTTAAAGGTGAGAGACTACTCTTTTTGTCTGCTATCTACTTGTGAAATACATGCTTTTTTGCTATAGTTGTGCCAACAATCATACAACACTAATTGTCCTAAGAATTACAAGTTTTAACAGTAGGTTGCCTCAACAATTCTATATACCTCCTACTCTTCAAAGCACCCCCCACACAAGCACATACAAATTATATAATTTAATTATAGATTTTCAGAGAAAGGGGCTCATATTTTATTTATCAGCATTTATATTGCTTCTAGATGTTTGCACTACCTGTAAGGATTGCTTGCAGTCAGACACTGTTATTGTTCAAGTTCTCAGTGGACACAAAATTATTACCACTCCGAGGGTGGCAAGAGATTGAATTTTTTCTCACATAATTTGTTTGATACACACACTCTTACTCACGGCTTCGTGTGTGAAATAGCCTTAATGAGTTTTTTTTTATTCTGTGTGTGCTAAGATTTCAATATATAATTCATTCATTAGCCTTCCTGTAATGTGGGTGAAATCTTATGCACTCAATATAGCACGCATATGTAAAATAATTGAGAAAATGTGACCGTTTTATTGGAATTAATCCAGTCAATTTAGCCCACGAAATGTTACTGATGAACTAAACTGACTGTATTAATGCCAGTAAAATGGCCCTCTTTACATTGCATTTGTAGCACTTTAACTGACATATTGGCCTTCAGATATGTCATGTTTAAAGCCATGTAGCAGTCACACAGATTAGCCAAAGCAATAAATAAAGCGGTGGTATCACTGGACAAAAACTTAGCAGATTACTGCTAATAAAATGACATGACTTGCCTCTTACACTGGCATTCTTCTTGTGGCCAAATTGGCCTTTTTCTAGACACAGTCTGAAGTATCCGCTAGCCACTGAACAAAACAGTTTCAGAAAGCTTTAAGAAAAAAATAATAGAGAAGATTTTTCTCTAGCTTTCTCTCGTTCCTTAGTAGGTAAGAGAGGGGGGTAGGGTGGGTTCATTAATTTGGAGATTAATGATACACTGTAAGTATGGCTTGTTATTAAACTGCTATTTTTAAATTACAGCTCGGAGAGCACTCCCTTGGGACCGTCAGCTTTAGTCACCGATCTGTCTCTCTCTCTCTCCTTCTCTCTCTCTTTCTCTCTCTCTCTCTCTCTCTCTCTCTCCCTCTCTCTCTCTCTCTTCTCTCTCTCTCTCTCTCTCTCTCTCTCTCTCTCTCTCTTCCCTCATGCTATGGAAGCTTTCATTTCTCTCGCGGGACGAATCTTCTCGCAGAAGCCACTTAGGACACAAGACGAGATAGGAGAGAGGAGAGTGTTTCGTTCGTTTCATTCTGACTCCTCATATAGATTGTGTAGATGCTGTCCAGGGAACTGGCAGGTGCACAGTGAATCCTGCCCAATAATGACCAACTGATTGTCACAGTATGTTGTAGTGGTACGTGAGAGGAAACACATTCAGGAGCTGGGGAAAAAAAAAAAAAAAACGAAAAAAACGAAAAAAAAAAAAAACAGAAACAGGTTTATATCACTAAAAATTACTTTTGGTACTGGAGGGACTGAAGATGCAACAAAGAGAATACATTAGCATACTCCCTACCATTTGGCTAATAGGGTCAATTACTTCTTAATTTCTGTTTCAGAAATGCTGGCAGGCAGGCAGGCTAGTGATCCTCCTGAGTGCTGGAAACTCTATGGGACGAACCGGGGTGAGTTTTATCCTGTCTACAGGACACCCGTGGTTGCAGGCAACAGCTCTGTGTGTGTGTGTGTGTGTGTGTGTGTGCGTGTGCATGTGTGTGGATGTGTATGTTTGTGCGTATATGTGTGTTCATGACTGTGTGCATGTGTTTATACATGGGCCTGTGTGTGTGTGTGTGTGTGTGTGTGGGAGTGTGTGTGTGTGTGTGCGTGTGTGTGTGCATTCAGTCCAAGGGGAGTATGAACCCTCAGCTCAGTTGGAGGACCGAGGCAGTACTGGATGTAATTAGCACGAGCCTGTTGATTCGCAGATAATGAGAAGGAATTCATTAGCACTGCGTTAATTGCTATCCTCCTCTTAAAAGTTTTTCACTTCATCTCTTCTTTTTTTTCCCCCAGTCTACCGGAGTTTGTGTCTTTTGTTGTGTTCATTTGTGGAGTAGGAAGGAGGGGGTTGGGTTGGAGGAAGCTGTGGCAATGGTAAAAAAAAAGTCTCTGTCACAAGTAGTTTTTCACTGCTCGTCTTTTGCTTGATGTGTGTGAAATATAATTCATTCATTCATCCACTGAACCGTTTAATTATTTATTTACTCACCTGAAAGCAGCTGTGTGTGTGTGTGTGTGTGTGTGTGTGTGTGTGTGTTTGTGTCCGTGTGAGTGTGTGTGTGTGTGTGTGTTTGTGTCCGTGTGAGTGCGCATGTGCATGTGTGTGTGTGTGTGCACATCTCATCTTCACACATTCACTCATCCTCTCACTCATTCTTTCACTCATTCTTTCACCTAGGCCTCTCAACGATTTACTTGTTTGTACATTTGTTCGTCCTTTTGTTTGTTTGCGCGTGCCTTCATTTCCTCACACTCTAAATGTGCATTGTATTGAAATGTCACGCCTCTGTGTCTGACGCATGAATTCGTTGTCTGAATTATCCACTTGACCAGCTGCGCAGGTTGAGTTGCGGTTCACCCCTTGGCAGCTGTGTGAGGCTCAGTGCGAGGCCCGTGCGGTGCTGTCATGTATGGTTTAATAATTAGTTCTCAAAGCGGAAGGGACAAATAGTGGTGTGCTTAGAGCAGAGGTGGTTGCTGAGATTTGTAATTATCTGTACAAGGAGATAAAGCGCTCTTTGCTGCAGTGCACTGTGAAGGGTCAAGGTAGGTTGACGCCAGACAGATTTAGCCTCTCCTCCTCTGTCTTTCTTATCTCTGTCTTTCTTCTCTCTGTCTCTCTTACTCTCTCTCTCTCTCTCTCTTTCTCTCTCTCTCTTTCTCTCTCTCTCTCTCACTCTCACACACTCACACACACACACACACATACACCACACAGAGACAGTCCCCTTCTGTTTTCTACTGTCTTGCTACCCATCATAGACCATTAGGGGCGAAGGTTAGAGCAGCACTGATATTAAGTTATCTACCCATCCTGGTGGGTTTTGTTTTGTCCTGCCAATCCCCATTACATTGGTAATGTGAAGGTTCCTGTTTGCCTGATGATTACTAAAATAGAGTAGAAACCATCTTACATCAACAGGCTTCCAACTCCAAAATTTTGGTTTTTACTGCTATTTAGCTAGTCTCTTAAATTTAAATTTGTGTTTTTTGTAATCAAATTTTTGGTTATCACTGTTTAATTTGCCATTGTTTAAACAACGAAACAATCTCTGACTGAATTGATGGATTTTTTTTTTATAAAAACAAGGATTCTGAAACATGGCATCTCTATCCAGCTTTTATAAACAGTGACAGTAAGAAACTGTTGTTGAAACCCTGGCCACTTCACCTGTCTACAGCCACATATGACATAACACACAGTGGACACCAGCACATGATCAAACCTACACACGTAACCCTCTCCCTCTGTGTCACTTTCTGAGGTCGCCTTTGTCATAGTATTAGTTGGACACTTATTGTTTCAACCAGGCAATCCTGTTCTCTCCAGCTAGATCTCTCTTCTGTGGTCCACCATGGTCACAGTCAGGGGCCAATTTAATGGCAGTTGGCCCAAAGGTCTGAAGGGCCTTGATTCACACTTGGTTTTATACCTTGTTAGAGGCTTTTAACAGTAAGAACAAGACAGTTCTGGACATGTTCAATTTCCTACTCAGGGCTCCAGACTAACTATCCTCACACACATGCCTGCTCACACAAACATACACCCACAAACACGCACAAGCACGCACACACACACACACACGCACATACACTGCCCCAGATAGGCCGTCACACACACACCCATTCTAGAATACACATGTACAAACACATGTTTACACAGTGTGCAAAAAGACAACAAGCACATAAAGCAAACACACTAAACATGGCATGCATGGCATACATATACAGACATCACTGGTTTTATGTGGCGATACAGAGATGTTAGGACACCGCATCCCTAAAAAGACCGCTGGATATCCTTGTGCTCCCTCACTTAATTGGCTCATTAAGGAAGTGACTGGTTCGAGAGAGCTGTCACCTATTTCATCAGGCCCTAATTACCAGCTAATGGAACAGTTACCCCAATGCCCGCCCACACGCCGCAGTTTGCCAATGGGCGGCCTGCGAAACAACTACGCTGGACTTAATGCGAAACAGCACGGCTCCATCAGGAAGCCCCCTTCTCTTTGTCTTTCAAGTGTCTCCGCTTCACCGGGCTCACAGCGTGGTAAAGTGTGTCGATGACTTTAGTACCGCAGTCCCAACCCCACCGCATGCATATACGCTTCTACAACTGCTTCTATCTCAATAATGAAGAGGGCGAACGAATTAATTAAATAAAGATGTGTAAGCAAATTTTTTAAGGTTGGATTCTCAGAATAAAAAAGCCTTTGTTGTTGAGGCATTATGAGTATAAACTCACAGACCAAGGGCAGTCTTTAAATATAAATATCCCTGCCACCAAGGCACTAAACTGGCCCAGATAGGCCGTCTAGACTCACGGTAAACAGAGTGTAATCTGAATGCAATGTAAAAGTGATGAGAGCACTCTCTGATTAAGACGAACTAGCTAAAGAAAAACAGCCTTGCACTTTTTGCAGACAACTGTCAGTCAACATTTTTGAAAGCTTTTTTTTTTCTTGACTGGTGAAAGTGCGTATAGCCCCTGGGCTTGCCGTACTTTCCTCAACTCCAGTTCGTTATAACATAAAGTATGTGTGTGTGTGGGGGGGACACTCACTTTTTTCAGGTTTTGCTTGGCAGCCGTGTCTACATATTCCGAAGCAACTTGCATCACTGACACAAAGTATCCATCATCAACCTGGTGCCTTTTTGTTTTGCCTTTTTTTGGGGGGGGAGGGAGAAAGTGATTTTTTTTTCTGCACGGTACTGGGTGAAGTGGTGCGTTGCTGTTTACCAGCGACTATCGGTGTGTACCTGACGAGGTCCCAGTGCGTCATCATGATTAATTCTCAGTCGAGGCACACACACTTACACACAGGGCTATCAGGGTGTGTATGTATTAAAACAACCCCCCTCCTCTACCCTCCCTCCCCCCCCCCCCTACCCTCCTTCTTCCCCCTTTCCAATTCCCGGGCCCAGTGTTCCACCAGGACTTCTAAGCTCTGTCAAGCAAACACATCACACACCGGAGTGCGGGGAACTCTCCGGAGGATTCCGTGACACCTTCTTTTTCTTTGTCCACAGCTCAGGAGTTACACACACACACACACACACAAACACACACACACACACACACACACACACACACACACACACAAAGACGGGAAGGGGGGAAAATGCACCCTCCCCTCCTTTTAACATTCACTCAACTTGTTCCTTCTTCTCCGCAGACATCCACAGATAAAGTTTGTTATCGTTCTCAATCAAAGGGAGGAGCAGTGTGTCATCATCCCCAATTTCCCCCCTCCTCAAGCTCAGCTTTTAAACACAGCTGGGGGGGGGGCGGACTACCCCACTCCGCCACCACCACCAACACCCCCCTCAACTGATCTCTGCATCAAAGCAGCCCATGCGCCCCCAGGCCAGGACTCCGAGAGGTGTAGGCAGCTAAGAGCACACGGACAGCTCTGGTGTAATAAGTGTGAGAGTGGTCCTCAATGAAGCCTCATTGAAGCTGGAGAGAGCGAAACAGAGATGGGGGGAAGAGAGGGAGCCAGAGGGAGGGAGGGAGACAGAGAGAGAGAGAAAATAAAACAGCGGCTTTGTATATTTGATGCTTTTTAACAGCCATATCCCCGCAGAGATTGCTGCTTGTCTCCAGATGTCTTTCCTAAATGTGAGGCGAACTTTGAAAAAGAAGTGAGTCTGTATCTTCAGACCCTGCAAAGAGAAAAAAAAGAGACAGAGACTCAAGGAAAAGACAGGCCGCATGATAGATAGCAGATGTTTTTTTTTCTTTTCTTTCCTTTTCCTTTTTTTTTAATGTCGATGAAGTGAAATGAGAACTCAGGAGTCTTAATAGATGGCTGTACCTCTTGCCTGAGGTAACTATATGCCCATGAGGGTCATTAAGGCTTATCACCCACCAAAGCGGCTCTTTGAGACGAAGAACTACGGGCCGCCACGCCGACTGTTCCGGCTGCCACCGCCATAACTGAAATCCAGTGTGGATGTTGAGGGGTGGTGGTGGTGGTGGACTGTGTCTGAATAATACACGTTCGTCTTTTAATAGTTGCCTTCAGTGGTGGCGTGGTGATGGTGGGGTTAAGACAAAAAAGCAAAACTGTTTTGTCAAGAGTGCGTGAGCTTGGTGACTGTGTCTGAGGTGGTGATGTGGAACTGAACTTTAATGCATCTCATCAGACAAGACGTGTGTGTGTCAGGAGGAGCAGCCAGTCATCACCCTCCTCAATCCTGCTGGTGACACCGACATAACAGCACCGCACCGGTATCACCGCCACAATTTCACAATTAAGTCTTTGTTTACCGAAGGAGACAAATAAAAAAACAGTCATATTAGGAGAGGGAAATTTTCCATAATTATTCATAATCCCAACAATTCAAGTGTAGCTACCTAATTTGCCTGTTTAATTCTGCCTTTTAATTTTCGGAATACATTTGCACATTAATTTTGTGCATTGTCTGGTGTGAGAGTGTTTATTTTTAAGGGAGATTTCCTGTGTGATGTTTCGCACAGGCTGGTGGCCCAGTTGGATGGCTTTCCAGCTGGGTGCGATGATGATTTGTTTTGTCCTCATTAACAGAACAATGCTTTAACTCTTCACGCTCCTCTCCTCTCCTCTTCTCCCTGATCCAAAGAATAGCATTTACAGCATTTCCTGACATTCGCCAGACAAACATCTCAGAAACCTACCAGCTCTGTCAGTCAAAAAGTAGAGGCTTTTTTGAGTCAACAACCATACACTCTCTTAGTCAGTCAATCAGTCATAGGAATTCCATGGAACATTATCACTGTTTCTGATATTGTTGTTGATGTACTGCCAGTGTTATCATTGTTACATTACTGTATTTCATTAAACTTGGTGAACTAAGGGGTGGAGGAAGGGCCAAGGAAAAAAAAAACAATTTATTTTTGAGGGCAGCTACACAAATTATTTAGCGCTTATGCTAACTTCATGTGATTAGCCTCTTGACCTTGGCAGAGGGCAGCACTTTCCAAGAGGCCTCTTATGTTTGTTAATGATGTTATTATTATTTCTAATGATGCTATTTATTTTATTTATAGAACAATGTTATTATAATTGCTGTTGTTATGTCTAATCCATGCAAAGTTCAATCTTTCGTCAGAATTTGGCTTTTATGTGCTGGCTCTTCCTGAGTGTTGCAAGCTCTCAATTCTCACTTCTACTCACTCCCTCACTCACTCACTCACTCACTCACTTACTCACTCACTCACTCACTTACTCACTCAGCTGTTATCCTGTAGTCTGTGTCAGCTGTATGTGGTGATAATTATTCCATTATGAGAGGCTCTGTGACAATGTGAATCTCACTGCAAACTGCTGAGCTCAATTTACTCCCTGGGATAGATTAGCATGTATTGATTAACTGATCGATTGATTGATTGATTGATTGATTTATTCACTCACTTCCTTATTCCCTCACTCACTCACTCACTTATCTACTATCTCACAGACTCACTCACTCACTCACTCACTCACTCACTCACTCATTGACTCATTGACTCACTCACTAACTCGCTCATCCACTCTCTCATTCACTTACTTGCTCACTCACTCACTCACTCTCTCAGGCTCACTCTTTCACTCACTCACTCATTCACTCACTCACTGACTTCTTCTGCCATTCACCCAGTCACTCAGTCAGTCAGTCAGTCAGTCACTCACTCACAGACAGACTCACAAAATGACTCACTAACTGACTCATTCATTCACTCACTGGCTCATTCACTCAGACCATTTTCTTCACTGATAACCCCCCACATTCGCCTACATGGTGGCCGTGTAGGTCATGGTAGTAGAAGCTGCTCTGGGAGGGGAGGGCTTCAGAGGTGGGACTGGATAGGAGGTGAAGAGGTGTGTGTGTGTGTGTGTGTGTGTGGTGGGGGGGGTTGGAGGATAGAGCGGAAGGGAGGGAGGCAGGATGATCTTTCCCCTCTGCGTCCCCATGGCGACCCTTCATTCCATGCGGCGCGGGGGCCCCAGCTGCTCCTCACTGACTGGGGGCCCTGGCTCAGGGAGATGCGACATCACAGAGCAGATGTCAATGACACAGCCCCTGACACGGCACGCCGCCCCCCCACCTCACCCCACCCCACCCAGCCCCTGACACGGCACGCCGCCTCACCCCCCCACCCCACCTCACCCCAGCGCGCCACCCGCCACCCCGGATTGAATATTTACATCCTGGGTAACGCCATCTCGCTACCACGGCAACAGCTCTCAATTACGCGCCCATCTCCCTTTGATTGGCATGTGCACAGAAACGAGAAAAAAAAAACAATTCGAAGCTGTAGTTTCTTTCTTTTCTTTCTTTCTTTCTTTCTTTCATGTGTTATTATTTTGTAAAACAAGCTCATCCCATGTTTTTTAATGTTTTGTTTAAAAAAGAAGCTTCCGGAAATTGCCATGCTGAGGTGAATTGGTGGTGGTTGGTTGTCATGGCCGCTCTGTGTCAATATGAGGAGTGAAGGAGTCTCAGTGTCAGTGGAGTAATGTCCATCAGTGACATTCCCCTACCTCCCCAACCCCTCCTCCACAACACACACACACCCACACATATGAATACTTACACACACACACACATATGAATACTTACACACACACACACACACACACACACACACACACACACCACACTCACACACACACACACACACACACACTCTCTCTCTCTCTCTCTCTCTCTCTCTCTCTCTCACACACACACACACACACCACACACTCACATACACACACACACACACACACTCACACACACACACACTTCCACCACCACTCGCGACCCCGTCCAGCTTCTTCATCTCCGCCCACATATACGTATTTAGATTATCCCTTCACACACACACACTCACACTCACACACACCCACACACACACAAACACCATATTGCTCTCTCTCGCTGACGCTCTTCCTTTTTTATCACCCTTTCTCTCTCTTTCTCACGCATCCCACTTGGCAGGAGAGGAGAGCCCTCCACCCCCCTGCCCACCACCACGCCCTCCATTCCCACCCCTCCACCCCCTAACCTATCCTATCCTACCCTATTCTATCCCCACCCTCAACTCCAACCCGGAAAAATCACAGTCTGTGTGTGTGTGTGAGTGTGTGTGTGTGTGTATGTAGGTTTTTGTGTGTGTGTGTTTGTGTTTGTGTTTGTGTAAAGCTGTGTGTGCGTATATATGTGTGTTTATGTGTAAGTGCATGTGTGTGTGTTTGTGACTGTGTGTGTGTGTGTGGTGTCTGTGTCTATGTGTGTTTGTGTGTAAGTATGTGTCTATGTGTGTGTGCGTGCGTCTGTGTGTCTGTATCTGTGTGTGTTTGTGTGTGTGTAAGGGGTGAGCATGTGTCTGTATCTGTGTGTGTGTTTGTGTGTGTGTAAGGGGTGAGCATGTGTGCCTGCACTCCATCAGATTTGCATAAATAAGCTCCCAGCGTGGCCGCGCGGCTGCCCAGGTGCGAGGGCATTTGCATATAGAACAGTGATAGGGCTCCCGGGGGGGCCCCTCGCTGACTGCTGCGCCAATTGGGGGTCGGTGGGCGGCACAAATGAATTCGGAATTAGAGCCACGCCGCCACCTCCACCGCCATCTCCTTCCTCCTTTCCACCCCCCCCCCTTCTTTTCTCTCCTCACCTCTTCTCACCTCTCCTTTACTCTCCTCTCCCTCTTCTCCCTCCTTCTCTCCTCCTGTCCCTTTGCGCTCCTCATCATTGTTGCCACCACCGCAGGCCGTTTTTTTTTGTGAAGGCACGCCAGCAGGCGCCACGCAAGGTGACCGTCCGGACGTTGAAAGCCAAAGGATGGACGAGTGGTGGTGGGTGGGGGGGGAGCAGAGGGGTGGGAGTGGCAGACTCCGTCGGGACCCGATTGATTAACTCCACTGATTGATTGATTTAATATGCTGCTTTAATACTCCCTGAGAAATGGCTAACTTTGATGTATGCTTACTCTGTGAATGGCTTTTAAATGAGATTATATCATCAAGCCCAGCCCAGATAGCTCGTAACTTGGCACAAGAGCAGAAGTCAGCAAAATCATGTGTTTTTTTTTCTAATTCTCAAAAGTTGATCTGTGCCAATTATTATTACTGCAAGCGCTGTCGTGTAAAAAAAAAAGGAAACCAGAAAAAAAAATGGATATTACATTTTTCGGTCAAAAGGGAGGGACAATGACTTGTGTTTGTGGAGCCATGCCAAATGGATGTAGTGAACTACAGACAGGCCCAGGAAAGCACTGCATTTCCATAAATCACAATAGACCCAATCACAGCTCCCCTGACCACAAATGAGCCGCCCCCCACACCAATCATAGGGGGGGGTAGACGGGGTTGGGTGGCTGGGAAGGCAGATCTGAAGCCAGTTCAGATTAGATTAGGGGGGCTCAGTGCAGTAATCTCACTGTAATGAGAAGGCCGGTAATATGGCTGTGAAGTCCTCTGGGTCAGTGGCTGGCCTGCCTCACCTGCACTGGGCCCAGGCTTCGGTAGCTTGGAGACCCCCCCCCCCTGCAACACGCACATCTTTTTAAATTTAGCTGAAATTTGTCCGAACAACTCACAGACAACCATATCACGCAGGATTATTGTGGTGAGGCAGGGCGTGCTAATTTTTACTTTTGGAAAGACATGCCGTGAGCATGTCTTCGCAGAGATAGTGAGGCATTCTCCAGAAATATCAATCTCAGGCTGGTGGAGGAGATACAGAGAGTTTTCTTTCCTTCTTTTTTCCCTTGTCTGTGTTTGAAAATGAAGAAACAAAGTGTACCGAGTGAAGACAAAGTGAAAGGAGAGAGATTTAAGCGTTTCACCACAGAAATAACTTCGGCAATCCCCAGACTGTGTTCTCCACTAAGTCTGCGGCTTTTTTCAGAGGCAATATTCGGCAGCCTACTCCCTTTCACAGTCTTACGGCTCGGAGCACTCAGACAATTTCGTCGCTAGTTTGGCAGACATACAGTAGCCCCTCCGCACTTCCTCCGTCTTTGGAGAATGCCCATTTAAAATGTTCGACCTGATTTCCCTCCGAGGCGAAAAAAGGAAAGGGAATCATCTCGTCGTCGTGCTCATTATCCAACGTATTGTGTTTGTCGGGGCCGGCTTGTTTTTTGGATCAACCATGCCTATTCCTGGGCTGCCCCCCAAAAAAATGACACGATGGCCAAGGGGGGGGCGCCGTTGCTGAGCTCCAAGCAGCCGCTTGCCAGAGGGACGCCTCCAAGGACCGCCCGGGCGGTGACGGTGACAGTGGCGGTGACGGTAGCGGTGGACTTGGCGGTGGCGGCCGTGGCAAGCGATGAGAGTCATTAAAAAAGCACACCCGGGTCATTACAAACTGCGGCAATAGTAATGAAAATGTACCGTAACCTAATTACACATTTAGGGTGACACACCACTTAAGGTAAAGTACAGAGGGAAGGGAGGGAGGAGGGAAAGAAAAAAAAGAGATTAAACCGACTGAGACGACATATGTGGTGAGAGTGTGGGCGGAGGGGTTGCTGATGAGTGCTCAGACGTCAAACGTTATGAGGTGGGTGTTGACAGAGGGGCGGGGGGGTTGTGGTGGTAGAAGGGCGGGGGGTGGGGGGACGGAGGTGCGAAGCATTGATATTAACGGTGGTGAGTGTGCGAGCGAGAGAGCCTGAGCGAGGCCTGAGCCCATGTGCTATTTGCCTAATATGTTGGGCTCTAAATCTGCATTGTCTGGGGTCCATTGAAACGCTCGGAAAAAGAGAGATCAATATAATGGGGTTGGCGGGCAGCCAGAAGCGGTCCCAACAGTGTGGGAGCCCAACCATTTGGAATCAGTGGTGCATATCCAAGCCTTTCGGAGGGGGGAGGGAGGTAGGGTGGGTGTGGGGGTGGGGGGTGGTGGCATGGGGGCGGGGGTGTCTGTTGGGCCAAGGAGAGGGGCTGGTGGTGGTGTATATGTGTCTGTGAGGGGTTGGGGATGGTGGTTCCGGTGGTGTGTATATGTGTGAGGGGTTGGGGGTGGTGGTTGCGGTGGTGTGTATGTGTGTGTGTGAGGGAGTGGGGGGTGGTGGTTGCATTGCAGTGTATGAGGTATGAGTCTGTGAGGGTTTTGGGATGGTGGTTGCAGTGGTGTGTGTGTGTGTGTGTGTATGTGTGGTGTGTGTGTGTGTGTGTGTGTATGTGTGTGTGCATGTGTGTGTGTGGGAGGGTGGGGAGTGAGGAGGTGGAAAATAATTCTTTGCGCTGCGCCAGGAAGCAGGCGGCACAATGCCCAGGTCTGATGGGCGGCGGGCCACATGGGCTGGCAAATTGGCTCAGGCCATCAGACACGCGGCCTCCATTCAGGGGCTGCAGAAATGAAAGAGAAACACAGGCACACGCATTTGCCTAACCTGACAGGCCCTGTGTTAACCAGTCCTGGAACAGAGCTGTCTCTGAGCTACACCCCAGCACCCCCCCCCCCCCCCAAAAAAACAATCTGCTTTAGAACTTAGTTTACTTCCCCTGCAATCGGAATCTTTGTCAAATGTACACAGTATACACAGGAATTTGACAACACCTCTCTCTCTACATGTTTAACCATGACTATAGTGCTCAGGTTGTTAACTACTGTTATGAAGGTGGTGATTATTGGGGTGGTGGTCTAGTGGCAGAGGTGTCAATCCCGGACAGAAAGTAAAAACTCTGCCACAAATTATATCCAACCAGCTCTGAATCAGTTGATCATTATGAGCACTCAAGACAGGTAGATCAGCTACTCAGTGAAGTCACCTGTGTTAGAAGGAAAACGAGGTGGCAGGGTTTATACTTTCTGAACCCGTGACTGACACCTCTATCTAGTGGTCAGTAATCAGGACAAAAATGCCACAAGGTTGTGAGTTTGAGCCCAGGATTGGCCACCCTGGTGTCTCTGACCAAGGCACTTAACCCTCAAGTTGCTCCAGGGAAATCGACCCAGTAGTTAGCTCACTCTAAGTCACTCTGGCATGGAGTGTGTGATATATGTTATGATATAAATGTAATTGTTGGTCTAATGGCTGTCATAGATTGTCGTTTAGCATTGACTATGTAGACTATGTAGCAGTGATGTGAGTATTAGCCACAGAAACAGGTCTCTACGACCAACTGATTAAGTTAACCCTCACAATGGGTTTTTGCTGCAATATCAATTTTTAAAGCCGCGCATCGACGTACAATTGCACAACGCCTCAACTGCCATGTAATTTCCAGCCCTTTCGTGCATGTAGGCATTAGCATAAGAATCATTGCAATCACACGGAGCCGTGCAGTATGCCGGGGTGAGGTGGGGCGGAGCGAAGCATTTTGTGGCCCCACCACGACTTAAAAACGTGATGAGTTAATGACCAGTGAGTCCGTGATTAATGTAGCGGTGCGTGACGAGGAGGGCCGTCCGGGCGGGCGGGCTATCCATCCGGTGAGCATGGCATTCACAATGCCGGGTGCCGGTTCTCTTCTTGTCATGACGTACAGTACGCATGCGTGTGCAGGCCCTGCTGGGTGGGGTGGGGTTGGGGTTGGGGTGGGGTTGGGTGGAGGAGGGGGACAGCCCGCCAGTGGTGGTGATGGTGGTGGTGGTGGTGTTGTGTGGCGTGGAGCACGGCAGGGGAGGACAAGATTAAAAATGACAATCACTGCGTGTGCCTCTCCCCCTCCGCAGGAAATGCAGGTGTCTTTCGTGAGATGCGCTCGCACCACAAAAGGTCCTAATTATCGGCACGTTATTTTGACAGTTGGCTGGTGAAGCGTTGGGTCCCCCCCCCCACACCCAACCCCCCACCCCCCCCCCAAACCCCTTCGTTCAGCCTGACGCCTCACTGCTCAAGTCATTTCTAGTTTTTTTTTAATCTATCCTTTCTTTTTGTTGGTGCGGCATTGTAGTGCGGTGCATTGGTAGTACTGTTTGTTTGCCTTGATAGAGATAAGTTTGAGAGGGGAGAGTCTCCAATGACTTTAATCATTAGGGAGGTTCATTCAAAGTCAAGCATGTTTGTGTCCTGGTCAGACACCCAAAGGCAACCAGTTGTGGCCTACACTGGAAGGACCACTATAGTACGCTGACCACTTGCTGTTTCAAGGTCCAAGAGATGGGTGGCAGTGTTGGATTCATTTTTACATCCTGGTAAAAGCACGGCTGGAACAACCAAAACCCTGAGTTTTTTTTTTTTTTGGAGTCAAACTTAAAGCCCTGACAAAGGGCTCAAACTCAAGTCAGTGAAATGGCAAGAACTATTTTAGCGGTAACAGCGCTCGACATGAGAAGAAAGGAGGCGATTAAACGACTCTAATGAATTGTTAATATTTAGCCAAGAGGTAGAGGCCGAGTCCCTTTTCCGCAAATACCGTTGGGGGGGGAAGCGAAGTAAGTGTTGCTCAGATGATGTAAGTGATGGAAAGCTTGCTCCGCTTCCTCAACCAGCTCTCACAGCTGTACCACCCCCCCACACACAGACACACACACACACACACACACACACACACACACACAGACACAGACACATACATACACCTCCACACACACACACACACACACACACACAAACATACACACACACACACGCACACACACACACACACACACACACACACAAACATACACACACACACACGCACACACAGACACATACATACACACACACACACACACACACACACACACACACACACACACACACATACATACACCTCCACACAAACACAGACACATGCTTTCTCCACCTCGCTCTCTTTTAAAATGCACCATTTGTTCGATTATTCAATCCTCGGCGGGTTTTTAAGCATGTCGCGTCTGCTCCGGTGAGAATTGCGATGGTGTCAAATAGGCGGCTGCCTCCTTAGCACGCTGCGGCTCCGTTGCTGCACTTGGCTGCATGGTTGCCGCACCGCTGCTGCCGCATGGCACTGGAGCCATCAAGTGATGCTCTTTTAATGCGACCCGCAAATCCTGGGAGAGCAAAGGCAATGGGGACTGCATGTGTACATGCATAAAGGAGCTGTTTGTGTGTTTGTGTGGGTGTGGGTGTGCACACATATACATTGTGTTCATGCTCAGAGTGTGTGTGTGTGTGTGTGTGTGTGTGTGTGCGTTTGTGTGCGCGTGCACACATCTTTAAGGGTATTTGTAGCTGTTTGTGTGTGTGTGTGTGTGTGTGTCTGTGTGCACGTGCACACATCTTTAAGGGTATTTGTAGCTGTTTGTGTGTGTGTGTGCACATATACATGTGTATATGTTTGTGTGCTCAGATTGTGTGTGTGTATGTCCGTGTGTGTGCAAGCATCTTCGAGGGTATTTGTAGCTGTTTGTGTGTGTGTGTGGCTGTGTGCACATATACATGTATATATGTCTGTATGCTAGACTGTGTGTGTGTGTGTGTCTGTGCGTGCGTTTGTGCATTTTCGAGAGTATTTGTAGCTGTTTGTGTGTGTGTGTGGCTGTGTGCACATATACATGTATATATGTCTGTATGCTAGACTGTGTGTGTGTGTGTCTGTGCGTGCGTTTGTGCATTTTCGAGAGTATTTGTAGCTGTTTGTGTGTGTGTGTGTGTGTGTGTGTGTGTGTGTGTGCGAGTGTGCACATGTACATGTGTATATGTTTGTGAGCTTAGACTGTGTGTGTGTATGTGTCTGTGCACATCTTTGAGGGTACTTGTAGCTGTTTGTGTGTGTGTCCATGCTTTTAGTGTATGGAGGTGCTTTAATGCATAGGTGTTTTAGTGTGTGTGTGTGTGTGTGTGTGTGTGTGTGTGTTTGCATGTGTGTTTGTATGAGCCCACATGCACATGCGTTTGTGTTTGGTTTTTGTGCAGGTGTTTTTTTTTCATGTGTGTATGTGCCATGTGCCTCTGTGTCTGTGTGTTAGGTGATGTTTGTGTTTAGAGCAAATATGTATGTTTATGTGTATGTTTTGAGATGTTTTTGTGTTTGTTTGTTTGTTTAGATGTTGAAGTGTGTGTGTCTGTGTGTCTGTGTGTGTTTGGGTGTGTGTTTGGAGATATTTTTGGGTTTAGATGTCTAAGTGTGTGTGTGTGCGTTTATATATGTGTGTGTGTGTGTGTGTGCACAGGTAATGCAAGGCTTCATTTTACCTGTGTGTGTGTGTGTGTGTGTGTGTGTGTGTCAGCAGCAGTGCATCTCCGTGTACCCGCCGGGGACCCAGTTTGTGCCGCCCACCGGAGAGCACGCCTGTCACCCAGACATACCGAGAGTTAAAACAAAGACAACCAGAGAGCCCTCTACACGCCACATAAACTTCACTCACACACACACACGCCACTCTATTCAGGGTGTGATCGCAGTTCGGCTAGGGGGGGTAGGAGGAGGGAAGGGGGAAGGGAGTCGAGGGGGGTGAAGGCGGGCGAGGGTGGGCGAGGGGTTTTAGGTGACACCGGTTGTCTGCCAGGGGAGAGCAGTGTTGTTGTTTCCCTCGCCTGCTTGCTCCGAGCTGGCACCATCAGGGGAAGGTGTCCTGGTGAGGAAGGGGAGGGGAGGTGGGCGGTTGGGGGGCGGACAGGGGGGTACAGTGGGACTGGAAGCTGAAGTGAGGGCCCCTGTGGTCCCCCCTGGATGGCTGGCTGGCTCCCACCACCAGCACTGATGCAAGCAAGCATCGCCGCTACTGGTGAAGGAGAGAGAGGGGGAGGTGTGTGTGTGTGTGTGTGTGTGTGTGTGTGGGGAGGGGGGGTGGACTGGGGACTGAGTAATGAGCTGAGGGACGGCAGCTGCCTGAAGGGGGCACTGCAGTACACCGTTTGGGGACCCGCTGGCAAGACGGCCTCCTGCTGTGATCCATCTCTGCCGGGGGACAGCGGAGGTGGCCGTCTTCGTTTGAACACACATGCGCACGTACGTACACCCACACACACACAGTCGCACACACACATGCACACACACACACACACACACACACTCACTCACAGGCTTACACACTTAAATATACGTATGTCCATCCACACATACATACGTACATGCATATATACATGACATACATGCAGTACACACACCGAGAAATGATTACAGCATACAGGAAAAAAATTACTCACAAACACAAACAAATACAAATGTACCTCCATTAGCAAATGCAAACACATGCCCACAAAAAGACACATACACAGGTAGCACAGTCACTAAATACACAATGTCAGTAAACATGTATATATTTGCTTGTGTCCTACACATAAAGATATAAAAAGAATCGCATTTTGCCTCAGATGAGATAAAAAAATACTTTGCCTTGGTAAGAAGAACTGAACGGAACAAAACTAAACTTAACTTCTTACAGTTGTAAACAGCAGTAGTAAAAATCAGTGTTTACAACTATACAGTTGTTTTTGTGTTACAGTTAGTGTTATTCCGTCAGGCAGCCCACCACGGTGACTGATACATGGCGATCACGGATTCCTCTGCACCCACACACTGTATGTTCGTTTTGATGTGTTTTGGTGCATGCGAGATGATGATGTCACATCCTGCACGCTATCATTTTTGCTCAAACGTCCCCCTCTTTCCCCATAATTTGCCGTGCATTGACCGCATCTGCACTGTTACAGGTTTCGGAGGGGTAGACAACCTTTATGAGAAACCTTTATGATGTTTTCCCCATCACTCTTTTATCTCACACACAAAACAAGTCCCTCAGTGAGATTAAAATCTGCTATTACATTAATTAATGACAACTTAGCATTGCTTAATAACTTAAAACTTTTTATCACTTTATTGCACTAATTTACCATTAATTAATTACATATAATTAGTCATGGATCTGACTTAGAGTTATGTTAATCAGCTGAAATGATAATCATAAACATTTTAAAAGGTACAATCAGCTAGATAGTAATTTGAATAACTTGCCTGAAAAACTACAGCTAAACTTTGAATAACCACAATGCAAATCCCCAAAGGATTAGTACAATACAATTTTCATGGACCATGCGAAGATACAGATACAGACTTCAAGTCCGTGTTCGTTTCGTTTGTTATTTGTTTCAAGTGAATAACAGACAGAAACGAAAAAAGATGTTAAAAAAGACACCCTGTCTTTGCCCAATTTAACATCGCGTCCCATCCCTCTCCCTCTCCATCACAAAAAGAGGAGTTGGGGAGGGGGTTGGCTTGTGAGTGGGCACATGGGTGGGTGGTGGGTAGTGATGGTGTTAGGGAGTTTGGTGGAGTAGGGGGGCTGGAGGGGGGGGTGGTCACAGTGGTACAATTGTAACAAAACTCAGGCCAAGAAGAAGAAGAAGCCCCATACAGGCACAGCAGCAGCGGCGGCAGCAGCAGCACCGTTGGCGGTGGCAGCCGAGGAGCGAGCTGAGCAGAGCGGCGTGGCGTGGCGTGCGGTGCGGGCGGGCGTGCATTTCACCCCCCAATTACTTGTGCCAGAGCAGCTTGCCGAGCTCTTGCCTTATTTAACATCAGAGCGAGAGGATGCGATGGCTCGTGCGCCGTGTGCCTCGCAGCCTACAGCGGGGCACTCTTTCTTTCCCTATCATTTGATCTCATATTGTAATCCCAGGTGTTTTGAATAATTTATGGAGTACGGCTTCTCGTTAAACAGTAATTTATATGTGTCTATGAGAATTGATTCCGGGGCAATGCACATCTAAATAAAACTAAAGAACGGAGAGAGAGCGTCCCTGAATAGGGAATCTGCAAGAAATGACAAACAATGGCAATAATAGTCTATTAAATAGCCTAATAAAAATAAAAATATATAAAAATAGATAGATAGATAGATAGATAGATAGATAGATAGATAAAACATTACATAAAATCGTCAGTAATTAAAGAAATGTGTTTAAAAGCAGGTTTCACAATAGCAGAAAACGTCAGTGCTGCTTCCTGGTAGTAATTTGTCCCGTTGTAAATCAGTCAAAACCGTACCGTACCGTCAGTTAAATGTCACTTCTGCGTCACAGTCAGCAGAATTATGACATACACAGATGTGTGAGCAGATTAAAAAAAGGTCGTTCTGTTTTTCTCTTCTTTTTTTTTGCCAAATGTGGTCTTTTCAGATTTCTCTAGAACCATGAGTGTAACACAGTGCGGGGGTAAGTAACTCAACAACTTGACAAAAAACAAAAGTAGAACTGAGAGAAAACCAAACCAAGAAAACCAAAACCAGTCTGACACTTAAACATTTGGTTTTATGGTCGGTTTGGAATGTCCACTAACAACAACAGCAACAATAACAACAACAATGACAGCAGCAATTAGGAGGTGCAGAGCATCCACGCGTGCTCCTCATGAACACCATGCCTGGTGCACAGTATCATGCAAGAGAGAAAAACTTTTGTGTTTTTGCCCGTGTTTTGCGAAAAAAGAAAAAGCCCCTCTCACCGAGAGAAGGAAGTGTGCTGTTTGTCACAGGAAGAAGAGGAGGATGGGTGGGGTGGGGGTGGGGGGTTGGGGTGTGTGTGTGTGTGTGTGTGTGTGTGGTGGTGGGGTGGGGTGGGGGGGGGGGGTGAACGGTGTGTCGGTGAGGAGAGAAATCTCCCACTGTCTTAACAGGTCTCTCAACACTTTGAATGTGATATTCTCTCTGTCCGACTGACAACAAAAAAAAAAGCAAAAAGAACTGTTGATGACTTCTTAAAGGTGGCAAACAGGATGCATAGAGATGGTGCAATGTAAAGAGTTTACAAATTGCTTTTTAATTGCAGTTGGTAGGGATCTGTTGCTGTTTGTTTACTGTTGTGCTGTTCCTTGTGCTGCTTTAATTGAAAGCAGTTTAAAGAGAGCACTTGTAATGGCACTGAAAGTCTCTGAAAATCTATATACTTCAAAAAATCTTTCCTCACATGCCAAATGAACTTAATTTATATAAAAGTTACTGAACACATTTTTGTTGAAAATGAAGGGAAAGTTTAATGTTACATTGATGAGATTTGTTTTGTGCAATGAATGCATGTCGAGCATTTTCTGCATACATCACCATGTGACCAAAAACGTCTAAATATCTGTCAGTGGAGTGCTATTGTAAAAGCTTGGAATAATAATAATAAAAAAACATCACCACAAACAACAACAACAGTCAAAAAAAAAAGAAAAAAAATAATCCAAATGATAAAATATAGATTAACATTTGGATACTGGCTACTCTTGCACATCATTCTGCTTCAAAGAAGAGAAAGATAAATGATGATGCCATTAACACTGAACTAATTAAGGAATGCTTCTTTTAAAAACTCATTAACAGCACCCTCATTTACATAATGATGCATATTAATTAAGTTTTAATGAATCTGAGCTTCAATCAAGTCGGTCTTTGGCTGTGGAACAATTTGAACAAATGAAGGAAAAAAAAAAATCAGTGCCCCTTCAAATGTGTTTTTCGCATCAAATAGAAGGTGGACTAAAACAATAGTAAAAAGAGAAAAAAAAAGCATTTCTTTTTTTTTCCATGGTCTTTTTTTGGAAGTTGTCAGCCTAGGTTCACAGCACAAGTATACATTTTAATTAGGGATGTGTGATTATATTCATTAATGCACATAAATCATAGAAAAAACATATAGTTTAATATGCATATATATATATACAGCGTCTGGCCGACAGATGAGCTTCTTTAAGGATGATTTGAGAGGCATGACTTTAGGTAGCGTCGTTAATGTCAGAGGGTGGTATATGCACTGATATGCATTTTAAATTGGAGCTCTTTACCATAAACAGCTGGTGCTTGTTGTGTAGGTGCACGTGTGATCTTGTGTATGCCCCATCCTCACTCCTCACTCCTCACTCCTCTTCCTCCCTGTGTGACACTCGCAGGGCATCGTGTCTGTGCTACACTTGAAAGAGAAATGACAACAGCAAATACAAGACACACACACACACACACACACACAGACATACATATACACATGCACACACACAAACACAGACAGACACACACATATGTGCACATCTCAGACACACACACACACACAAAGACAAACATCCACGTACATAGACATCGCAGACATCATGCATACTTACACAGAGACATGCATATTAACACAGACGCACACACATGTACACACACACACTTGCATATACATACACACACACAAACAAACATACATGCAGCACACCATACACATGCACACACACACTTGCACAAGCATATACATAAACACACAAACAAACATACACAAACATGCATGCCCACACACACACACACACACGCTCCATGCTGTGTGTCCTCACCTCAGATTTAATTTCTGGAGTGTTTTGTGCGCGGCTGCTCTGCGTGCTCCCGGTGGCCGTGGCCGTGGGCTCCGCCGGGGGGTCAGGGGTCATCGCGGCGCGTGTAAGCGAAATGAGGAAGCAGATGCTCGTTAATTAGGGGAAATGTGACTGACAAGATTCGATCAGCGGGGTACACGCGTCCCCCGCCGCACAGCAGCTGTTGTCAGCAGCGGCCCGCTCCGCGCCACAGTGCCACACCACACCGCACCACACCGCCTCAGCATCGCATCCTCGCATCGCGCCTCGTCGGGGAGGCCTGGCCCACCACCACTCCCTGCCTCCCACCAGCCATTCCCCCGCAAGGCACCATGGCCATGCTGAGAGAGAGAGAGGGAGAGAGGGAGAGGGAGAGAGAGAGAGAGAGGGGAAGAGGGAGGGAGAGAGGGAGGGAGAAAGAGACGGAGACAGGGACAGAAAAGGGGGAGAGAGAGAGGAAGAGGAGACGAGAGAGAGACAGTGGGAGGGAGAGAGGGAAAGACAGAGAGAGAGGGAGAGAGACAGGGAGAGACAGAGATGGAGGAAGGGAGAGAGGAAGAAAGAGAGGAAGAGGAGACGAGAGAGAGGGACAGTGGGAGGGAGAGAGGGAAAGATGGAAACAGAGGGAGAGAAGAGATGAAGGAAGGGAAGGTGTGAAAAGATCGAAAGAGATGAAGAAGGATAAAGGAGGAAAAGAAAGAAGAGCTAAAGAGATTGAGTGTGAAAAAGGGAGAAAGCGAGAGAGAAAGAACTAAAAGGGACAAGTAACAGAGAGAGAAAAGGTACAGTAGAGAAAGAAGAATGTGAAGCAGGTGATAAAGAGAGAGAGAGAGAGAGAGAGAGGAAGAAAGATAAGGCGAGGAGGAGAGTCAGTGAGGGTGGGAAAGTCACAGCAAACGAGGGAGGCAAATAGAGAGAGCAAGAAAGAGAGTGACAGAGAAAGAGAGAGCAAGAGAGAGAGAGTGACAAGAGAGAGAGAGAGACTGATGGGCAGAGCTAGAAAATAGAGAGACTGACGGAGAGGAAATGTGAGGAAATTGAGAGAATCGTGCCAGTCTGAGTGCCAAGAGAAGCACCAAGGCACGACACCAGCTCTCACGCAGACACGGGCATCCTGTACCCAACTGCAGAGGAGGCTTTCCGTCCGTCCGTCCGTCTGCCTGTCTGTCTGTCTGTCTGCCTGCCTGCCTTTTTACCTGCCTGTCTCTCTGGCTGCCTTTCTGCCTGCCTACCTGCCTGCATGTCTGTCGGTCTGAAATAGCAACAGTTCATCTTTCTACCTGCTTGGCTCTGATTGTCTGATTTTTTTGTGTTAGTATCCCCAGCTCCAAATATTCCCTATATATATATATATGTGTGTGTGTGTGTGTGTGTGTGTGTGTGTGTGTGTGTGTGTGTTCCCACCACCACTCTGATCAAAAGGGAGAAACATTTCAATATTTTTAACCAACGGAAGGTATATTTTTTTTATAGCCGAACAACATGATTAGAAGATAGCAAAAGAAGTACTGTAGATGCGCTTCCGTTGAGCCAGAGAGGTCTGAGCGACTTGACAGTTAATTGGCGCAAAGGTAAAACAAAACAAAAAATAAATAAAAAAAAAGAAAAGAGTGAGCCGCACGTTGCTTGACAGTTTCCACCATGCTGTGAATAACCCCAAAGTTACAACTTTCCCTCTTTTTTAATCACATTTGGTGGGTAGAGAGCAGGAGAGAGAAAGAGAAAGAGAGACAGAGAAAAAGGATGAGGAGAAGGGGAGGGAGGGAGGAATGGAGGGAGGGAGGGAGGTCGTAAGGGGGGGGAGGTGCTGGAGGAAGAAGACAGGGATCTCAGGTACAATGATCAGGGGGGTTAGTGCGAACACATGCTCTTCATTCGCCGCCTTTGAAGCATTTAAATAGGCCAGCCGTGTCTGTCAGTCCTGTAGCACTCTTCCACCAGGGACTTAAGGTGTTTCAACAATAGCATGTATGAAAATGATGAGCCCCCCCCCCTTCCCCCTCCCCTTTTCTACACCCCACAGACATCGCACACACACACACACACACACAGATACATGTGCACACACTAATACACACACACAGCACACACCCCAACATGCAAACACACCAACATGCACACACACTCACGCATACACACACAGCACACACACAAACACACACACACACACACACACACACGCACACTCATACACATGCTCACACACACACACACACACACACACCACTCCCCCTGCTTAAATCCCGTAAGAGCACACCAAAGGTATCAAAACAAAGAAACGGGAGAAATAAATCCGAATGCAGACCCCAATGAATAATTTGAATGAGGAAATGAAGAGATGGAGAGGCTGAGAGGAAAGAGAGAGAGAGAGAGCAAGACTTGAACCGCAGAGCAGAGCAGAGCAGAGCAGAGCCACGCTGAGAAGGCAATTAGGTTACCAAAACGGATCCCAAAACTTATCCGCTCTCACCTGTCTTTTGGGAGAGAGAGATTTTATTCCACACACCCACCCAGCCACCCACCTACCCAATCCTCACCCCCACTCCACTCCACTCACTTCCCCACGCTTGTTTTATTTTGGGGGTTAACGTGCGGATTTGTGAATCATATTGACCGCTAAATCTGTTGCACTCTGAAAGTAATTGTACAGGTTTGTTTGTGTGTGTGTGTGTGTGTGTTTGTTTGTGCACATGTGTGTTTTTATGTGTGAAAGGGTGCATACATAATGACATGTGCAGGTTGATCTCTTCTTATATGCTATTTGGAGCAACTTACCTTGAGTGTATTAGTTTTGCATTACCATGGGCCAAATTACAATAAGCTGTCTAATAGGCAAGGTGTGTATTACTGTAAGTACAGTTTAAAGATCACTTCTCACAGGAACCACAGCTCCTCTCATCCTCTCATGTTTCCAAATTACTCCTCACAATAACAAATATTATTAGCAATGTTTGTTTCATCTAAAATGTTAGTGTAATATTATATATAAATACATAATGTGTGTGCAGTGTATACAATATTGTAATATATATATTATATATACTTTATTTTTTGAGAATAAACAAAACTGCATGTAGATCGCTGTCCAGAATCTTTCCCTTGGTGTGGTGGTAAGCAAACTAACAACTAAAATGGTAAGCAAACTAAAATGTTGGGGGGGTGGGAAGGAAATGGATGACTCACAACCCCGAAGGTTGTCTAAGCTGATCTCATTAGATGGACTTGACTGCCTATGCCTCACCATGTTCACCTGGCAAAACTTGGAAGAGAAAGTTTACACAACCGTTACCATTCTGAGAAACAGCAAAAAAAAAGAAAAAAAAAACTCAGAAAAAAAAAGGACAGAAAAAAAGTCAACAAAAGAGTCCCCAGGCAGGAAGAAGGGCTCCTCAAGAGGCTGTGGTGGCACATCTCCAGGTGACAGATATGTCAACCCCCCACCCCACGCACACCCCACCCCAGCTCTCAAAGGCCCCCACCCCACCCCTACCTCCAAAACTACCCTCACCCACACCCTCGCTAAAACCCTGTGGCACAATTATGCCACCTTGGCTCTGAGAGTCGGCGATAGAGAGTGTCAGAGAGAGCGAGAGGAGAGGAGAGAGAGAGGAGAGCAAGGAGAGGAGAGAGAGACAGAGAGAGAGGGAAAGAGAGGGAAAGAGAGAAGAGGAGAGAGAGAGACAGGCAAAAAGAGGAGAGAAGAGAGGAAGGGAAAGGGAGAGAGAGGGAAAGAGGAGAGAGAGACAGGCAAAGAGAGGAGAGAGAAAGAGAGGGAGGGAAGGAAAGAGAGAGGGAAAGAGGGGAGAGAGAGAGGGAGAGAGACGAGATGGAGAGGGAGAGGTGGTGCCACGGTGTGAGGAAGTCATCACAGCTCCTGGCTGACGCTGAAAGACAGCCCAGGGGATGTGCTTTTTTTCTTCGTCTTTCTCTTTTTTTCTTTCTTTTTTTTTTTGCTTTGCTCGCGTAACAAAGCATTTCCTCTATTTTGGAAAAAAAGGATCATTGACTGAGTGCTTTCCCCCCACCAAATCCACTGGGTATACTTCTAGCTTCTTCTCTTTGCTGCAAAAACTTTTAAGCAGAGGCCCTAAAATATAGAACTATGTGTGTGTGTGTGTGTGTGTGTGTGTGTGTGTGCATGCGTGCATATGACAGACAGACAGACACCTTAGACCATTATTAAATTTTTTTTTGGTGACATAAAATACAGTTTGAGACACTAAATGATGAAGGCCTTTTAGAACGCCCAATTGGTAAATATTCCAAAGTAGCACATGCACAACATTTACTGCAAAAAAAAACAGTAAAAGAAAACAAACAAAAACACCCAATCTTATCGGCATCCCATGATGAGCATCTAGATGCTTCTATATCTCCATATTAAACGGCCACCCATGAGAGCTGCTCTAGCCAGGGAGGCTAATAGCCTCTCTCTAATGAAATGATAAGCAATAGTCTAGATTAGGGGCATCAACTGATATTGAGGAGCACAGTCAGATGGTATCTGCGGTCTGAGGCACCCCCTCCCACCCACCCCTTGGGAAGCTTCACCCCCCCATCGTTCGAGCCTCCTCAGTTTGTGTCGAGAGTTGGCGATACAGGAAAACACATTGGATTCTGATTTATCGTTCATTATTTATTCTCTCTATCACATCACGGCTGTTCGTCCAAAATATCCAGCATTAAGAAGACTTTTTTTTTTTTGTTAGTAGCCCTCACCGTCCTCCCACCCACAAGTAGCAATGACTACGTTATTTTTCAAATAAATTCAACTCACAACCAAAAATTATTTGTTGTTTTTATTTAAAAATCGTCATTT
Source organism: Setipinna tenuifilis (assembly GCA_030347295.1). NCBI lineage: Eukaryota > Metazoa > Chordata > Actinopteri > Clupeiformes > Engraulidae > Setipinna > Setipinna tenuifilis. The sequence continues at coordinate 22,215,634 of CM059282.1, forward strand.
CTTTTTCACACCTGGAGATTATCACCTCTTCATTAACAGAAATGCGAGGTATTTTTTTTATTTTAACGTGTACAGAACGTTAGCATGGGTTTTGATCATTGAGAGCTGTGAGACAGAGTGAGAGTGAGAGAGAGAAAAAGAGAAAGGAAGAGAGAGAGAGGGAAAGAGAGAGCCACTCTGTGTTGTGTCGAGTGTCTTCAACAATGCATGAGATGAGGAGAGGGGCGGAAAAAGGGGATGTTCAAACTCCAAGTAGGTCAAACTGGTGCAGGAACAAAACAGAACAGACCAAGAGTTTGTAGAAATCATTACAGAAAAACAAACTTGTCACTCACTTGACACTCTGTTTTGCTCCCCAAAGCAGAGAATAATAAAAAAAAATCTCCATTGCAAATCAGTTCCACAGTTGTGAAGTTCTCTGTTTGAAATGCATATCAAATCAGCAGCAGCAGGAAAAAAAAAGGAAAAAAAACGCCACCACGTACCTTGTCATTGACATCTAGGGACGCGCCAAGCAGTGTGCCTTTGTTTTTCTGTGTGTGTGTGTGTGTGTGTGTGTGTGTGTGTGTGTGTGTGATGGGGTGGCTGTGAAGAGGGGGTGGGGGTGGCTGGTGGCTGGCTAAGGGAAAGGGTGTGTGTGTGTGTGGGGGGGGGGGGGTGGTGAGTGGGTGTGGGAGGTGGGGAGAAAAGATGGAAGAAGAAGAGGGAGAGAAAAAAAAATCCTGAGACGTACATTCATAAAATATACATATGACTTTTTTATGTTTGAAAACATCCAAAGCTAAATGGATCCATTGCTGGAAGGACAGAAGGAAGGTTACTAGGCATCAGTGACACACTGACAGTGTGGCCCAAACCTTTTATTCACATGTGTGTGTGTGTGTGTGTGTGTTTGTGTTTGTATTGTGTGTGTGTGTGTGTGTGTGTGTGTGTGTGTGTGTGTGTTGTAAGGAACTGGCTGTAGATCCCCACGGTTTCCCCCAGAAAGCTGGGTATAACTCAGCCGGACATGATGGAAAAGTGCTGTTTTTCATTTGTTACACTGAAGGATACTGTGAAACACATAGCAAACATAGTGTGCAGTACTTGACTGAATAATACAAATACGATCTTTGTATGTAGCGGCAGCATGCATACACACACACACACACACACTTATGCTGCAAGGTGTTTTTAAGAGGGTGAGGGGGCAACAAAAGGGTGACGTCATCACAGGGTGATCATTACAGTGTGTGTGCATGTCTGTGAGTGTGCACACTTGTGCATTTGGTGTCTCCTCAAAAAATCAAGCAGTTTTAGGGATTATTCCGCACGCTGCCTGTACCATACAGGAACGAACCTGCTCTAGGTGAGACTGAAGCACCTGCCTTATAAATGTATGCATATTCTTTCTCTCAGCACGGCCCAAGGAGTTTACTTTGGTCCTCATACAGGACTGCACACTCCTCTGCTGGCAGGCCTCCAGCAAGGACTGTGATTGGGCCAGACTACTTATCCAACTTAGCCAGTCACCAAGAAAGGCGGGCTACACTGTTGTGTCACTGTGTTGTTGTGACACCTAGGCGCCTGTGAACATGGCCCTGAGGACCACTTGGCTTGCTGATAGTTCACTTATCCCCTCTCCTCTCATGACTGTGTGTGTCGGATACTGAGGTTAGTTCACATCGGGCTGGACTGATTATGGCTGAATCAGACGGACCAACCGCTGTTTGTGTGTCCGTATGACTGTTTGTTTCCATGACCATGGCAACAATCGCTGACACAGCAACCACAGACTAAAGCCAGGCAGCTGGACATCAGTGTGATTCGGGCCCTCACAGTGCCTGGCCTCTCTTCTTTAAGTGCTCTCCATGTACACATCCTGCCATACACGCAAGCTTAGGAGCACCATGGAGGAGTTAGTCATGCTGAATCTGCTAACCAAAGCCAGATCAGTGCTGGCCTGCTGATGCCAGGGAAGGGTGGTTGGCCACGATGCCATTGACCAATCACTGCCAGCATAGCTATGGGGCTAAGTCACTGACACTGACAAGGTGACCACTGTGTTCTGGAATGCCTCAGCCTTATTTGGAATCACTTTCGGGAAAAAAGAAGAAGGTACTCTAGAATTTAAGCCCACTTGGGCAATGCCAGTTGTCAAACCCTGGAGCTTTTTCTCTTTCTTCTTCTCTCTTTTTCTTACTCTTCCTCTCTCTCTCTCTCTCTCTCTCTTCTCTCTCTGTTTCTTCATCCTTCTCTGTCTGTTTCTCTCTCTTTTCTTTCTCTCGTTTCTTTCTCTGTTTCTCACGCTCTCTTTCTGTCTTCCTCAGTGTTGCAGAGGCAGGCTGTTGGTTAGCCTCATGGCCCCTACAGAGAGAGAGAGAGAGGCAAAGTGAGAAAAGAGAAGCCAGAGATGGAACGAGAGGAGAAGACAGAAAAAGAAAAAGAGTGGAGAAAAGGGGGACTGGATGGGGGTGGGGGGGTGGGGGTGGGTGTGATGTGTAGGGGGTGTCGGGTGATGGAGGGCTGATGCTGGGCTGGGGTGAGGTGGGGTGGGGTAGGGGTGGGGTAGGGGTGGTGAGGGTGGTGTGTGTGGCGGCCCAGGCCTGTGATTGCCGGCTCAGGAGAGAGAGAGTGACGGAGCACCTCGCCTTCAAGGTCACGTCCAAGGAGACGGAGAGCCAATTACTATGCAGATCAGAGCTGATGCCGTTTAAGGGGATTGCTCCGATGCAATCACATTAGCTGGCCAGAGAGGAATCCGCCACGCTGACCTCAATCACACTCCGGCTATAGGAGGGGGCCAAGACAGAGAGAGGGAGCGAGGGAGCGAGAGACGGAGGGAGGGAGGGGTGGGGGACGGAGGAGAGAGGAGAAAAGGAGAGGAAAGGAAGGCGAGTGCTCTGGATGTTTTCTTTTCACAGAGAGAGAGAGAGAGAGAGAGAGAGAAAAAAAATGAGGAACCTTTAAAAAAAAGAAGAAAGACAGAAAGAAAGAAGTCTATTCCATTTTCTGAATGAGAGGAGAAAAAGGAGAAAAATTTGAAGAATTGAAGAGAAAGAAAGACAGACAGAAAGAAAGGTGTCTATTCTCTCCTCCTCCTCCTCCTCTCCCCTCCCCATCCTTCATTTTTTTTTTTCGTTCCTCGATGCGGCACGCAGCCGATTAAGAAAGCAAACAAGGAGGAAGATCGCGGGTGCGTTGGAAACACGCTTTGCCAAAGAGGAGTAACACGTGTACGGCACAATTACCACACTGTCAAAGGCATGCCAGAGTGTATAGGGGGAGACTGCACACCTACAGAAACACACACACACACACACACACACACACACACACACACATACTCTCTCTCTATCTATCTCTCTCTTTTTGTCTCTTGTTTTGGTCTCCCTTTCTCTCATTGTCTGTCTTTCTCTCACACATGCATACAAACACATGAATTTCCTGTCTCTCTCACACACACATTTATACAAACACAGAAGACACACTTAAGGAGTTAGGTGTGTATGTGCAGTCATAATGCACAGTCACCCAAAAATGATCGTGTGTGTAAACAAACGCACCCTGCCAAACACACACACACACACACACACACACACACACACACAGTGTGAGCAGATAGACGATGTGCACCACATTACACACACTGTGCTATATATGTCTAGTGTGTGCCTGTGTGCATGCTCAT
>CM059282.1:22224303-22251803 GCA_030347295.1 Setipinna tenuifilis
GTTTCTCATATTTTGAAGAATTTCACAATTTGCTGTACACCGGGGGGAAATTTAATCATGTTTTGTTTACTTTCATTCATTCCCATTTAACTCTGTCTTGAAAAGCTATGATTGGGGGTTTAAACAAACTTTTAGTACCTTGTATCTTCTACTGAAGTTTTTTTTTGTCTCCCTGAACATGACAGCTTTTACAGAGATGTGTCTGGACTTCTAAGTATTTGGTGAGGCCAAGAACAAAAAGAAACTCTTAAAGGAAAACTGAGGACAATCAAGTCACGCTGTATTGAAGGGGTAACTTGGTTGGTTGGGACTTTATAACACATTTATTATCACTGAATAACATGACTACCTTTGTAGCATTTTTGTGTACATAATTCATAAGGATACTATGCCTGCACGTTCAAGTTTAGGCCATGGATGAACTAGAATGGGAGACTATTTAGTATTTATTTATTTGTTTTGGTATGGCAACATATGGAAGGCACATTACATCACAAAACACCAGTAACTCAGGTGCCGCTTTCTGAGTTACATGCATTAAATGTGTATACACATACAAATAGCGTTTTGAGCTGCATACATTAAGTCTAATATTTAGAAATGATTGTGATTGCAATGGCTGTTTTGTTTATATCAGAATTGTATTTATTATAAGGCTTGATGTTACTGTACGTTTTGGTTCAATTATCATTTGTTTCATTTCCTTACAGTTACATATTCACACACGGTGAGAAGCCCTAGCTCCAAATAATGACACTGTCAACCACTTCAAGGTAGAAAATATGTATTAAAGGGAAAGATTGATTTTTCCTCTTTTTTGGAGGAGAAAAAAAACCGCAGTTCACTGATGTTGAACAAGCACTTTCGGTGCAGTGACTCAAATAAAAGGACGCCTTGCCCTCTGTCTCCAATGAGTTAAACAAACCAAGTAATAGAGGCAGTCTTCATGTTAATTATGCCTGAGTGCATTGTTTAAAATCCTTCCTTTGTTGATGGGGAATTGCATACTTCACAGCCAGTGCCCTTCTGATGGTAGTTTTGGGACCAACAAATTGATTGATGGATGGCTATTTGCATGTTTCTAAAAAACGAGATTTTTTTTTTCTTCTCGTTTCCCCGCTCTCCTCCTGCGCACCCACCCTCTCCATATTCCGCCGCCACGTGTGAGCGAGCGAAGGAGGTCGGCTACAAATGGCGGGGCCTTGTTAAGTGTATTCATATCCCTCCCACGAAATCATGATCCAATTACATTCTCTTTCTCTCTCTCTCTCTTTTTCATAAACTCCACGTCACTCGTAGTGTGTGTGTGTGTGTGGGTGTGTGTGTGTGTGTGTGTGTGTTATGTGACGTGGAATTCTTTCCTTCTTACAGGCTCCTGCGTGTTGTACACAACTCAACAAACAGCTCGTCCCACCTGCTTTTAACCATCTCCTTTAAGTCCTTTAAGTCGTTCTAATAAAACTATTTTACCTCATAAATTATTAAACAGCATCGCACGAATCCTCAATCTTTAATCTATAGAATGTTGCTGCTCATCCACACAGAAAAGTGACACATAAGTGTGTGTGTGTGTGTGTGTGTCTGTGTTTGTGTGTATGTATGTGTTTTTCTTCATACAATATGGGCAATCTTGCAGAACATAACTGTCTCTTAACATGGTTTGGTTTCCTTCGATATTTTATGCCAGTACTTGCCAATGTCGATAAAACGAGCAACCGTGTGATCGATCGAATGCACCTTTGCAAAGACGGGCAACCTAAGCTAAGCCAACCTGAGCCACTGAAAGGCATCCATCAGTAACATAGACTGTTTAGAAGTCTCTTCACTCAGCAGAGAAGCTCTCATAAGGCACAACCCTATTTATTTACTTATTTACTTATTTATTTATTTATTTTCGGTTTGAAGGTAAGTCTATTGGGAGGGCAAGGAGGCGAAAGGGGAATGGCGAACAGCTCGTCTTCCTTTTGAACGATCGGGTGACCTTCCAGTGTCACGGCACTCAAAGGAGTCATGGAGTGGGGGGGTTGGTGGGTGGTGGGGGGGTGTGTGTGTGTGGGGGGGGGGCAGTATGGTGGGGGGTTAGAGAGACCCAGATGCCGGAGGCGCGGCCAGCGCATAAGCATATGCACGCTGATATATTGAAGGCGAGGTGACTGACTTGTCCCTGGGCAATGCCATGAAGGGAATATATATACGAGAGCGGCTGGTCATGGGCGGCGGTGGCGGCCGTCCGTTAATGAGAGTGAGTATCGTTCATGCTTTCTTCCTCCGCGCGAGACACTCGTGACGGCGGTTGAGTGAGAGAGAGGGGACCCTAAACCCCCCCACCCACCCACCTCACCCACCTCACCCCACCTCCACCCCCACCCCCACGACAACCCCATTTGAATATGGGCGTCTGATTTATGACCTTATTTGGTCTGTCTTCTGTATGCAAATGCGCGGGCCTCTTTGGGTGTATGCATAATGAGAATCTCAGGGTCATCCCTCCGGTGTGTCAAGCCCGCGCACAGAGGGGCCCCGAGGGGACAGGGGACATGGGGGTAGAGTGTGTGTGTGTGTGTGTGTCGGTGCGGGTGCGTGAGCATGTGTGTGTGTGTGGGGGGGTGTGTGTTTGATAGTGGTGGCGGTTGGAGATGGAGGTGGTGGTGGTGGAGGTGGTGATGCTTTACAGCTCAGGGACGCAGCCCACCCCCTCACCCCCCCAACCCACACTCACACAAACACACACAGACACACACACTCCGACCCCCCCTCCATTCCACCCCCCCCCCCTCACTCCGAGATGTCTGGTGTCAGTCGGGAGATAGCTGTGGCCTCCCGAGTCCTCCACCCGCATTCCACCCTGGGCCACTTTTGGCTATTAACGTCTCCTGCTGGAAGTACATAAGCTTTATTACGGGGCCTCTAATTATGGACTGAGACTGCGTGTTTCATAATGGGGGATGCTCGCAGGGCATGCGCCCGCGCCCCCGTACGGGCACAAAATTGATTTTTAAGACATTCGCTGATTGCTTTGAGTGCCCAAATTTGAATCGATTTAAATAATGGGTATTTGTGTTGTCTTCATGTAGCACTTAAGGCAGAGAGAGAGACAGAGAGAGAGAGAGGAATGGAGAGAGAGAGACTGTCAGAGAGAGAGTGAGAAAGAGAGAGAGAGAGAGAAAGGAATAGAGAGAGAGAGAGAGATGGTAAACCTCCCCCACTTTACCCTAATACAAGAGAAGACGGAGTATAAAAAAGAGAAAGACTTGAAGCCAATTGGTTTATTGAAAGGCAGAGGAAAAAATGATAAGAGCCTTTTTTAATGCTGGGGATTAGGTGAGATGTGTTGTGTTATTAACAATTACGACTAATTTGTAAAATACAATCTCCTAAGGATTAGCTCTAATCAGGTTTCTCGGCGAGATACACCGACCGAACCTAGTCCAGCATGCTCAACTTTGCATTCATGCAACTGTCATTATTGCATTTTCTGTCTTCTTCTTCTTTCTTTTCTTCTTCTTCTTCTTCTTCTTCTTCTTCTTCTTCTTCTTCTTCTTCTTCTTCTTCTTTTTTTACTTCTTCTTCTTCTTTTTTTCATTGTCTTCTTCTGTTTATAGTGCAGCAACAGTCCTGAATCAAGGCTTGCAGTCCTCTATTCTCCTGAATCAAGGCTTGCAGTCCTTACATGCAGACACTAAATAACTCTCTAGAGACTTTATTGAGCACTGCACTTTCATGTTGGCTGGTTCATGAACTTCTGAATGGCACGACACACGACACAGTACGGCACGGCATGTCTCTTAGACATTGTGCTGTGGGTGTCCTTGCTTGGCAAGCACAAGAGGAGATGCAGACTTTTGCTCTGCTCCGTCAAATGGACGACCTCCTACGATTCAAGAGCCTGTTTTTATCTACTTCCCTGGCACCTGTAATGGTTGGGCACGGTCTCAAAAGCCCAAACACACAATAACAAGCCTATGACAGCAGTGGGAGAGATAAAAAAAAAAGTGTGTTATGGTCGGAAGGTAGACAAGTACTGTACAACTCTGTTTGGCCAAGGCTGGCCCTGGCACCGGGTTAAGGAAGGGAGACGCAGTGCAGGTGTCACAAACTGTATGGGTTAGATAATGTACAGAACCTGCCGTAGTGGAATTGCAGGATGTTTATAGATGATGACTTACGTTTGGAACTTGTCATTTACACTGATGGGTATAGCCACGCAGTCAGGGGTTGGGTGCTGGGGGGGGGGACGTCAGGGGTGGTGGAGGGTTGTGGGGGCGGGGGGTGGGGACCCTTGCTGATGTCCTGCAAGATCTCCAGCTGCCTCTTGATGAAGCTTTGTAATAAACCTCCGCGCGTAATATCAGCACTGGTGTACAAGTTAAAATCTATTGCTTTCATTTAATCCTGCATGCCTCCCAGTAATCTTTAATAATAAATCAGCGCCAAGGAAACGCATCCGATTCGGCATTCGGAGTTGCGGCTTAGAAGAAAAAGTAATTTTTTCTCTCCTCCCTCTCCACCCCCCCACCCTCCTTTCGCACGTGAATATGAATGTGTTACACATCAGTGTGTTTTTACGAGCGTCCTGCTCGCTAACTGACATATTTAGAGAGGGCTAATGCAAGACAATTATGGCCCCCTCCTCGATCTATCAGGCCCAGACTGTCAGGTATTTAAAATATTAAACATCGGAATATCCCCGGCACTAGGTTGATCTAGCATATCAATATTTAACGCCCCTTTTATGCATGTATGCTGAGTTGTCCAATTTCATTAAGGTCATTTGTCAACCCCCAGGCTACGGTCCTGGGTTCCTCAGGGGTTTTGGATGGACACAACTTAAGTGCAGTGGGGAAGAGAAGAAAGGAGAGGAGGAGGAGGAGGAGGAAAAAAAGAAAGGATGGACTGATTCTCTCTGACACACTTTTACCTTCATCTTTGTAAAAAAAAAAAGAATAACATGGCTGTTGTCAACTGGGTATGAATGGCCGTATTTTGCTGTTAAATTGGCTTTTTAAAGGACCACGCTTCCAAATGGACACTGGATTCCTTACTTCTGGTCTTGCAGGCTTGATTGATTAACACGTAGTCCAGAAAATATATGTGATAAAAAGCACACGTGAAACACAGCACTAAATTCCATCATACAATGACACACACACCCACACACATATACACACACACTGACATATCGTACCTAGATTTCTTTATCCTCACAGCTTAGGCCATTTGAAGCATGTATGTTGCAGTACAATATGTAAGCAAAGCTGATGTTCAATTCAAGACCAACGAAGGATTAATGCAATTAAAAGCATTTTAAAATATTCTGAAAAACATATGTTCACACCAATCCCTATGATTTGGAGAGCGGGTATTTGCTCATCTAACTGCACGAGTTCGAGTTGTCATGCGCTGTAACTCATCCTGTAATTTATGTAAATGTGTGGTAGATGTGTGGTACCGGTGTTGTTTTTTCACGCCATGCATAATGATGTTTGATATGTAAGGACAGAATACAACACCCCCCCACCCCCCCAAGTCAAGACAATTGACTTCCACTTTGCTCGACCATGGTCATCTAACTTGCGTATGGGGGAAACGGGCCCCGTCGTAACATTATCACACCATCAAGTCCACATCTTTTATGTTTGCTTTCTTCTTGTTTGTCCTTTTCATTTCCGATAACAATATGCCCGGGCGCATGCAAATTCTCACGGCCGGTATTTTTCCGTGCCATTACTGCTCCCATTTTATCGCACCTCTCTCCTCTCTCTCTGTCTTTCACAATGCATCTGGTCCTGCCGAAGGTGTGTGTGTGTGTGAGTGTGTGCATGTCGGCATCTTCAACGTGACATTTTAACAACCCTAATTCCCAAGCATACTGTGCCATTCCTGCCGCTGCACTTTAGTATCATTTTCATTCCCGACCGGAATTACCAATTTGTCTCTGTGGCACATGTCATTTACATGTGCACGTTTTTTATATGCAAAATACACAGAATGTGTGTCCCTACAATGCCACACCACCCCCGCCCCCACCACCCCACACACACACACACACACACCACCCCACCCCACCCCACCACACACACACACACACACACACACACACACACGCACATACACCACACCACCCCACCCCCACCCCACCCCACCACACACACCGACACACACACCGACACACACACACTCACCCTCACACCGCCTTGGATATTTCTCCGGATCTAATTTTATGGTTGTGGTGATGGCGAGAGTGGAAGGCCTCGGTGGAGCCTCTTGTCCTCTGTCCTCCTGTGTGACGTGTTGATGACAAGTGTCTTTAATATGCATGGAGAACAGCAATTTCGGCATTTTTCTCCCCCTCATCCTCTCCAGTTTTTTTTTTTTTTTTTGCATGTGGAATGGAATTGCTGGGGTGTAGGACATATTGGAATACCTGTTCTTTATGTTTATTGCCATGTGCTCCATTAAAAGAAAGAGAAAAAAAGGAAAAAGAAAAGAAAAAAAAGATGACAGAAAGAGAAAAAGAAAGAACAGGAATGTACGCACAGTTGAACACCACGCACGGCGTTCTCTTGTTCTCTTTCCCAGCGTTCATTTGTAATTTCTTATGTCTAATAAAGATATTGCTTTGTTTGTGAGTGTATGTGTGTGTGTGAGAGAGAGAGAGAGAGAGAGAGAGAGAGAGAAAGAAAGAAAGAAAGAGACAGGGAGAGAGAGAGGGCAAACATGAGAGAGTAAATGAAAGGAGGAAAAGAAAGATGGACAGGAATCGAAGAACAAAATGGAAGTGGGAACAGAAAGCGAGGTAAACATTGAAGAATGTAAAAGAAATAGTGAGTGTGAAGGAGATATTGTAAGACATAAAAAGAGAGAGTGTGTGTGTTTCAGAAGCAGGTTGTGTGTGTTTGCACAATTGAGAGAGAGCTATAAGAAAGAGAGTGTGTGTGTGAGAGAGAGAGAGGAGGAAAGAGTGTTTGTGACAGAAAGAGAGTATCTGTTTATGTGTAGGGGTCTGTATAAGTGTTACAGTTTTTCTGAATTGCTAAAGCACAAAAACCAATTGGCTGGCCCAATTGCCCAATTGCTTTAGCTACTTCTCACAACTGCTCACTCTTTTGTCAATACCTTAAACCATTTTAGGTAGTAAAACACAATTTGCAAAACTCACTGACTCCTCTTTGCAAAACTCTAAACACATTCTCATTGTCAAAACACACTTTGCAAAACTCATGCCTCCTCTTTGCAACACATTCTCATTGTCAAAACACACTTTGCAGTGTAGGACACATGTGATTCAAAATGTTGAACATTCTTCTCCCCATTTGATCATCAATAAAGCACACATGGCAGTAGCTAAGCACAATGAGTCAAAACTTTATTATTTCATTTCAAATGACCTGACACCACCAATGTAAGCCAATTGAGAGCCACAAGAAGGTTGCAGCTTGAAAATGGCTGCCAACCAGAGACAAGAGAGTGAGGGACATAGCAAGGAAGAGGAGGTAGAGGAACAACAAGAGGAAGAGTGATTTTTTTTCTGCTAACCAAATTAGAGTCACCATTATAGATCACATTCTTGTCCATGGGTTAATGGCGATCTATGAAATTTCTTAGAGGCCATGGAATTGGCCTGTGCCATAGGCCAGGAACAGTGTCCGGGATAGATATGACATGTCAGGGCATTCTTTCCCTGTTACCTGGCAAGGGACATCATTTCTTGTAATGTGGATGAGGTGCTGTGGCCTGACTAAACCCAAAGGCGTGATATAGTAAAGCCCAGTGATCTCTTGTTTGCAGCACTGTATACAGCACTTGTAGTTTTCATTTGTACTGCATTCCCAAAATATATTTTTGTTCGAAGTATTTTAGCAAGTAATCTAATATTACCACTTAATTTTAGTCTATGTACAATACATATACATCCGAATTGTGCTATTTTTCAGTTGAAAATGCATTTTCAGGCCTATAAAAAACAACTTATGCTATTATACACATCTGAATGTTGTGCTTTTCATTTTTTGGTGTAGTGTTTACTAACTGCTTCATTGCAATTTCATTTTGACAATTGTGTTAATGTTTTGAGGATAGAGTTTGTTTTTGAGCACATGTAAAACTGTTTTGAGGGATGTAGTAGCTTTTGCAACAAGAGTCAGGAGTTTTGGGACATGCATGTGAGCAATTGGAGTTTGTGTTTACAGTTTTGAGAAAATGGGGCAAGGTTTCAAAAATTGAGTTTTAGCAATTGTGAAAAACTGTAAAGAAAAAGAGAGAGAGTGTGTGAAAGTGTGTGTGTGTGTGTGTGTGTGTGTGTGTGTGTGTGTGTGTGTGTGTGTGTGTGAATAAAAGAGAGCTACTGTAGTGTGTGTATGTGATAGGGATTTTGTGTTTCTTCAGTGAGTTTGTAAGACAGAGATAGAGTGTGTGTGTGTGTGTGTGTATCTGTTTGAAAGAGAGAGAGAAAAAAGCGAAGGTGTAAGACTGAGGCAGTGTGTGTGTAAGAGAGAGAAAGAGTGAGTTTTTAAGACAGAGTGTGTGAGTGTGTGTGGTTGTGTGTGGGTGTGTTTGAAAGAGAGAGAGAAAACAGCGAAGGTGTAAGATTGAGGCAGTGTGTCTGTAAGAGAGAGAAAGAGTGAGCGTTTAAGACAGAGTGTGTGTGTGTGTGTGTGTGTGTGTGCATGTGTGTGTGTTTGAAAGAGAGAGAGAAAACAGCGAAGGTGTAAGATTGAGGCAGTGTGTGTGTAAGAGAGAGAAAGAGTGAACGTTTAAGACAGAGTGTGTGTGTGTGTGTGTGTGCATGTGTGTGTGTTTGAAAGAGAGAGATAAAAATGCAAAGGTGTAAGACTGAGGCAGTGTGTGTGTAAGAGAGAGAAAGAGTGAGTGTTTAAGACAGAGTGTGTGAGTGAGTGTGTACGTGTGTCTGTGTCTGTGTGAGACAGAGAGTGAGATGTGAAAACAAAGGGAGCGTGTGCCAGTTGTCACTGGAGAGGGGCCGGGCTGGGCCGGGCTGGGCTGAGCCGTGCTGGGCAGAGCTGCGTTGGGCTGGGCTGGGGAGGAGGGCTGGAGAGGAGAAGGCTGGGGAGGAGGGCTGGCATGTCTGTGGGCTTTGGGGTTCACCACATTTCTCACTCTACTGGGCCTGTCACAGCCCCACGCCCCAGTGCCCCACACCGCAGCCCTGCGCCCCTCACCCCTCACCTCGCACCCTCACCCCAGCCTGGAGCACCAAGCCCCTCAGCCCCTCAGCCCCACTCCCCGCACCCCAGCCTCAAGCACCCAGCCCTGGCTTCAGAGAAGGCAGCAAGCAGCCGCCACCACCAGTGGTTGAGGAGGAGGAGGAGAAGGAGGAGGAGGGGAGGAGGAGGAGGAGGAGGAGGAGGAGGAGGAGAGGTGGTGGAGGAGGAGGAGGAGGAGGTAAGAGGAGGATGGTGAGAGCGTGCATATTTTCCATGCCCGCTGGTCTGGAGCGAGGCTCTGTCATCCATGGGGCAGGCCCGCCACTCCGCCACCCCGCTGCCTCGCCGCCTCGTCCCTGCCTCTGCTCCGCCTCTCCCGCCTCTGATGCTTCTATCTGCTCCCCCTGGCTCCCCCTTTCCCCTGTCACTCTCACTCTTTCCCGCTCCCGCTCTCTCTCTCTCCCACTGTCTTTCTTTCTTTCTTTCTTTGGCTTACTCCACCTCTATGTCTCTGTCTCTTTCTTTCTATTTCTATACATCTCTCTCTCTTTCTTTCACTCTTTCTCTTTCTCTCTGTCTCCTCTCACTCTCTCTATTTCCCTCTTTTTTCTTCTTTCACTATCTCCCTCCTTTTTTCTTTTCTTTGTTTTCTTTTTTTACTGTCTCATTCTTTAGCACTAATGTGTCAGCCATCCCACCCACAAACAAACAGTTAGGTGCGCACGCACACACACGCACAAACTCACACACACACACACACACACTGGAACATCTTCTTACACTCCTACACATAAATTGAAGAGGCACACTGACATGCACAAAAACATCTGCATACATTATTTTCCACATACAAACACACAGACACAGACACAGACACACACACACACACACACACACACACACACACACACACACACACACAAACACACACCTACACACACACACACACACACACACATATCGCTGTCATACTCAAGGTGACAGGCCCACATGACAGGATGAAGCCTGGCCTGAAAGTTTAGTGTAACTGAGAAAATGTTGATTCTGTGTATGTGGAGTGGTGGTATTACAAATTCAAATATGTGGTGATCCCACTTCACCACAGATGCTAAATGAGTATCAAACACAATCCCACCGATCGCAGCTGCCCTACCGCACAATTGTTTTCTTTTCTTTTTTTTCCGGTAATTTATTTGTGAGATTTCTTTTTTTGCGTCAAAATCCTCAGACACCACTAATAAAGAATGCATTTTTCATCACACCCCCCCACCCCCCAGTCAAATATCAAACATCTGGATGAGCCTATATGGTCCCTACCCAAAACTTAGACCTAGTTGTTGCAGATGTCCCCTTGCCAAAGCCATCCACATGTCAGTACAGGAGAAAAGAAAAGAGCAAGAAACAAACAAACACAAAAAAAAAACTGAAAAATGTGTTACATAACTACAAAAAAGCCTTCAACTGAATTCCTTTTCTATTATACAGTAAATGAGGATTGTATAGCATGGCATGGTATGGTGGTGGCGCCAAGGGTATGGTGGTGTATAGTATGTCGGTGCTGATGAGAGGTGGTGTAAGTGTGTGTGTGTGTGTGTGTGTGTGTGTGTCTAAGTGTGTGTGTGCCGGTTAGGGCGTCCATAGAGGGAGAGGATAGAGCTGCAATAGTCTACTGGGAAGATCTTTATTCAGATTGGTGTTGGAATTGTTTATCACGGTGACAGAAGTGTGCTAGCGCGAAGATGAAGGCAACGCTTCATCAGGAACCCCCCCTCAACCCCCCACCCCACCCCACCCCAACCCCCACCCCCATGACAGCGGGAGGACACCCGCCCGCCTGCCTGCCCGCTTGCCTCCCCACCCGCTTGCTCCTTCACTCGCTTGTTCGCTCGCAGGAAAGGAAAAGCGCAGGGTGGGGGGGGGGTGGGCTAGTGGGGGGGGGGGGTCGTGGAAAATATTATTAATAGATGCTGACTTGATTTGCCACGATTGCGGCGTCTTGGCACCGCTTGATTGTGGCCTGTGAAGTTCTGTCCAAAGGGGAAGCTATTTTTCACGACATGACAGAAGTCTTCTCCCCCACCCCACCCACCCACCCACCAACACCAGCACAACTACCAGCACCATCCCCCTGCCCCCCCCCTCCACCTCCATCCTTCTCAGCAACCTCCCTCAAGCACTGCATATACACATTCACATTCACATTCACACACACACACGCGCACACACACACACACACAGATGTACATATACTGTATGTATGTATACACATAAACACACACACATACACACACACAGACACAGACACACACATAAATGTATACAGACATACTACAGATGCACACACACACACACACACACACACACACACACACAGACACACACACACACACATAAATGTATAGAGACATACTGCAGATGCACACACAGACACACAGACACACACACACATACAAACACACAGACACACACACACATACAAACACACAGACACACACACACATACAAACACACAGACACACACACACACACACACACACGTACATGATGTAAGACAGACATATAGGGGCCACTCTTCACTAGAGTTGTATCAGACGTGTGCTGGTGTGTCAGTGGGCCGAGTGAGGGGTTGGGGCACACAAACTGCCCTTTGATAACACAGCAGGCATAAGAACAGGCTTTTCACAAATGGCCTCAGAACTGACATCTTTTTCTTCTCTTTCGGTCTCCCTCTCTCTCTTTCTGTCATTCTCTATCTCCCTCTCTCTTACTTCTGTTTTTCTGTTTATCCCCCTTCCCTCTGTCCGTCTCTCCTTCTCTCTTTCTATTATTCTCTCTTATCTCCCTCTCTCCTCTCTGTTTTTCTTTTTCTGTTCCCTTTCCCCTTCTCTCTTCCTCTGTCCATCTCTGACTTTTTCTCACTTTTTCTCTCTTTTTGTCATTCTTTCTCTTTCCTTGCTCCATGCTATCAGAGAGGCTCCCTGCCATCTCTCACCCTCTCTCTCTTTCTCTCTCTCCCCACCTCTATCTTTCCCTCTCTCTCTCTGTCCATCCCTCTCTTTCTCTCTCTCTCTTCATCTCTCCCTCTCTCTCTGTCCTTCTCTCTTCTCTCTCTCTCTCCATCGCTCCCTCTCTCTCCCTCTCTCTCTCTGTCCCGCCCCCCCCCCCCCTCTCTCTCTTTCTGTCTGTCTTCCCCTGTCCTCCTGCTCCACGCCATCAGAGAGAGGGGTGGCTATGCTGGAGCGGTTTTGAATAAACAGAAACAAATTGAGTGTCGTGGCGGTGTGCGTTATCAAAAGAACATTTAGGGTGAGTGACGTGCGGCCGCTCCCCCCCACCCCACCCCAACCCCCCCACACGCACCAGCAAATGACACGGAGCCACCGAGCCACCGCTGCAGCCCACGCCCGCATGCTAGCTGCAGCTATACCGCCACCCGCCACCCCCCCAACTGCACCCTCCGCCACCCCTCCACCCTTCACACACACACACCCGCCACCCCACCCGCCATCCGCCACCCCTCCACCCTCCACCCTCCACCCGCCATCCGCCACCCTCCACCCGCCACTGCCACTCCAGAGGTACACAAAGATCCGAAGAAAGAGATATAAAATGTAGACTTTTTCTTTTTTTAAAAATACATAAAAGCATAAAAAACATAAAATGTGCCCTGCTGGTTTCATTTCATGAACAGGAGGCGGAGTCCAGGAAAAATAGAAAAAAAGAAAGAGGTGGAAAAGAGAAAGTCATACAAACTTAAAAAAAAAAAGTCGTACAAACATACTAAAACAACAGAAACCACAAGCAGAAGAAAATACACTTACATGTCTGTGTGTGTGGGGGTGTGTGTGTGTGTGTGTGTGTGTGTGTGTGTGTGTGTGTGTGTGTGTGTGAATGCATCTGTGAATGTGTGTGTCTGTTCATAGGTAGGGTATGTGTGGTCGAGGTAGTAGTGGGTGGCAATAAAATTTGCCCCAAAATTATACACTGTTTTAAAAATATGCACAAGTATGTGAGTGAGTGCATAAAAGAGAAGTGTGTGTATGTGTGTGTGTGTGTGTGTGTGTGTGTGTGTGTGTGTGTGTGTGTGTGTAGGCTAAACCAGCACAGCAACATAATCTGTTTTAACAATAAGTGTTAAGTGGTAAGTTTCAATAGTGCTGAGAGTGTGTGTGCATGTGTGTGTGTGTGTGTGTGTGTGTGTGTGTGTGTGTGTGTGTGTAGGCTAAACCAGCACAGCAACATAATCTGTTTTAACAATAAGTGTTAAGTGTAATAAGTGTAAGTTTCAATAGTGCTGAGAGTGTGTGTGCATGTGTGTGTAGGTGTATGTGTGTGTATGTATGTGTGTGTGGGGGGGGTCATCTTGTGAGATGTGAGAGGCTTGACAAAACCACTGCTTTAACGGTAACACCTTGTCACCCCTCGCACAGTATGCGTCACCAAAAGCCCAAATCAGATAGAGCCTGAGAGCCACAGGTTACGGAGGTTCTCAAGTGTGCTTGTTGTCTTTTTTTGTTGTCTCTTTCTTTTCTCTTCTTTCTTCCCTCGCATCTTCACATGTTCAGTTCAGACACCTGGTGCTCCCGACCGCATACACATACACCCCTGGCGGCCTGGAGGTGAGGGCGACTTTTAGCACGCGGTTTGGCACCATCGCGGTGAGCAAGAGAGAGAGATATAGAGAGACGAGAGACAAGAGAGACGACGTCACCATCGACGACAAGTGCAGGGTGCTAGAACCCCACACAGGAAGGAGAGAGCAAAGGGGGGTGGGGGGGGTGGGGGTGGAATGGGAGCAGAGGAGAGGAACGCTCTTTATCTCTAGCGCTCTCCACAGCTGCGTGCCCCCGTGTGTGTGTGTGTGGTGTGTGTGTGTGTGTGTGTGTGTGTGTGTGTGTGTGTGTGTGTGTGTGTGCACTATTGCCAAAGCGTGGGCGCGGCACCTGCCATCCTGCGTCTGACACAGAAAACGAGAAAGACGGAGAGAGTGAGAGATAGAGACAGAGATAGGAGGGAGAGATAGGACAGCAGAGCAGAAATGACTGAAGAGAGGGAAAAAGAGAGGTTTCATGAAGATTCTCCCTATATTTTTTATAAAGTTTTTTTTGTTTACCTGTGGAGCATGTTTCACATTTGAAATGTTATATAAGATTTTACAACAACTGTATGCAAAAATGTTTGACCAAATTAATACATTTCAATTATAAGGATAAGATAAATAATGTTCAATTGTTAGTACTACAGTTAAGGTTTTATTTATTCTCGCTTCACTAAATGAGAATACTTGTACTTAATAATACATTTATACACTTACTGTTTTCAATAAAATTGTACTTTTCACAATTTTTTAATTGGAAAAAAAAAAAAAAGTTAAGACACTATGAGGTCTGTAAGTTTAAAGTGAGAAAAGAACAGTATCAAATTTTACCTCAGTAATTTTTTTTCTATTTAAATTTGATTAAACACAGAAAAGGCTCATCTCTACACATCTTTTTTTTTTAACTCATCTTTTAAACGCTGACAGTTCAAAATGGCTGCCAGTTTCTCTCAGACTGAGAAGGCGGTCTGTTGGTGCTGATGTCACAATGAGCAGTTGTGAAGTATCGAAAGTGAGGGGGAAAGCGGGTTTCTTCGTAAACTAGGGCAGCCACAACTTCTGAGGGGCCACGCGGGTGAAACAAGTATCTGTTTTATTTTGGTTAATCGCATGCCATTAATCATTTGAATATCACCAGATCAGCAAATTTACCGTGAAAGAGAAAGAGAGTGGTATACCATTTTTTTTGGCAAAGCCTGATATAAGTAAACACAAAAGGCGAAGTTTTTTTTTTTTTTTGCTTTCTTCTCCCTTTTTCCCCCCTCTCTCTCTTTCTCTGCCTTTCTCCCTTTCTCTCAAGAGATATATGCATGCAATGTGTGGATCTGGTTGACTTTGTGAACTATGTGCCAGACCACATCAGACGGACTGTGCTGAGCAGGCAGATTGCGCAGAGACATCTCTCGTCTTCTCAGTCTGTCTCTCTCCCTCTCTCTTTTTCTCGCTCACTCACTCAGTCACTCTTCTCTTCTCACTCTCTCTTCTCTCTTCCACCCCCCCTCTCCCCCTTTCCTCTCTCCCTCCCTCCCTCCCTCCATCCCTCCCTCCCTCCTTCCCTCCTTTCTCTCTTTCTCTCATCAAGATGCCTGTCAGCTTCACAGGAACGCATCCAACGCGGCTTGAACGCACTTAATCCTCGCACATAACTCTTACGCCCAAACGCTAACTTGAGGTCGGCACAAACACATGGAACGAATGAGGGGGGGGATTAGCGGGGGCTATCGTTAATGACGGATAAAAAGGACATTAACCCCGAAGAGGGGGGACAACTAATCAAAGATAAATGTGGAGAAATGTCGACGGAGGGCCCCTTCAGATCTCACGCCCCATGCGTCACGAGTGGCTGCAGAAGTGGATTGAGGCGAGGGGTTGAGGCTGGCTCTGTGGCAAGAGTGGGTGCCTGCCTGTGTGTGTGTGTGTGTGTGTGTGTGTGTGTGTGTGTGTGTGTGTGTGACTGCCTGCGTGTGTGACTGTGTGTAAGTGTAAATGTGTGTTTTGGTGGGCTCATATGTGTGTGTGCACGTGGTATATGTGCTTAAGTGTGTGTGTGTGTGTGTGTGTATTTGTGTGTGTATGGGCACACAGTTGTCTGTGTGACCACAAAGTGTGTAAGTGTGCATAAGTGTGAGAGGGTAAATGTATTTGTGGGTATCTGTGTGTGTGCCAACTCTTCTGCCTTTCTGTCTTTCTTTTTTTACAGTGGCAGTTTCGGGTTGTGTGTGTGTGTGTGTGTGTGTGTGTGTGTAAGGGGGTCGCTGTTGTTTCCCATGGTAGCTAGTTCCTGGTGGCCCCCTCCTGAGTCTCATGGCACACAAACACACACACACACACACACACACACACACACACACACACACGGTAGCAGCCAATGGCGAAGTCGCGTGCTGCTCGGAGACGGAGGGTGGCACTGACAACTCAAAGGCCTCTTGGCATCTTTAATGTATGAAGCATCGCTACTGTTTCATCGCCTATTTTTAACCCAGCAAAATAAAATAATACTATAAAAACAGCCTCTCTTTGCCCCCCACCCCGCCTCGTTCTTCCCTTCTTTCCATCCCTCTGCCTGTCTACGAGTGCGCTCCTCGCTTTTCAATATGAGCACAGTGGCCTGAGTGGGGTCTGTCTCTGTCCCCATCTTGCTGATGAAAACAGGCTTAGCTAATTTAGCTAATCCAGCACTAATGCTAATGTGCGTAAACAAGCAGGGATTCCACAAGGAGCAAAGCGAGAGGAGAGGAGAGGAGCGGAGAGAGAGAGGAGAGGAGCGGAGAGGAGAGGAGCAGAGCGGAGAGGAGAGGAGAGGAGAGGAGAGGAGCGGAGCGAAACAAAAGGCGAGGATGGCTAAGACATGTCTCGCCGTAACTGTTTACGCTCAGAAGTGATAAACACATCGCTGATAGAATGCAACTGTGGGGTTGGGGGTATGGGGGCTGGTGGGGGGGGGGTTAGGGGTGTCTGAAGTGTGTGTATGTGTGTGTGTATGTGTGTGTGTGTGTGTGTGTGTGTATGGTGGTGGTGGAAGGTGGGGCGTTGGGGGGAATGGTGGGGGCGGTGGTGGGGGGGTCAGGTCCTGCCCCCTCCCCCCTCCCTCCCTTTCTCTCTCAGTGCAGGGGTACAGGGGCTGGCATGCCGTGGAGACGCTTTGAAAAATAAGCCCTCATTTGGGCAGAGTGGATTCAGATGGCTTGGCCCGCACTCAAAGGGAAAGCGGCGCTCTGGGTCAGCCTATTACTTCAATGGATACAAGGCGCTGATGTTCTCAAGTGTGGTGCGCTTCAATCACCGTCCAAAGAGAGAGCTCGGTGTTTGCCAGGGTCAAGGCCAGACAGCCCAGCCTCCGGAGCTCCGCTCCGCTGTGAAGGACGGAGAACCCAACCCGTCCCGTCCCGTCCCGTCTTCGGCATTTTTTTTTAGACCGGTCCGCGGAGTCTCGATGTCAGGGGTTTTGGACCGGTACCAAGAGCAAGAGCGCTGCTGCAAATTGGAAGCGTCTGTGAATGATCCCACCAGCTCACCGAGGAAAGAAAGAAAGAAAGAAAGAAAGAAAGAAAGAGAGAAAAAGAAAGAAGAAATACTAAAATCCCTGTTTCACTCTGTTCCTTCAGCCAGTGTTTTTCGTGTGTGCCGTTGTTAGTTAAATGGCCGCTGATTTGCCTAATTTCCATATTATACTCTTCGGAAAATATTTTTCTCGGCGTACAATAATCGACTCCTGAAGCCTCTCCAAACACGGAGGGGGGAAGGTAGCCAAACAAATAAACAAATAAACAAACATGGGCTCGCCGCTCCACGCTCGACGCAGACTATATGGAAGCCATCTATTTGCTCTTTTCCCTTCTCCTCATTTTTTTGGCCCAGACACATCTCTGTTGCCATGTTTACTTACATAAACGGGTATTTGTTTGCTTTGTTGATTACCACTTAAAAACATATTGGCAAGCTTTATGAGTTGTTTCCTCTGGCTGCCTCCTTTCCAAATCAGAGGATTTAATGAAATCACAGCCGAATATAAAAGCAGAAACGCAGGAAAAAAAAAGTCTTTAAACACACACACACACGCATTGCACACACGCACGCACGCATACTCCCCGGCTGCGTTTAAAAAAAAAAAAAAAAAAAAAAAACACACACTAATGAGATCGACTCACTTCCCGTTAAAATGCCAGCCATGGCGGTCATTATGTGGTGCTCTCAGTCACTCGGGTTCCCGTGGAGACACAGCGGCCTATTGTTGTTGCCTGCTTGCTTTTGCGGCTGACCGTTATCAGATAACAACAATGTTTGCCATGGCCCCGCAAGTTGTGTAATTTGGACGTAGCAAAGCGTGCCGTTCACCACCATGGTCGAGCAGTCACTCCTGA
This sequence comes from Setipinna tenuifilis, assembly GCA_030347295.1. Taxonomy (NCBI): domain Eukaryota; kingdom Metazoa; phylum Chordata; class Actinopteri; order Clupeiformes; family Engraulidae; genus Setipinna; species Setipinna tenuifilis. The sequence goes on from CM059282.1 coordinate 22,242,426, forward strand.
CGGACACTAACAGGCTAATGAGGGGCCTAATTGTGCCCAATTAGTTCGGATCAGTAAGCGAGTGGGTGTAAATACTGCTGTCACAGTTGCTGTGCTCCACTCCCTTTGGACCCTTTGGACTCTCTGGTTCTGGACTCTGTGAGCCATTTAGCCATTGTGGGATGTATTTGGGTTTTTTATTTTTAGGGAGGTTATGGGTGAGGAGGTTGGGGCTGGAGGGCTGGGGTTGGAGGGGGGTGTTAGCATGGGAGGGGGGGGGGGGGGTGAGGAGCGCGGACCACCCAGCCACCCATTGCAACGGATCTCGATTCCGCAGAACCATTACTGTGAATGGAGCGCTCTGTCTTTTATCAGCGCTGAAAGTCCTTACTCAGATGAATATCTGTGATTTTACAGGCTAATCCAATTTAGCATATGATATTCTATGGTCTGGTGACCACATGTCTCACTGAGCCTGGATGCATTGTGACGAGGAAACAAACCACCCCCCACACACCCCACAGACACACACACACACACCCACCCCACACACACACTAGCACCACCACTCCCACCACCATTCCTCCCACTGCAGTCCTCTAACCCCTAACCACCCCCCCCCCCAGCCCTCCAAACACACACACACACACACACACACACACACACACACACACACACACACACACACACAAACACACACACATACAAATACACACACACCACACACACACAAAACACGCCAGCATATCAAGTTGATGGTACACTCTGATGGCCAATAGCTGAACCCATAGAGGTAAATAAATAATGTGTTTATTAGTCAATTCTGTGAAACGCCACGGTCGGCACCAAGATATGATGGCGATTTCGTTTTTGAGGCACCATTTGGATATCCATTCAAACAGAGCACGCTGTGGTTGGCTGTGTTGGGGCTAGCACAGGAAAAAGAACGAGGGGGGGGGGGGTGTAAGGGGGGTGGGTGTGTGTGTGGGGGCAACCACACACTCTGGCACTCTGACGGTTATTGCTGCGGACACAATCTCGTGTCCCATCTGAAACAATACAGCTTCTTCTTCTTCTTCTTTCCTTCTTTCTTTTTTTCCCTTTTCGCTGATGGACTGAGAGCTCTGGTGCACAGCGAGGCACAGTGAGCGGAGCTCCGATAGATACACTCAGCGATGGCCTCGGCCTCGGCTCCGAAGCAAAAAAATCTGATGCTTCTCTCTGCCTCACGATGACACCCCCAACAATTCATAGAGGGGGCTGTGGTTACAGCTGCCTGGTCCTGAGTACTTTTATCTCGGTGGAGAGAGAGATGAACTGGAGGGGTCTGTGCGTGTGATGTAGCGTGTGTGCAAGATAACATATGAATGTTTCAAGTGAAGGAAGACAGACAGAGAGGAGAGAAGGAGAGGGGCTGGAAAAAAGAGAAAGAGAGAGAAAGAGAGAGAGAGAATGGTGGAGGAGGACGATGGTGGGGGGGGGGTGGAGGAGAAAGAGCAACGTGGCGGCAATGGCGGGGCCGGCCTTCTAAATCACGGCTGCTGCTGCGGAGTTGGCCAGTTCAACCAAGAGCGAGCGAATGAAATAAGCGGCGAATGACCCATCGTGAGGAACGCTTTATAAAGCCTGCAATCAATTCCGTTTAGGAGGGCCACCAAATCAAAGCTGCCATGGCAACACATTAAAGCCCCTCAGTGTGTTACAGCTTAGCTCCCCCCACTCAACAGCCTCATAACCCCCCCCCCCCCCCCCCCCTCCACCTCACGTCTGACATTTTTACGAAATACCAGCGAGTGGACCTCGACCGCTGTACCCGTCTCTCTTAAACATTACCACCCCTGCCGGTCTCGTCTGGGAGACCCGGGGGCCGTGCAGACCTTCTGGAAATTTCTGCGGTTCGCTGAGGGCTGGGAAGAGAGAAGAGAGGGGTGAGAGAAAAAGAGGGAGGGAGGGAGAGAGAGCGAAAACGAGGGGCGAGAGGGAGAGGGAGAAAGAGAAAGAGGAGAAACTTGCTTTTAATAAACAAGCTAATGGGTGCCATACGTCTCGCCTCACACTATCGCCGTCGGTCTGGCCACCAGTAGGGGCAGCACTTATGGCCTCGCTCGCGGAGACAAACACTGTGAGAAAGAGGTCGAGGAAGAACAGAGAGAGAGAAAGAAGAAAGAAAGAAAGAAAGAAAGAAAGAGAGAGAGAGAGGGAGGGAGAGAGAAAGAGAGACCAACTAACAATTAACTGGCGTCAGAATGTTTACAGCTTCGGTTTGTTTAAGACTACTGTCCTTTTTAGTTAAGCCCGGGTCCTAAAAGACTTTCATTTGAAATTTGTAAAGTAATTACTTTTTTATCCTTCTGTGATTTCACTTGGACCAGTGGACCATCCCTGTACAGTTGTTGTATGTATGAATGACATTCTCAAGCAAAAAAGAGGATGAGATGAATAGCGGAAGAGTCTGTATGCTACATGATTCCCTCTTGGCATCGTGGCCAATTAAAGATCACAGGAAACCTATAAAACCTCACTAAATAACCATTAAAAGCCCTCTCCATCTCTATTAGCCCTTTCTCATTATGAACACTCCTCTCCTCTCCTCTCCTCTCTCCTCTTTTCTTATTGAAGAGAAGATATTGTGTTGACTGTCTGCTGCACTGAGAGTTACTGTCATGGGGGAAAGGGAAAGATAAGCAAGCAAGGAGAAGAGAAGAAAAAGTCTGCCGTTTTTTTTTTTCAGACTAATTCTTAGAAAGGTGCACCTCAGCCTAACTGCCATTCACCCATTCACCCAACCCCCAACTTCCACCCACCCTCCATCACCCGCCACGCCAACCCAAGTTTCTACTGCCCCTCTGCAGGGGAAAAAAGAAGTGTTGGAGGCAGTGGTGGTGGTGGTGGTGGTGAAGGAGAGGAGGTCCATGGGGCATGAAGGCTCCAGGCTTTCAGTGAGGTGCAGAAGTGGTAATTACAACAGGCCCAGCCTGCTTGCCTGCCTTGCCTGCCTGCCTGCCTGCCTGCCTGCCTGCTTGCCTGGGTTGACTGGTTGGCTGGTACTCACTGTGGCCTCCTCCACCACCACCATCACCACCACCAACACCACCACCACTGCTGCTGTCGTCGCCACTTCCATGGCGGCCAATGTTGCGGTCGCTGACCATAGAGATGCCCTGGGCCTGATAAGATAAGCCTCTCACCTTCTGTTTCCGCCCCAAGCCCTGAGAACCAGCCCGCCAGTTGTGCAACGTTGTGCATTAAGCCGACCACAGACTCACTGGGTGAGTGATTGTTTGTACGTGTGTGTGGTGTGTGTGTGTGTGTGTGGGTGGATTGTTGTGGGAGATTTAGCTTTAGTTAATTGTGTGTGTGAGTTTATGTATGTTTGTGTGTAGATCTGTGTGTGTGTGTGTTTGTGTGTGTGTGAGTTTATGTATGTTTGTGTGTAGGTCTGTGTGTGTGTGTGCGTCTGTGTGTGTGTGTGTGTGCGTGCATCATTGTGTGTATGTGTGCGCGTGTGTTGTTTCTGTGGGTGCATGTGGAAATATTAGTGCATTGTGGGTAAGAGAGAAGAAGTGACTTGTCAGACTTGCCACAAGAACAATGAGCCGCCACGCTGGGTGGGGGGCACTGGGAAACAAGCCCTCCTTAAACATATACGTCCACAGAGCATATAACTCATAACATACACTATACATATGAAATTTACTCAACAATGAACATATGCTTCAGTAAATCAACAACAGCACTGTGCATTTGAGGACCTCAACCCTGTACACCCTGAATCAAACCTTACAGCCATGTCAGTAGAGGATAAAAAATATAATCTGCACTGAGAGAATGAGCGAGAGAGAGAGAGAGAGAGAGAGACAGAGAGAGTGAAAGAGAGAAATAGCAAGAGAGAGAGGGAGGAAAGACAGAGTACATAATTTACAGCCAAAGCAACAAAGTGGTTTTCGCCACAGCTTCATTGCTGTAAAACCACTGCTAACTAGTTGATGTGGATCCCAGTCCCTTGTGAAACTTTGAGGCCCATATATCCTGACCATCGTCTAAATGCAAGGGCCCAATTCCTCTTTTTCGTTCCTCTTTTTTTTAAAAGACAAAATACACACAGACACACAGACACAGACACAGACACACACACACACACACACACACACACACACACACACACACACACACACACACACACACACACACACACACTTTGTTTGTGTTGCTTTGAAATGTCTTGCTGATTGAAAATGTCTTGTTCCCTGGAGACAGACATCATCACAGAAGCAAACGTAGTGTGTAATGTTGTGGGGAGATAAAAAAAGAGGAAAAAATAGCCTTTTGCTTTTCTTAAATAACAGGATCATGTCATAATGTTTTTAAAATGCTGTTTTGGTTATTGCCTGTTACTGATGTGTGACAACAGGAACAAAATATTGTTTTTAGTCCCCAAATGCCTGAACAGAAAAGGCCTGGACTCAATAAGGAACCTCAGAACCACATGTACTGCAATTATTATGAGTGCTATTAATATGAACTAAAATAGCATTTGTACATATGTGAAGTAACAGTCAAATGTCATGTTAAATGGAGACATACCAAGCATTTTAAGTACACATGAATAGCATTAAATGGAGGAATATTAGTAACAGACCTGGGCAAACAGTTGCAGGGCATTCGTATCGAAGCTGCCAATGTGAAAAAAAAAACTACTGGGAGAGACAGTGTAGTAAATAATGATGACAGATAATATATTATATTTTGATGGGACGCACAAAAGAGATCCATCCAACCAGGATGTTTTATCATGTATACCGTTTTTTACCATGCAGGGAGCAAGAGGAAGTGTAGTACACTGGTGTGCTTTTGCTTGGAGATGCCAGATTCTGTCTCTCTTTCTCTCTCTCTCTCTCTCTCTCTCTCTCTCTTTCTCTCTCTCTCACGCACACACACAGATATATACACATGCACAGACACAGACACAGGCACACGCACACACCCTCAGACTTTCCAACACTTTTCCTTTCCTACCCTTCTTCGGCCAACGGCTGGCAAAGGCGAACACTTCTCTTCCCTCTTCTGTACTCTTCTTTTTTCTGTCCTCTGCTTTTCTCTATTCATCTCCTGTCTTCTTTCCTCTTCTTTTCTCTTTTGTTTGTTTTGTTTTCTTCTGTTCTGTTCTGTTCTGTTCTGTTCTCCTTTTCTCCCCTTTCCTCCATTTTCTCCTCTGTTTCCCCCAGTCTACCAATTCTGTCTGTTCCATCAACTGTATAGTCACTGGTCTCCTCAGTCACATTTGCGGGCTGAGGGGGAATGGGGAATCCCCCCTCTGTTAGTGCCACATTAGCATTAGCATTAGCATTAGCGGTAGCATTAACACACACACACACACGGCCACCCGCTATTACTAGTCTGGCATGAGCCGCCAGGGCTGCTGGCTCCGGGCACGCCAGCACATGTCCAGCCCCGCCGTTTCAGAGGAATGTGTCCGTCATGATCTGTCGAGCGTTGCCGCAAATGATTTAAAATGACAACGCACTGAAAGCAGAAGGGTGGGTGAGGGGGGAGGGGGGGGAGAAGGGGCGGGAGACTGTGGAAACGGGCAGGGCACAGGATTTGGGCACATTTTGGGCATGAGGATGTTGGGCGTGTGTCCAAGCAGCCCCAGATGGGGTGCCCCAGCACAGTGGCGGTGGACACCTGATGCCCTGCCCCTTGTTCACGTTCGTCTCTCATTGTTCTGAGGCGGCGGAGATCCGAGGGGTTGCCATGCCAACACACGATTGGTTCAGGTGGTCGTGGATCATGGGATGTCTCTGTCTCCTTTTCTCTCTCTCTCTCTCTCTCTCTCTCTGTCTATCTAACCCCTCCTCTCTTTGTTTTGTTTGTTGCTTTAATTAGGCTAGTCGATGCGAATGCCAAGATGAGGGCTTTATTGGCCTATTATGTCTTTCCTCCAAGGCCTGGACTTGGTGCCAGTGCAGAAATAGGTTCTCTGGTCACTGGACAGCATGTTAAGGCAACGAGATGTTTGTTTTTCATCTGAAGCAAATGCTGCTTTAGAATGAAAGGCATGTATTTTGCACACCAGATAATGCAAAAAGATTTTTTTAAAAATGCATATTTTTAAAGACTATACTGAAACCATATATATATCACATATTGTGGCTTTATATAAGGAAGTTTTAGTAACCTTAATGGAATATGGTACCTCCACGTTGTGAGAAAATGTTCAGAAACACTTAAACTACCTGTCTTGAAATGGAATGGAAATTATCTAAGATTAAATCACTTTTTTGGAAAAACTTCCAGAAAGATAAACATTGCTGCTTGTTATTTGACTTCGAATGCCACTCATTAAAAACAATACATAAATAGGCGTTAGCTGTAGTGAAAGTTAACAAGGTACTCAACGATTAAGTTTTTAGAACTGCAACTTAGAGAAGAATAGAGCGTACATTCAGTCAATCAGCATTAATACTTACTTGTTTTCTTCTGGACAGATGTTTCTTCATAAACATTTCTAACTTGACATTTAAGCAACACAAAAAGTGAATTATTAAAACACGTCTTGCTTTTGAAGCGAGTGACATTTCAGGTCTGGTGCGGCATGCTTCGGGGAAACTTAATTGTGATTGATAGATGAAAACAGTCAGTGTTATTTACTTTTTTTCTGCAATGTTTTTTTTTCCAGTAACCACACTGTTTTCTTTAAAGCTCCACGAGTGTCGCCTAAAACATATGGTCAAATTATTATTTAATTCATACATCACAATAGTTTGACTCAAACATGACTGACGGACGTAGGCACTTGCAGCTGAGGAGCTGAGGAGCTCTACACAGTGATTCCATTATCTGTTGTGTTGTGTGCTAATGTGTGATTGACTGTCCCACACACTTATGGTGGTCCGCTGTCAGAAAAAAAATGATATCTGACAATTTTTATATACATATGTACAGTCACAAGAATACACACAGGCACAAGAGAGAGAGGCAACCTGACCGTAAGGGAAAAGTATGGCTTTGGTGTCTCTGTGAAGTTCTGTGAATGTTCATGTCTCTCTTCACAAACTCTGAAGTGTAGCAACAATATACTGACAAAAAATAAAAGCCATCCATCATGAAGGTCCTGAGATGCTTTTACCCATCCATCCACTCACACACCCACACATCACCATCACCACCACCCCTCCCCATTCCCCCTCACCATGCCTGGCGTTGCTTATTGTTTGTGCATAATTGAAATACTATTCCCACCCCCGACCACCACCACCCCAAAACCCCACCCCACCCTACCCTACCCCTCCACCCTCTCTGCGAGTCTTTCCCGGGGGACGGCGTTGCAACACTGACGACGGCGGAGTCGTCAGTGGCGGCGGCGGCGGATTAATTAGAGGCAGCCTCGTCTCCGGGGACGCATTAGCCAAGCTCAGCCTCGGTCAAATGGGAAGCATTAGCTCCTGAACCCGCTGGCACACTGGAGGGCTCCACGGCTACAGTACTCCGCTCTTCTCTTCTCCTCTCTGCTCGCCTCGCCTTTGCCTCGCCTCGCTTTGCCTCGCCTCCACTCTGCTCTGCTCCGCATGCCTTGCCTCAGTTCGTCCCAGGTAATTAATAAGGGCCCTGTGTAGATGTGTCAGGGAGTGAGAGAGGGAGGGAAAGAAAGAAAGAAAGAAAGAAAGAGAAAAAGATAGGCAGATAGAGAGGGAGACCGATAGAAATACGTAGAGAGACAGAGAGTTAAAGAGAAAGAGAAAGAGGACGAAAAGAACCAGAGAGAGAAAGAGGGCGAAGAAGAGAAGAGACGAGAGCTGAGGAGTTATTTACCGCTTGTGGCCCCCCTCAGAAGCCTGACTTCATTGCTGAAGTGACACAAAAAGCGCCGGGATGCATTGAACCTACCCCTTGCTTTGCGGGGTGTCAAGTGCGACTTTTTTTTTTCCCCCACTCTTCTCTCTATTTTTTTGTTGTTTTTGAGGACGTGACACCACAAAAAAAAGATAAGATGCAACGGCTGCATTCGCCCTGTTGTGAGAGCAGGGAATCGAGCCTCTTATGCCACTCGTGACCCAGTTGTAGCACCGCTTGCTAACACTCTTGTGTGCTCCCTCATTTTTTTCTCTCTCTTAATGTCAGAGGTAGAATATCCTGCACTTTCCCTGATGCTCTTTGTGAGTCTTAGGTTGTGGCTTTCTGGGAGGGTTGTGTGTGTGTGTGTGTGTCTTTCTGTATGTGTGTGTGTGTGTGTGTGTGTGTTTGTGTGTGTGTGGGTGTGTATGTGTGTGTGTCTGTCTGTCTTTGTGTGTGTGTGTGAATGTCTGTGTGTGTGTGGTGTGTTTGTGTGTGTGTATGTGTGTGTTTCTGTGTGTGGTTTGGGGTGGTGAACTTATGCGCTCCTTGCATAAAGATCCGTAAGGGCTCTGAGCAGCAAAGCCCAGAAAAGGGTTTGAGAAATGTCAGCATGGCATACAGAAACACCCGTGACACACATGCGATGGCTCTGTCCCCATATCCTCCACCGTTGCAGGCTTGCAGACAGCAACCTCTCAGTCTCGGCTTTTGTGTCTTTTGTGTCGAGGATGTCTGCTGTCAGTCAAAGGTGGCCGTGGCGTGGAGGTTTCGTTTGCCTCACTGAAAAAAAAAAGGCTGAAGGCTGGAGGCCGCCGGTCCAGGCTGGGCCGGGCATAAGAATATGTGAGGATCTGGACATAAGCAGAGGCCCAAATCCCTGCAATATTAATGTACAAAATGTCAGCGCTTCAGCCCCGGCGATGGCCTTGCTTGTGTGTGTGTGTGTGTGTGGGGGGGGGGCTGTGAACCACACAGCCAGTGAGCCACAATACCAGCTGCTCTCCCAGGCTCAAGGTGGAGACATCCATAGCTTCCTCTATAGGAAGAAGAGAGAAAGAAAAAAAAAACTGTAGAGATATACCTACACTCCAGACCCCCCTACACTGCCACACACACGTTTGTGTGGGGTGCTGAGATATATATTTTTTTTTCTCACCCTTTGGTAGACACAACAGCAGTTACCTGCAGCTTTATCTCCAGACATTCTGGAGAACAGAACAGGCTTGTTGGGATGACGGAGCTAAAACGTTTCTGACTGACCTTGTGTTGTGTGTGGATTTACTATAATAACAGGCGGGGCCCCTGTGAAAGGATTGTTACTTAGGAGGTCCTCTTTAGTTGTTCCTTTTTTTTTGTGTTTTGTTTTCTTCTCTCTGTCCCCCCCCCCTTCCCCCCCACCCCGAGCCCCCCCCACCCACCCACCTTCTGAAGTATGCTGTGTGTGCCGCTTAGGTGCTGTTCTCAGGGGTGGCAGCAGCAGAAGCAGCAGCAGCAGTGGTGGTGGGAGTGAAACCGCTATTACAACTGTCCTTGTTCCAGTGTCCTGCTCCCCTGCACTTTTAG
>CM059282.1:22259303-22261803 GCA_030347295.1 Setipinna tenuifilis
TCTGGAAGCTAAGCGCGAGTGCCTATCTGTCTCTTTGCATCTGAGTGTGTGAGGGTGTGTGCATGTGTGTGTGTGTGTGTGTGAGTGTGTGTGTGTGTGTGCGTGTGTGTATTTGAGACTGTCTCAGTGTATGTGTGTGTGTATCTTTGTGTGTTCATGGATGTGTACATATGTGTGTGTGTGTGTGTGTGTGTGTGTGTGTGTGTGAGAGAGTATGCATGTGTATCTGTGTGTAGTATGTGTATGCGTGTGTGTAAGTGTGCGTGCATGTGTGTGAGAGAGTATGCGTGTGTATCTGTGTGTACTAATGTGTGTGCGTGCATATATGTGTGCGTGTGTGTGTGTAAGTGTGTGTGTCTGAGAGAGAGTATGCGTGTGTATCTGTGTGTACTAGTGTGTGTGTGTGTGTGTGTGTGCGTGGTTATGTGTGTGTGTGTGTGTGTGTGAGCGCGGCAGGCTCGGCGGCGGTGGCAGCGGCGGTAATGGAGTGGCAGCCCATTGGGCAGCGAGAGGAACTCCCACGCTGGGGAGGCGGCTTATCTGATCATCCCCACAGCCCCCTGATTAGATTATCAGCCGGGCCATTCATCACTCTTAATCTACCAATCAGCTGATCGCTATCCCCCCTACCCTTCCCTCTCCACACACCAGCCCCAGCCCTGGTGTGCCCGCACACACACACACTCATAAACACACACATACACACACATACACATACACCACAACAGCCCTGTCACTCACACACACACACTCACACATACGCATACATATACACATACACATACACATACACATACACATACACCACAACAGCCCTGTCACATACAGACACACACACACACACACACTAAAACAGCCACGTCACACACACACACACACCAGCCCCTGTCATGCACACACACACACACTACAACATACACCCCTGTCACACACACACAAACACACACACAGACACACACACAGAAACAGACACAGGAACAGACACATACACACACACACACACACACACACACATACACCACCACTCCTGTACACCTCTACCGAGGACAGAGACAGTGAGAACGAGAGAGAGGTAGATAGAGAGAGAGAGAGAGAGAGAGAGAGAGAATGAAATGGAAAGAAGGAGAACGTGTGGACAGAGGGAAAGAGAGAGAACATGAGAGAGAAAAAAGAAGAGAAAAAGAAGCTAAAAAACAAGTGGAGAGAGAGAGAGACAGATAAAGTAAAAGCAACAGTCACAGGGGGAGAGAGAGCAAGAGAAAGAGAGAGAGAGATGGAAGTGACTTTTTTACTCAGGACTGTACATACATCCATTTCCTGCTGCTCAACTTAAAAGAAAAAAGTATGAACTACCATACTATACTATACAATAATTGTTCTACTTCAAATCGGCAGAAGGTCTAGAGGGCCATGTTAGGATAGGACACATGTAAAGAGTATGATAATTACATGACACGCACGACTAACCACTGGGTCACATCTGTAAGTATAAAACCATCACGATTGTGTGAGAGCATAATGTTATTGTCCTATAAATACACTGTAGCACCTGCAATCAGCCTCTAAACAGGAAATTATCATAAGGATGGTGTGTGTGTGTGTGTGTGTGTGTGTGCTTGTGTGTGTGTGTGGGGAGTGGGGGGATGTAAAAACACAAGCTAGCCACACTCTTTGCTATGATAATTATTTTTGTTACTGATTCTCATTTGAAATGGATGCGATGAAGAGAAAAAGAGAGAAAGGGAGGGAGAGAGAGGGAGAGGGAAGATAGAAAAAAAAAAAACAACACAGCGAGCCTGACTGCATCCACCTCCTGACACGATGCGTTATTTTTACATTATTTACCCAATCAGAGTCAATTGACCTGACAGAATAGTGGCAATTAGCGATTTAGCTGAGACCTGGGGGCTAATTTGCTAGCGGCTTTCAGCGCCTCTTTATGCAGATGTGTGCTGGATTGCGCCCCGAAACGCCTGTCTCTGGAGCATAATATGTTATGATTTCACAACACCCTTCAAGTCTCCCTCAGCCTTCCCTTTCAACAGCCAGCAATTACATAATAATGTCACAAGTGTCACTGAAATATGCTCAGAGACAGAGAGACAGAGAGAGAGAGAGAAAAAAATTGCCATACATGATATGAAATATGGAGATTTTTTTCTTTCTTTACTGGTTACATTTTGATTTTTTTTCTTCTCCCAAACAAAAAGATCTTTTTTTTTTTGTTGTTCAGTGCTTTGGGACAAATGGATTGATAGTGTGTCGAAATCGTAACCGTAAAATATGTTTATGATGCAGGCAAATGAATAAACCTTAAATCGAATGAATGAACTATTATAGTTGAAAAATCCTCATCATCATAAATGACCTCAAAAAGGCATTGACCCACACCGGTGACCCTAACATCACTGTGCCAGTGATGAGTGCAGTACTAGATGTGTGTGTGTGTGTGTGTGTTTGTAGGTGTTTGTGAGTTTGTGAGTGTTTGTGTGTGTGTGTG
>CM059282.1:22266803-22279303 GCA_030347295.1 Setipinna tenuifilis
CAATTGAACTGACTATAATGCAGTTTATTGGTGCACAGTATAAGTATATTATACTAAAGCTGTTATGTGAGTCCTATGTACTAGTAATACACAATAATATAGTGTACTGGTGCAGTAGTGTATACAAAAATTTCATACGAGAGTTTGTGACTCTATACATACAGAAGTCAGCTAACATTCCAGAACTGGTACATGTCCAATGGTCAGCGCAACTGTTGAGTTTATATGGTAAAATGTCACACCTAATAGAATGGCACAATATGACTCTTAATGTGCTCAGAAAGGGCTTCTCTTGACCTCACATGTGGACCTAACCTCAGTCGGAATGGTGCGTAACTGATCAGTCAAATCAAAAGGGACTGTTGTAGCCTCACAATGTGGTCACCAATAACTTCCAAATATAAAAGAAAGTGTGAAACTTTGGTCAAGGGCAGCGGCGTGTTAGTTAGAAAGACGGCGGGCCGTCAAGGGCACCTCGAAACGCAGCACTGAGACAATCACCGCCTCGTATTCCACACTGAGAGGCTTCTTCTCGGCGATGGCTGATTTGCTCTGTGGCTAATTGCTGAATTCATTGCCTGTTGAAATCCTGATGCGCCGCGAATGTGTGGTTGTCATTAGCACACTGGCAGAGAGACCAAACACTTCAGCCTTCGCTTCGGCACGGCATGCGGCCTTGACGCATCCTCCTCCTCCTCCGTCTCCTTCTCCTCCTTCTTGACGTTTGGCGCTCAAGACAAAAGCATTGCGTTTGAATGGCGAGGTTGTTGTTTATTTGATTCATAAATTATAAGCATTGCTTTTGCTCTCACTCTTTCTTTGTTTTTCTTTATCTCTCTCTCTTTTTCTTTTTTTTCTTTTTCTTTGTAGTTGGCCTCCGTTTTGTGTACCAGAGGTTTACAAAAAGGTGATGCATTTAGTGTCTATTCATTCATCTGCTGTGTGGCTTTGGACGGCACTTGTGACAGGGACAAACATTTGCATGGAGGTTCTGGGCAAGCCACAAGTTATCCTTGATGTGTACATCTGTTAAAGTGTGGGTGTGCTCTACACCGCAGCTGCATGGACAACAGGGATGCTTTGGCTGGCGTTCCAAGGCACTGCTGGGCTTCGACAAAAGCCTGCCCGCCGGTTTTCACTCAAGGTTTACCTGTGGAAGTCGAAGCCCCCTTTTCCAGAATCCATTTTAATGCATAACGGGCGGCTTTTCGGTTTAATTCATATTCAGTGACTTTGCATGTTTTAAGCTCTGTGCAAATATTATTGGATTTTGAAAGGATTTGACGGCTTTCCTGTGGATTTTCTCCCACAAATGTCGGCAAAAAATAGAGTGCGATATTTATTCCCCATTGTCAGGCATATTTGCATGTATAAAATATTGGGGATGAGACTCTCGCTTCACTCTCCCCCTTCCCCCTCACACATGCAGACACACACTTCTGAAAATCTTTTTTTTTTATTGTTAAAAAGTAGCATCCATCCAGCTATAACTCTGATATATGATCATTATGCCCCCAAATCAGCCTTTTTAACATAACGTTTTGAAGAATATGTCATCTATCGGCAGCAGAAGGGGACAAAAAGGGGAGATTGAGTTATTGTGCGGGTGAGGCAGTCCTTTGTCTCAGCATACCACCACCATCAGGGCCTTGAGATAGCCTCCCCTGGCCCTGGCCTTCGTCCATCTCGCATTGTGACGCTGAAACACAATACCAACAAAGGCAAGCCTTCAGGGCACAGGGAAGCAAAGAGAGGAAGAGAGGAGGAGGAAGAAAAGAAAGAGACAGGAGAAAGAGAACAGAGAAGACATGCAGAGAAGAAGGGAGAGAAAAAAATGGGGGAAGGGGCGGCAGGGACCAAAAAAAAAAAAAAATGTGTGTGCAATTACGGGGATGTTTTTGACGTGCCATCTGAGAATGTGCCGTGCTGTATAGGAGACGAGGATCCGTGTTCGGACATGACCTACAGGATGGCAGGGGTGGGCCTCCGAGTGGGGGGGGGGCTCCGGGGGGTGGCAAGAGTGATATGGGAGACGAGAATGGCAGTTAGTCAGAACACCTCACCTCACCTCCTGCTAACACACACACACACTCTCACACACTCACACACACGCACACACACACACACACACACGCACACACACACACACACACGTACACACACACACACACGTACACACACACACTCACTCACACACACACACTCACCGCAAAAGGCTGAAAGAAGGTGACAGAAGTCCAGTAAAAAGGAGTGCTGACAGACAAGAACCATTTGCCAGCGGGCCTAAACACAGCACCGCTCCGAGGTCTAAACACGGCATTCACGTGCGCTGACCTGTGCGAGGGACGCATGGCCTGAGGAATGTGAAAGAGCCAGTAACAGAGGCGGGTATTGACAGGACACTACAGTTATGTTGACGGCTCTTTGGATGAAGAGTAGTGAGTGCTGTGTGTGTTTGTGTTTTTTTTTTTTGAGACAAACACTCTTTACAGTAACATGCACTAACTAAACGGTGATTCCAACAGTCTGTCTGACTGGTGCACAGGCCTAGTGGAGTATATTTAGTTTGTGATCAGGCTGCTGGAAAGGACAACATCTGACTGGAGAAAGTTACCACCCCCCCCCCCCCACACACACACACACACCAAATAAGACGCCCCTCTTTTCAAGCTAACATTTTTTTTTTTATATATAGTTCAGTCTGTTGGTGGCATCCCAGACAAAGAGGGAAGATGGGGAAAGATGTGTGTGTGTGTGTGTGTGTGTGTGTGTGTGTGTGTGTTGGGGGGTAGAAACAGGCCCACCGCAAGATGAAAAGTTGATTATGGTGCTGGCGGGAGAACAGAAACACAAGGGGCTTGGAGGGACCAGAGAGCTGAATGGAAGCAGCTGTGAGGGAGAGCCAGACAGAGGCTGTGTTGCTCCTTGCTGTTTGACCGACCCTGGTCAAAAGAAAGGCGTTGTAGGGTGGGGTAGGCCTACTAAGTGTAGTCGGGAGAGATAACTCTGTGCTAGCTAGCTTACCCATCTATGACATGTAACATAACTATTTGAAAAATGTGATATTACCTACACAGATAACGCTGACAGACTGTGATCAGATGTTATGTCTGTCAGTGGTGTGAAAAGCCTTAAAGCTTAGCTTGGAAAACATCCATGACTTTATCCCAGTGGTTAAGCGAAAGCTAGCCCAGAGAAGTGCACTAAGGAGGGCCCTATGTTAGCATTGTACACCTAGAGTTGTGTAAACTTTCTAATAGAAGAGACTATTCTCCTAGCAAAACAAAGCCATAGGGCTCTCCTTTTAAGAGATTTACCACTTGCTCTGAGTGAACATACCCAGGTGAGTGACTAAACCTGTTTTCTGGAATACCTCTCTGATGACAAGTAGACATAGAGAACTAAATACAACATGATATTAGCAACAACAGCAACAAAAATGCTGACTGAAAGTAAAGGATACCACATGTGCCTGTGGTGTTATTCCTGTCCATGCTTTCTAAAGCATTCCTTCACATGTTCAGGGTACATCACCATGACTCATAGGAGATCAACATGGGCGTAGGAACAGGTTGAGAGGGGGACGCTTCCCCACCAACATCGGAAGATCCCACCATCTTCTCCCTCCCCATACAAATAAAGCAAGCTATTTTCTTAATTTCTTTAGCAATGAATTGACCACGACATAAAGTGACAGTGATATATAACCACTTGTCATATTTTGGGTAGATAAAGTGTAGTCCAGTTTTTTACTTCACAATTAAGGTCTGCCCTCCTCACCTTCTGTCAACTGCATCGTAGGTTATTCAGAGAATGGAATGCCTTGCTTAATGTGAGTAGGCTAATTACAGTCAATTTCAATCTGTTTACAGTGTTACATGCCATGCTTGTTGACAGGTGAATTTCACAGTGGTTGGCAGTGTCTACTTTTCTGACCAGGAGGAACTACTTTACTGTCTATGGGAACAACTAGTGACAACTTTATCCAGACATGGTTGATAAAGTTCTAAGCATTCTAAGTGCTAGCTTTTTTTTTTTTTTACTAATCTTGTTTGCTTAAGCATTGGATTACAAACTGAAATGTGAGGAGATAAAGAAATTAAGAAGTCAGGACAGAAGACATCAACGCCAATACACTAGATAACCTGATGTCCGATTGGATGCAGGTAGGCTATCTCTCAATCTCCTAAGGTTAGTTGCTAACGGCTAGTCAGATATAGGTTAATCATATTGTTAATTACGGATCAGGCCGTGGGGCGGCTGCATGGAACACAGAGTTGTCACAAAATAGAACAAAAGCCCATGTTAAGTGCAAAATATATTTTCCAAAGCCACTTTTCCACTTGTTTCCATGTAGGCTATGCAATTTCATGTGAATACTATGTAGTAATGTACTATAGTGCACAGAACTAGTATATTGATGTAATATGTAAAATGACAGCCTGTGTGAAATATACTGTGCATACGGTTCACTTGGACCTGGACTTGTTGTTTTTTTTTTTATGACCGCCCCCCATGAAGATCAACACTGTGCACAGGAAAGATACTCATCTTGAAGTATTCAACATCACAGTTTAGCTTAACAACAGCACCAGTTCAGGGCGGTGAAAATGTCTTGCTATCTAGTGGTATGTGCACACAGTAGAGTGCTGTAAAGTGTAAACTCACTTCAAAGACTTGAAGGTCAAAATAAAGACTAGTACTAATGCACTGAGATGAATGGGTCAAGAGACTTTGGTCCCTCTCACTACACAAACACAAGACGGGAAAGTGATGATGAGCAGACTGAGGCCCTCATCTGCTGCTATAGGCACAGGCACGCACCCCTCTGGTAGCTCCGCTCAAGGACGAGCGCTCTTGAGCTGACCGATTGTGAGCAGACCTTGTGCGATCACAATGTGGCCCATCTTTTCAAAAGCATCTTCTTTTTTTCTCTCTCCCTCACTTTCTCACTCGCTTTCTACCTCTAGTTTTTTTTTCTACTTTATTACCTTCACTAGTTTTGAATACAGTCGCCGCCTGACTTGTCAGGTACCTTTAGAAAAAGGTACGTGCACAGCTGGGTGAAGGAGTGGCAGGACGTTTGAGGGAATGCCATTGAGCCTGAGCCTGTTTGCCGTCTCTTTCAAACCTATCTGCCCTCTGTGTGTGTGTGTGTGTATGTGTGTGTGTGTGGTTGTGTTTTTCATGCTTGCAGACTTGTGAATGCCACTCTTGTGATGGCAATGAACCCTGAAACAAGAGTGAAGGAAGCTTTTTGACATGCCATCATTTATGGCAATCATTCATTCATTCCTTCATTCATTTTGTCTTCCTTTCTTCCTTTCTTTCGTTCTTTCCCTTTTACTTGTATTTCTTTCTTTTTCGCTGTATGGGTTGTTTAAAGGGTTCAAACACAGACTTAAAAAGAAGCGAGAGGTGAAGAGAGGGGAGGGAGAAGTGAAGATCTGAAAGGCTGCTGAGTGCAGCAGCTGACATCCAGCTAGTGGCCATACAGTGTCTCAGGGCCAAAGCAGCGACACTCGGATTTTCCTCAGCCTGACATGTAATGTCGTGTAATAAATAGCACATGGCAATATTATTGCTCGAGAAGTCATGCATGGTGAATACTGCAGCCTAAACCGCACACAGACCAAGCCACTCAGGCTGTCATAATACTGCTTTTTTCCCCCACCCATGCTGGCATATAATTTAAGATTAAAAACATTACTAAAATTAAACAACTGTAAGGAAAAGAGGAATTACAAAAACAAATATGTATATATCTGTTGAAACAACACCTTTCATGCGTGCCGCAGAGCTTTTGTACTGATTTTTTGTTAAGTTATGAAAGACTGTGTTCACATAATCCGGGAGAATGTAGCTGTGTTATGTCGCTGCTTTTTATTGTATGGCTGTCCCTTTGGATTGTGTGGGCTGTCAGTTTCTTTATGTTAGCCAAGTTCTCAGTGGAGGCCTATGTCTTTGTCAAGTCCATAAATGATGTTGCTTTAAGGTGATCAATAAAGACATACCAGTTCAGACAGACACTGGCTCCCATTCTTTGCCCTTCAATGTATCTACGCGCTGGCTTTGACTGAAATGTGAACCTTTTCAGAAAAGGCAAGGACAGGCTCGTAGATCTGGGGACCAGTTCATAGTAAGTGAGAGGCAAGTTTCAAATGTTTCTTGGGGGTTAGATGGCACACACAGTTTTGCTCTTGTAATCATGAAATCTTTCGTTTTGATTTTTTTTTGCCCTCTAAATATCTTGTCAAAGGAGCACAACATTGGACGCATAAAGCTAAAAACAAAAAACTAAACAACACTCACACAAACCCTCCCCCCCTTAAAATCAGCATTTGCAGGTGTGGCACTTTAGAGGTGTTTTTCGAGCTCGTTAGCAGGATGAAAAGCCTTAAAAAATCAGGGGGGGCTGTGCAGCACAGCGCAGACTTCCTTGTCTTGGAGAGGATGCCAAGGAAGGAGCCGCCACTGTTCTGTTAAAAAAACGCCTCTCCTCCCCTCTCCTCCCTGCCCCGCCACCCCTCTAAGCTGTCACCGTATCTTTGAATCAAAGCCCCTCGCCGGCTGGGGTTATTTACATTTTCAAATCTGCATTTCTCATATAGATCTGTCTGCCTCTGATTTTAATATCAGTGATGTTTCCCACGACACCTTTTGTTTTATTATGCATTATGAATTTCTTCCACTCTCCCTTCATCTTCTTAAATCCCTATCCCCCACGCTAGGCTTATGAGTCCAAGTATTTTATCAAGAGGCTGGAGATTTATCATTTCAATCTCATTTCAATAAATAAAATAATCTCTCTTCTCAGAGAAGTGACAGCGACTAATGGTGTTTTGTCATTATTAGGGTAAAAGTTTGCAGGCTGAGAATACTCAGGGTACTGCCTAACAAAGTTGCATGTGTGTGCCGCGGTGGCTTGTGTGTGGACAAGGGTAATGGCACTTTTTTTCCCCTTTGGCTTATTAAAAAAAAGAAGCGAAAGCAAAAAAAAAGAAAAGAAAAAGAAACAACAAAAGAAAAAAGGAAAGAAAGAAAAAAACATGGATTGTTTTTAGATAATCATTGGTCGTTTAGTATGGAGAATTTATTAGCCCGCTAAAGTTATCATGCTCTACAAGACTTGCTCCAATAGACTGGTTCGCACCCTTTTGTAGTAAAAAAGACTTGATCAAGCGGCTTGTTTTGATTCGTGCTGTTTAAATGCTGTTCAGTACTAAAGCTTGTAGGCTCTTATCGCTCTGAGTATGCACTCAAAAACAAAGCTGACAGATCTACTGCGGAGTAGTCTGCTGTACTGTGAAACAAGACTGGCTATCACAATGGCATCTTTTCTCCCCTATTTTAATTGCTATCCTCCTCTCCTCCATTTCTTCATTTTTCACCCCAGAGCAAACCAACAGCAAAAAACTGTACCAAGCTGACAGGAAAACAATTGCGTTTCAAATTGAACTCCCAGCAGAGTATGTTCAGTTCCTTAACCTGACATCCGTTTCCCCACACGTCTCGCATAAAAAAAAGAAAGAGAAAGAGAGAGAGGAAGAGAGAGAGAGAGAGAGAGAGAGAGAGAGAGTAGGATGAAGGGTGTGTGTGGAGTGGGGGGGGGGTTAGAAAAAAAAAAAAGAAAGAGAAACCAGACAGGAGCTCTAAAAAAGAAGGACCGTCCTTTTGAATATGTGTTTTCTGTTTATCATTAGCTGACTGGGTGCTTCATCATTCTGCGAAAATCCCTATCTGCCGAACATAAGGCTGAGAGACAGCGGGGAATCAATCTTTTGTGCTTGGGCAGATAAACACAGGATGCAATCAGGGGGAGACGGAGGCGCGGAGCCCGGCGCAGGACTCACGCCGGCGGTGATGGATGGCGGAAGTAAAAGTGTCAGGATGGCATTATGCAAATAGGAGAGGCATCCGAGCATCGCCCGGGTGATTATGGGAGATGGGGAGAGAGGCCCCAGTGGTCCCCCTGGCACGCTTGCTGCTGCCCTTCTTTCTGTCTTTCTGTCTTTCTTTCTTTCGTTCGTTCTTTCTGTCTTTCTTTCTTTCTTTCTCTTCCTCTGTCTCTTTCCTGTGTTTTTTTCTTTTACTTCATCTCCTTTTTTTTGCTTTTGCTCTTTCTTCCTTTTTTCTGTCTTTTCTTTCATTTCTGTTTTTTTTCTGTCTATTCTTTTCCTTTCTTTTTTCTTCTCCCACTGTGTTTTCTTTTTAACTCATTCTTATTTTCTCTCCGTTTCTCTCTCTCTCTCTGTTTCTCTCTCTCCCTCTCTCTCTCTCTTCTCTCTCTCTCTCTGTCTCACTCACTCACTCACTCACTCATGCTGCCTTCCTTCTTGTGAGATTTCCCCCAAGGATGGGGGGATTATTCTCTAAACTCCTCCCCAGAATGGAAGAAAGAGCAGCAATCTGAGAGCCGGCGGAGTAGTTTACCAAACAAATGAGCTCTGCTCTGCCCCCCCCCCCCTTTTTTCACAGGGAGCACTGTGACTGAGGTAGGTGGGGGTGAGGTGGTGTGGGGGTGAGGGGGGCGGGGGGGGGGGGGCTTGCTAGGGGATGGGGGGGTTGTTGTAGTAGGGGGCACAGCTCCAGAGGGGTCAAGGTTCACTGTCATCAGCTGTCATTTATTAGACGGAGCAAAAAGATGAGGTCACGGGGATACATGACAAGTGCCAAGCCAAATTGAAAGGAAGTTGTTTTTTAGACAGAAACTATTACAATGGCGGTGTGTAAATGTAAATGTGTTTAGGTAAAACAAATCATTTTCAATAGCAAAAGTAGAAAGTGTCTATTTACATATTTGTGAACAAAAGACTTAAATCGACTTAAATGATGTTTAGTAAAAAAATTATTTGAGTCTTAAATTTTCTGATTTTCCAACAACAGAAAAGACATAAGTCAAAGACAAGGTAGCACATATGCACTACATGGTATATTTACTTCATGGTACATTGTCTCTATTTAATGGTAAGCTAATACTTATGTGCAATCATCTGCTTAAGGCACACTGTTGCATGGGTTATAGTTGTTAGAAATCCCTAGACGAGGCTAATCAGACAACAGAGTCTGTAAGCATTACCTGTCAGAACATCATCTCTCGTTTGAAGTGGCTGGGGAGTGCCTGTTTTAAAAAGGAATCTGACGTATTTTTCTCATTTCACTGACTTAGCACAGCAGTACACCGAAACGTTTAATGATAATCTCTTTTCATGAAGTCTTAGCATGACTGAGACGCCTTGGTGCCTCGTTTTTTAACAAGCCCACACACCTTATAGCATTTCCCTGCAGTATTAATGAACGTGTGCATTAAGCCTCTTTTATCGAAGTCAGTGCGACCACCTGGTGTTTCTGTGGCGGTGTCTTGTAACCATCTGAAAATAACGACGTCCATTTACACCCAAATGGACAACACGCCGCGCTCTTGTGATTGAGGAGTGGGCTCCAGTACTCTGACCTGGAACTGCATCATAATAGGAGGCAGCGGCGATATTAGATTAGATCTGCCGACATGAAGATGAGATGAGATGGAGCCATGACGTGTGTCTGAGGGGGGCCCAGAGTCAGATATTTGCAGCCAAGCAACTGCTGCTGCTGGTGATGGTGGTGGTGGTGGTGAAGCTGCTGGTGGTGGTGGTGGTGGGTCTTGTTCTTTGTTGCCCTGGCATAGCCCTCCTAACAGCAAAACAATTAACACCAATAATCAATCTCTGGTAAACGCATGGCATCCTGTAGCTCTGGGTAATTCAGGAAGGGGGCTCGGGTGGTTGGGGTTCGGGGGGGGGGGGGGGGGGGGGGGGGGGGGGGGCAGTTCTGTACAGCAGCACCGGTGTTGGTGGACAAGCCCTGGGAGAGGACCGCTGGCTGTGCTATTTCCATGCATCAAAGCGAGCTGCCAAGCTCCACACCTCTAACTTTGGCACTCTCCATAACGCGGAGACAATACCACTCTGTTTCGCCAGATTGGATCCATTTGCATTGGACACCTCCTCTGCATATAGATTGATGGGTTTAATCAGCGAATCAGGGAGAGCGCTCAGGCATCAATCATTGTCAAGCCCCTGCCTTTTATTCCGGCGGGCCCCAGCCATTCCACCGCGAGCAGCTCATCAGAGAGCCCAGGTTCGGGCGGAGGAGGAGCACTGGCCGACCGGCCGGCCGCTGGACGCCGATGAGAACAATAACTCCACGGGCAGTCTTAGGGGAGACAGCTCTCCTCTCTCTTCCTCTCTCTTTTTTTCAACGTCACCCTCCTCTCTCTTCCTCTCTCTTTCTCCCTCTATCTTTTTTTCAACGTCACCCTCCTCTCTCTATCTTCTCTGCCTCGCTCCCTCCCACTTTCTCCCTCTCTCTTTTCCACTTCACCCTCCTCTCTCTCTCCCTCTTTGCCTCTTAACTCCCTCTTTCTCCCTCTCTCTTTTCCACTTCACCCTCCTCTCTCTCTCCCCCTCTCCCTCCCTCTCGCTACCTGTCTTTTGCTCTCACTCCCTCTCTCTCTCTCTCTCTCTCTCTGTCTTTTCCTTTCTCTCTGTCCCTCTCGTCTCGCTGGTGTCAGAGCATCAGGTAAAGCATCGGAGGGGCTTCAGCCTGTGATTAAACAATGGGAAGGGGAAATAGGGGAAGTTGAGGATGGGAATGAAAGGTAGATTTTTTTTTAAAGATTTGGTCCACTGTCATACACCTAATACACAGTATGAGCAAAAATAACCAAAGGAATAAATATGATAATGTGTCATTAAATGCGTGCATACCTACATACATAAATATATATGTATTCATGCTTATGTACATGCATACATGCATGCACACATGCATACATACATACATGCATATATGCATACATACATACATACATGAAAGACATCAAAAGAGATTATGTGACAGTGCATGGTGGACCAGGCATGGGCCTCATTTGGATCTGATGTGGCTTTAGGCTGTAATGATCAGGATAGGGTCAGAGACTTCAAACCTTTCCTTGCACACACACACACACACACACACACACACGCACACACACACACACACACACACTTTATTATTCCTGGAACTGAAACTGTATTCAGTAAATGGCAGCGATACCATCATGTAGCTTAACACTGAACTGGTTATTGGTCTTAATGGAGGTGAAATGACTGTTTAGGCGGTGTGGCCTTTCGATGTTTCGAGTTTGAAGTAGATAAGACAGTAAGCACACAACCTTTCAAGAGTTTTGGGACGTGCTGTATGTGTGGTGTGGTGGTGTTTTAGACACACTAGTTTAGCACTGAGTGAGAGTGAGACTAATGAAGATCTCTGTCCTACCTTCCTGCAGTCTGTGTTGATGACATGGTGTTGATTGAGGACTTGTTGTGCCGTGGTTGCCTCCTCTTGATGCCATGTGTATATTTAGAATGTGTTAATTGAGTTGCGCCGACATTGTTTTTCATGTGCCAGGTGAGACCAGCCAATGAAACTCTCTAAAAAAAGGTGAAAATCTACCTTCCTACACTTCCTCTCACTTTAATTGCCTTTTTTTGTTAATCAATTAAAAGGGAGCCAGAGAGCAGGAGTTACACAAGAAGTTAAGCGTTGAAGATGTTGAAGCCCTGAATGCTTCAGATGAGGACATTCAAATTAGCCCTCAAGATGCAGTTTCGCTGATTGAAGATGGTGAAGATATGGACCGTATATACCAAAGATTTAAATAGGAGACCTAAAATATATCAGCCTTAATTCAACTCAGTTCCATTAAAATTTATTTGAAAACAGATTAAATAAGTGGTGATGATAAGGCCCAATTCTACTGATCGCGTCAGTTACATAAGGGATCTGAATTATGCCAGACTTAATTGAAATTAGTTCTATTCAGTTCTGTTTGAAACTAGGAAGACATATGTGGCGATGATGAGGCTCAATGTTGTTGATAAGGTGATTTAAAAATGGGACTTCAATTGTTTTTAATTCCAACCAACATTGTTTCATTCTTAATTGATTTAATATCTAAATATATACCTGAATCCAAGTATTTAAAAAATACTTAGACATACCAACTGAAGGTCATTCAGATTACTTATCAAGATCCAACTCTTCTTATTTATACAGAAAGAAAGAAAAAAAAAGATTCATGATGTAAAAAGTGTGTGTATGCCATGCAGGGACCTATTACCATATTGTGTCTCAGCAAGATACATGTTGTGTCTGGACTGTGAAGCGTTTTAACAAAAAAATAGTGTAAATAAATGGCTTTTGCCTTGAACTTGACTTTGTGTTATCGCAGCGGCTGAGCCTACATCATGCTGAAACAATAGAGGCATCTGGCCCGCGCACCGTTCGTCATTCCCCCCTTGCCTGCCTCGCCTGACTGATAACATGCTCGCTCCAGCGGCGGGCATTAGTGATGTCATACGGAATGCGAAAAGGGGGCCTCGTTTCAATCCCACATCCCCCTGAATCTGGCACACACACTGCGCCGTCGTGGCATTTTATTACACGTTTATGTCAGGTTTAAATAGCTTCCTCCTTAA
>CM059282.1:22284303-22289303 GCA_030347295.1 Setipinna tenuifilis
CACACACACACACACATTCACAGTCAAACACACACACATTCACATTCACAGATGCACACACACTCACACACACACACACATTCACAGTCACACACACGCACACACACATTCACAGTCACACACACTCACACACACACACACACACACACACATTCACAGTCAAACACACACACATTCACATTCACAGATGCACACACACTCACACACACACACACATTCACAGTCACACACACGCACACACACATTCACAGTCACACACATTCACAGACACTCACACACACACACACACACACACCTGACCACACTCCTTGGGGGGGTCAAACACTCTCACTGTGCACCTTTAGGATGGAGACGTATCATCTGTCCCACGGAGAGCAGCTCAAGAAAGAGAGAGAGACAAAGAAAGAGGGAGAAAGAGAGAGAGAGGGAGGCCTGATAAAAATGTCTTCAAACTTCAACGGCAGTTAAATTACTTCAAACTTTTGCAACAAAACAGGACAAGTATCTCTCCATCTGGTTGGGTGAGTTCTGTCCTTTCCCCTCTAACAACAAACACAAGCATATTGCGTGTGACATACCTCAACAAACTATCTAGCTGAAATCTATACATTGAATGCCAACGGTACTGTATTTGCCTTCCCCCCCTCTGCTCTGCTCTGTATACATTCTAACCTACTTCCTTGTTCTGCATTTCTTTCATTCTTTTTTTTTTTGTATTTGACGGTGTTGAAAACCGGTTGGCTGTTGGCCAGGACAAGTCACTGGGGATCATGTTGAGATGCCGGTGTACGTAAGTGCTAACAGCAGCCTGTGTGAGAGAAGAGACTCTGCCAGCTGGATACTCTGGGCCCAGCTTTTAATAAGCCTCTCTCTCTCTTTTTCTTTCTTTTTCTATCCCTCCCTCTCTCTCTCACACACTCTGTCTTTTTACTCCTTTCCCCCTCTCTCTGTCTTTATCTCACTGTCTCTCTCTCTTTCTCACCATCTCTCTCTTTTAGTGTCTTGTTATCTTTCCATCTCTCTGTCTTTCTCTCTCTATCTTTCTCTCTGTCTTTCTGTCGTTCTCTATCTATCTTTCTCTCTATCTCTCTCTCTCTGCTTCATCCTGTGTTTGTTGGCTTTCCCTACAATCATTGTACCTGCTGCCACTAAAGACCCCCCCCCCCCCACTGCACCCCCCCTCCCCTGTCTTCTTTTTACTCCCACTAGAAGAAGGCAGGATATTTGCATTCACTGTGATGTTAAAGAAAGAGGGGAAAACATATAACTGAAGTTGCACTTGCACACACACACACACAAACACACATACACCTACACTTCTACACACAAGAAAATACTTACAAGCACAAACACATACACACATGCACACACAAACACATGCAAGCACACACACACACTCTCACACACACACACAAATAATGAGATAGATGCTGAAGGTTTTTAAGTCAGTGCATTCAGGGTGGATGGTGAACACATACTCATATATTCCCACACACACACACACACACACACACACACACACACACACACTTACAAATAATGAGATGGAGGCTGAAGGTTTTTAAGTCAGTGCATTCAGGGTGGATGGGTGGTGAAACCTGAACTTGGCCTCTCTCTGCCCCTGCTGTCACTCAGCTCTTTTGTCTGCAGAAGCAGGAGGGTCCTATTCCCTGAGCAGGAGCATTGACCAGCATCTCCACACCAGACCCTTCCCCCCTCCAGGCATCCCCTTCATCCCTCATTCCCAGGTCTTGTCCATTTCACTTCTTTAAGTGGCCAGTAGGCATAATTATAGATTCTGACAAGGTGTCGGACACATATCCCTGCCTGAATGACACGGCAGGTATCGATTTACAGTAATTGAACACCCCCGACCTGGGCCAGCAACCACACTCGCCCGCCTGGTGCAGGGGGGTTAATTGACACCTGCACTTCATGAACAACGAACGTGTGGATTCAGCTTGTAGGAATGTTTCGGCAAAAGATGCGTTAACCATTCATTTTGGATAGTCCGCCCACAGGGACTTCACAGACAGTTTGCTAAAATTCAGTTTTATTTTGTTTATTGTTTGCTAACTTATCACCTTAATACAACCCCAACACTTAACCCTAACGTTAACGGGACAAAGAGTTTCGAAGGATGGTTCATTCAGCATCTGGAGATCAGCATAGGATTATCCAAACAAAGGGGGACCAAGTAAGCTGCCTGTACTCGTTCAGTCTTAATCATCCACTTAGCAACCACATAGTGATAAGGAATGTATATGATGACTAATGTCCAGCTAAAAAGAGAGACATTACAGAGTAGAGATGTACTGATATCAGTACTTGTATCAGGTACTGGGTCGATACCACGCTTACACATTGACACTTGAGCTCATAACGTTACTCTAATGCCATGCACTGATACCAATTCTCTGTTACACTACATTGAACTCAAGAGCTGTGGCGAGAAGCTGTTCTGACACGTTTTCGCTGCCCTATCAGTTTTTGACTAACGGAAACAGCTGGTGGCAAGATTTGATGGCTCTCTTCCAACTTGGACTGGCCTATCAAACTTGCCTAACTGGTATATGTTTATGGAAGAAATGCTGTAGAGTAGAGTAGAGTAGTAGAGTAGAGTAGAGTAACTTTATTAATCCCGAAGGAAATTACGGTGTCTCGTAGCATACACATAATACACATTACCCATAATAAATACACATTACAAAACGAATCACCATATTGCACACATCAACATACATACAACATTCACTGAAATGGGTTAGGAGGGGGGGGGGGGGTACTAAGACGTGTCTATATAAGGTGCATTGCCGTAATTCAAGTGAACAGATTAAGTTTGAGTTGGGAAATGGTCCTTAGTGCAAGTAAAAACAAAGTGGCAATGCAAACAGTGCAGTACACGTTGTCCAGGAAGGTGTAGGGGTCACCAGCACAGCGTGGTGTGTGAGTGAGTGTGTGTGTGTGTGAGTGTGTGTGTGTGTGTGTGTGTGTGTGTGTCTTATTACTAAGTACTCGTATCAGTCCTTTGTATCAGTGCAGATGGGGGGAGACAAGTTAGGACGAAGCTGAGAGCCCATCATTTACTCTCAGAAAAGAAAAGGCACAGAATTGTATTTGTACTTGTCACACCGGCAGTACCATCAAAGGCACATAATTGTACTTTTTAACCACTGTTTTACAACTAGTGTGTTCCTTCTCCAGAGCTGAATAGGTACACATCAATACCTTAAGGTCCAAATATTAGCCTTTGGGGGTACATTAATGCTGATTGTACCTTAAGATGCAGATTTGTACCCCTACATTCTCACAGTAGGGGAGCGAAGCTGTGCCTTTAAGGGTACTGCCAGTGTGACAAGTAAAAGTGCAATTCTGTACCTTCTTCTCTGAGAGTGTTGATAGGAGGCCCTTTGAAGAAGTGTTAAAGGAAGAGGAGGCCAATTCTATGTTCTCCCAAAAAATGTCAATGTTGCTTTTGGGAGCACAGCACAAAACTGTACAAAACATACTTACCGTTGGTCAGAAAAAAAGGTGGCATTCCTATTGGAGACTTAATCCAATTAGCTATTCACACCAGATGACCAACACCAGTTTAAAGCACGGCTTCTGTGGCTATCTCCTCACACCATCTCATGTGTTTGTGCGCTAAGTACTTTTAATGTATTCCCTGAGCCCGTGCTATTTATCACTCGGAAAATTGCCTTTGACATTGTGATGTATGTTATCAGCAATGACGATGATAACCACTACCATAATTACACAAAGCTCGCGCCATCCATCACGCTCACTTATCAGCTAAACAATCAGACGATAAATTAAGGCGGCCTGGGCGGATGAGTGAAGCTCCCTTGTCAATGCCGGACCGGTCATGCAGACCCTGTGCATACACCGTGGCCAGAGAGAGGGAAAGAAAAAAAAAACAAAATCTTGCTTTCCCATTTTTGTCTTTTCTTTCGGTTCCCACCATTTTTTTTTTACCTGCCTTTGCTGGTGGTGGGGTTTAGTTGCTAACGCTAACAACGGACGAGGAAAACCGTGCGATCCTGTGGTGAGTTGTCGAT
Organism: Setipinna tenuifilis; assembly: GCA_030347295.1. NCBI lineage: Eukaryota > Metazoa > Chordata > Actinopteri > Clupeiformes > Engraulidae > Setipinna > Setipinna tenuifilis. Next base: position 22,288,365 of record CM059282.1, read on the forward strand.
GAACTTGAACTCTGGCTCAGGGATCTACATGAGGAGGTGAGGGTGTGCTAAGGGGGGGGGGGGGGGTGCAGTTGGGAGTTAATGGTTATGTAAATAGGCTTCGCTTCCACCCTGGCAGACAAATGACCCTCCCTGACCCCAGCTTGTATTAGTTGTCCTCCACTTAAGCTAGGGTTCTCTCTCTCTCTCTCCCCCTCTCGCTTTCTCTCTCTCCCTTGCTATCTCTTTCTTCCCCCTTTCTCTCTCTGTCTCTCTTTCTCTCTCTGTCTCTCTATCACTCCTTTCCTCTCTCTCTCTTGCTCTCTCTCTCTCTCTCTCCCTGTCTCTCTATCTCTCCTTTCCCCTCTCTCTCGTCCTCTCTCTCTCTCTTCTCTCTCCCTCTCTCTCTCTCATCAGGACCCTGTCTGTCATGGCTAAGGACGCTGCATGTTCTCCGAATCCCAATGTGGGAGCAAAGTGAATGAGCCCTACTGGTCAGAATGTTGCTCAAAGTGGAGACGTCTGCCTTGTGAAGAAGAAGCCTTAAAATGGTTCAAATTGGATGCTCTGCTGTTCCAAAGTAAACTCCAAAAATTGAAAAGAAAACTTGAAGACAATGGCTCACAAAAATAGGGCACATTAACGAAAAGTCTTGCTATTGGGGTTTAATTAAGGGAGAATTGTTAGGATTTTTATATATATTTTTCTTTTCCAGTCCCTTGCTTATTCTTATTCTTCTGCTGTATGGGGGCTCATTTTGAAATGTTCCTGAAATGATAATTAAAACAGTAAGATACCGCCGCGTTTGATTCTTTTTTTAGTCCAGCTTTGAGATTTCCCTCTTCTATATTCTCATTTTCTCCCCCCCACCTCCCACTCTCCCTCTCCTCCCCCTTTTCTCTATCCTTTTCTTTTTTGCTTTCTCTAGAGAACCACTGCTGGTCTACTTACCAGGAAATA
>CM059282.1:22291803-22294303 GCA_030347295.1 Setipinna tenuifilis
TCTCTCTCTCTCTCTCACACACACACACACACACACACACACACACACACACACACACACACACACACATAGACACACACACACACACACACACATACACGCACACACAACCTTTCTCTCTTTCTCTCTCTCCCTCTCTCTCTCTCTCTCTCTCTCAAACACACACACACACACACACATACACCCCCACACACACACACACGTACACAGACACGTACACACACAACAACACACATAAATACAGACAAACAGCTGTTGGTATCAAGCATAAATTCCAGCGCTGCCCTTATCATTGTCAGCACTTGGGCGGAGGAAGAAGAAAAGGCACAGCTTTAAAAAAAAAAAAAAAAAAAACGACTACTAGCTAAAAGGGCTGAACTATCTGCTGCACTGCACGTCTCATAAAAACTCACCACAGTTTTCTTCGTGATGGAGAGGTCGTTTACCTGTAATTATGGTGTGGGCTAACTTTTCCAGAGTGGGAGCGCTGCCAGCCTCAGCTATAGGGCTTTTATGGGGGATCCTGGTCTTTTCTTGTGGTCGCCGTGTTGCAATTAAAACTGTCTCCAAGCGCTGGGTGGCAGGAGAAGCTGAGACAGACACCACTCACAGGCACCCTTTGGCTGCAGGCGATGGGAGAGCGCGCACAAGGGAGAGGAGAGGAGAGGAGAGGAGAGGAGAGGAAAAACACAGTTAATTACGTTTGACAGGTATCTATTATACGGGATTCTTGTCCAGACCTTGGAGGTCTTTGCAAACAGCTAATGGAAACATGCACGGCAATGCCCATCCACCCCAAACGTATGGGAAGGGAGGCTGGAGGGTTGTGGGGTGGGGGGTGGGGGTAGGCTAGGAGGGGTTGATAGCCAACTTCAAATGCATGCCAGACGAGATCACCACACACACACACACTCACGCCAGACAGACACACACCCCCATTTCACGGACCCACACAGGAGGTTTGTGTGTGTGGTGTGTGTGTGTGTGTGTGTGGTTTGTGTGTGTGTGTATGTGGTGTATGTGTGTGTGTGTGTGTGTGTGTGTGTGTGTGTGTGTATGGACAGAGATGGTAGATAGTTTCATGATTAATCAATTGCCTCCCTCATGCCCAGTATCCATCAGGTGTGTGTTGGAAGAGGTCGGGGGTGGAGGTGTGTGTGTGTGTGTGTGTGTGTGGGGGGGGGGGGTGTTTCATGCTACTTTTGATGTGGGGTCTCTGTCTTGGCGTCTGTGATGTGTCTGTGTTTTTTTTTCCTCTCTCTCTCTCTCTCTCTCTTTTTTTTTGAGGTAGCTTGGACGTCTTTTTTGTGTCTTTCGCTCGGGGCGGGGAGATCACACACAAAGCACATGGAGACTACAATGGCGGCATTTGTATCTTCTGCACACTTTTATCCCGCACATTCTCTGCTAATCAATCACCTCACAGGTAGGTAGGTAGGTAGGTAGGCAGGAAGGAAGGATGGATGTCTAAGATCTTTGGTGTGAAACTAACTGGCATTCCACCACTCGGGTTTGGCTCGGTTTACATACGTACGTAACTCATGTAAGAATTTTTCAATTATCCATATGGCAACCCAAAAAAGAAAACTATGATGTCCACTTGCACAGACAGGTGGGAACACACACGCACACACACACACACACACACATAAATAAATTTATGTAAATTTTTGGCAGTTCAGGCAGAGGTTGGAAGCCTCTCTCCAGTATGCCTGCTGCCTTGGGAAGCCTTCTACAAATTTGGCCCAGTTTTTGGCCAGTAAGGGAAAAAATAAGTGGTTTCTTTGACAGTTTACCGCTATTCAGGACATAATCCACATTAAAGCGGCAAACGGTGATCAAATGTAATGTGGGTGTAGGCATGCCACATGCCCGTTGCCACATTGCTCAGAGCCGATGCATGGGGGTTAAGCTGACAAGGCCGCGCAACACCAGTTAGATCCAGACATACACAGGTGTTTATCTCCCTCCACAGTTCATGTGCAGCACTTCTTGTTTTCAGCGATGGCTCTGGGCTGGGGGGTTGTGGCGTATGTGTGTGTGTGTGTGTATGTAGTGGCGTGTGTGTGTAGTGGTGTGTGTATGTGTGTGTGTGTGTGTGTGTGTGTGTGTGTGCTTGCGTGTGTGTGTGTGTGCGTGTCTGTGTGTGTGTGTGTGTGTGTGTGTGCAGTGGTCTATGTGTCTGTGTGTGTGTGTATGGTGTTGGGGTGTGTGTGTGTGGTGGGGGTATGTGTGTGTGTGTGTGTGTGTGTGGTGGTGGTGGTGGTGGTGGGGATCTGTGTGGTGTGTTGGATACACCTTCACTGCTGACGGTAGAACTTCAGAGAGAGAAGCAGCACGGGCGCTCCAAAGTCACAGGGGCAGGAATTTTATGAGGGATTACGGTCCGAAGGACAGCGCCGACTATTCACTTGCTTGGCACGAGCATGACAGCCCTGGTGCGAGTTGAGGGTTTTTTTTTTTTTTTTTTTTAATGCATTTCCATTTAACTTTAATTACT
>CM059282.1:22296803-22314342 GCA_030347295.1 Setipinna tenuifilis
AAGAAAGAAAGACAGAAGGAAAGAAAGACAGAAGGAAAGAAAAACAAAGAAACAAAGACAGAAAAAAGCAAAGAAAGAAAAAGACAGATATAGAGAGAAATATAAAAAGAGAGAGAAGGTAAGGCAGAGAAAGACAGAGGGAGGGAGGGAGAGAGATAGAGAAAGAGAGAAGATTAAAGCTTCCAAATGAGTCACATTCCATAACTTCAAGGGAATCTGACAATCTGCCTACTGTTACTTTCCTGGTGGCCATACATTCGTTTTTAAATGTTGATTCTACACTCAGGTATGCCTATATGTGTATGTGTGCGTGGGTGCATGGGTGTGTGTGTGTGTGTGTGTGCGTGCGTGCCCTGGGAAAATGTACATGTATGTTTGTGCTCTTTTTTCGCCTGGAGTGAAGCCCTGACTGACTGTGACCGAGTGCGCCGCCCTGGCCCGCCGGGCTGGGTAGCCTGTGCCAAAATGACCAGGGGCGATGGGAGAAGGGCGTTCACCCGCGTTATGTCCCCACACCACCTGCACGCCACTGCCACTAAACGCCCTTTTGAGCACCGCCGCCACCGCCGCCACAACCTTTCGCCGTGCCAAGCCTTTATGTGTGCACTGCACTTCGCCTCGCCTCCCTCCCCGAGGTGGTGTTGATACTGGTTTGTCCACTCGCACACACACACACACACACACACACACTAACTCCTCTTCTCCCCTCCCTCTGGTGTCGTTTGCGGTTATCGTACCCACCTGTGCCGCGCTAAATGACTGACTGACTGACTGACTGACTGACTGGCTTCAACAAGCCTCGGCCCATGCCTCAAGGGACCAACCTGACACGGGAGAATGTTTGTCTTTATGGTCATCTCAGGGTGGAAATCAAAAGAAGGATTTGCGCAGTATATTAAATGGTAATACGTTAATGTATTTATATGTAATTTTTAATATGTGTACATTACATGTTTACACAAAAACATTTTTTGTTACAGTGACTGAATTGAAGATCTCTGAGACTGAAATGAAGGATGAAGATTTGTGAGATTAAAATGTACATTTCTGGGAGCTTTTGACCTAGTCTTTGGATCCATATTTTCAATTGTACCTTTGGTTTGAGTTTGTCCAAACCCGTGCAAGTTGCAGGACTTTTCTTTGTAGTTGTCTATAGTCTACTACAGTGGCTAATCGGCACATTGTATAGTGGGTGTATAGCACTGGATTAAATTCTAAAAATGTTGTTGGAAGAAGTTGTTAAGGCTGACTTGTAGTTATTTGAATGTTTGAAGGCAATTAACCATAAGATAGGACAATTTAAGAATTATGTTTTTAGGACTTTTAAGTGCTGGGACGAACCAGCTCTTCTGCTTTATGGCTTTTCTTTGTTGCAGTGAAAATGTCAGTTATGTTTATGACTATTAACAAACTTTCCCATGGCCTTATGCCCAGAGGACAAAGCTGTACCTACCTCAAATCTTTCATCATTAATTCTGCAATGTGACGCTGTCAAAGGAACTGGAATGGCGAGTTGCAAGGTCCTATCATCAACCACTACGTCAAACTGCATGATTCGATTAACCTAGGAGAGAGTTTTGTTTTTTAGCATGTCAACGTGGCCAAAGGCATGCACACCCGCAGACACACACACGCACACACATGCACACACACACACACGCACACACACACACACACACACATATACCATCAAAAGAATAAAGTATGTGTCTGTAGAATCATCTTTTGGTCAGCCAAGTCAAAGTTAAATCTTTTGAGACAGGAAGAGGTCCTAACACTAAAAGTCAGCAGCTTTGCATATTTGTTGTGGTTTACTCCGGGCATAACAATTAACATATTTCGTGTCAACCTGAGATATATGCGATGAAGGCTGACTCAAAACCCACAGACATTTACAGCTTTGATTTGAATGGCATGTTTTGACATCAGGGCACAGTCAAAACCGAATCAGTCTGCCCTTTCGAGAGAGAGAGAGAGAGAGAGAGAGAGAGAGGAAGGGAGGGAGAAACAGAAAGAGAGAGAGAGAGAGAGAGAGAAAATCACAGTTTTGCCAAAAGAAATTATGGTGATTGACATTGCAAGAGCTTTTTAACAACAGCCGACTTGATTGTGCTCACCAGGAGGTATTGACACGCACTGGGCAAAGGCCTCTGTCTTTTTTTTTTTTTCGGAGTCGAGCTGTCGGCTGCAACCTGAGTGGTCACGGAGGGCAAAGTGAAGCGCTGTGGAACAGAGAGCAATTGTGCCCCCCCCCCCCCCCAAGTCACGTCAGGGCCACGACGCTATCTGTCTATCATGAATTACATAGGGAAGTAGTGTTTGGTAAACTTTCGCTAGACAGCTGTTTTTTTTTCGTTTGATTGTTTAAGTAAATCATAAATGATAAATTGCCTACTGACTGAAGTTACAATTATAACATGAATTGCCTTTGCAGTAAAAAAATTCAGTTTAATACCTATAATCACCATAATTTCTTTTGGCATATGTAAATCACAAGACTTTGGGACTATTAAGACTCTTGAACTCAAATGTCAAGAAAAAAAAAGAAAAAAAAAAACACAGGCCTCCTCTTCAGCGGCTTCACCTGGCTCTTGGCTCTTAATAGACTCCTGTCGTTAGTATCTCCATGTCGGCGAATGTCACCATTAGGCCGGGCCGAGTGGGATAACACACGTGTGTAGACATACGTCAGTGCGGGAGCCTCTCAGAGATAATACACATTATTTAAAACAATTACCCGACGAAGGGCAAACACACCATTTGAATGGGCATGCTTCAAGCACGGGGGATTAATGGGGACGGTCAGGGCACTGCCTGTGCAGCTCTGTCATCACTGTGTGTGTGCATGTGTGTGTATGTATGTGACAGAGAGAGAGAGAGGGTAAGAGAGACAGAGAAAGAGAGAGAGAGAGAAAGAAAGAGACCACACACACCAGTCCGAGCCACACACTGCAAGGCCTCACTGATGGAGATCTAAATAAAAAAGCAGCGGTGATTGTTGAACTGCCAGGTAGCGGGGAGGGTGAACACAGCACCGTGATGCACAACAATTTATTACCTGTGTGCTATGCTATGCTGTTTTTTTTAATGTATATATATCAAATAGCACTCAATTACAAAATCGGGGCGCTTGCACATAGAAATATGGCTCATACTTCATGGTGCGTGCCCGGGGAAAAAAGGAATACATTTTAGCAGCCCTTCATCAAAAACAGTGGAGAGGCCACGAGGGGAGAAATAAACAGATTAGAAAAGCAATTGACATTTCCCTAAAGCATGCACAGGCTTATTTGCATCAGTTCACGGGCTCATGTTTTATTTATCCGTGATCACAACCGATCGTGAGAGAAATTAATCAATAAGGATGCCACGGGGAGGGTGTGTTCTCTTTACCAGGGCTCGCTCTTCACACCCCCCCACGCACCAAACACCCCCCCCCCACACACACACACACACACAATCCTCATCCAACACCCCCCCCACACACACACACACACACACTCCCGACACCCCCTAAGTCTCCCTTCCCTCTCCCCCATACCTTTTGTCCCTTGCATTGAGGTGACTGATTTTTCCGTCCACGCCACGCTTGGAAGAGCTCCATATGGCCAGGATCAAAGGTGTTGTTGGGTGCATGGTTCTGCTTGGTTGCCAGCCACCGCCGTTAATTAGAAAACAAGATCAGAGGCGGTATTAAAATCCAATTAAGCTGGTATGAACAGATTGCCAAGTGATGTTCACTAATGTATTACTGAGCACCATGCAAATTTCTAGTGGCGGCTTTGGTCTTGTCGTGTGTGTGTGTGTGTGTGTGTGTGTGTGTGTGTGTGTGTGTGTGTGCAAGCACGTGTGTGGGTGTGCTTGTGTTTATCTGCAGCTACCTTCCCCCAAGCCCAGGCAAAAGTTGTTTAAATTGCCTCCTGCCTGATGGAACGAAAGTTTGCCAAGATTCACATGCGTGCAGCGATGGTAAATAGGAGGAGGATGACTGGGGACACAAAGGACAAGGCTGGGTCAGTTCACCTTGCAAGCAGATGACCCACATAAATAAGAATTGCATGTCATTACAGAAAACTACTCCCCTACCCAACCCAACCCCACAACACCACCACACCCCATCCCACCCCACACAGACACACACACACACAAGCCATCCAGATGAATGATCCCAGATATACCCATGGACGCAGTGAATCTGAACTGGAAAAAGATAAGTGCTTCCAGCTGGTGGTCCACAACCCCATACACAGCAGTCACAGATGAAGGCTGCACAAAAGAAAATCATAGAGATCCCATAATGCTATGCTAATGAGCCAGTCAGGAAATAGACCTCGAGTGTCGGAAATTGCCCCCAATGCAGAACCAGCAGCGTTTTCGTTTTTTTTCTCCCCCCTAATAGAGGTGAGGTCTAATTTGGCAAGAAACCAAAATCCCCTAAAAGAAATATATCAAAATAGAAGTCTCAGCCTCCAAATACTTTAGATATGACTCCAAGATGGTGCATATCCTACAAAGTAAATGCAAGCTAAATGCAATGCCATAGAGTCACCTGGATCTTAACTATGACATGGAAAAAAAACACCTCACCTTTAGCCTACTGGAAGCAACAGCTAGTTATCAGGAATATGTAAATCACAGGTAGATATAGATAAGGGCAGAGGGACATAAATCTTTACAGCTAGTCATCGAGGAAATGTTGTTCTTGTGTAATTTTAATACAGCACACAGGGAATCTTTTTAAAAGAGGAAGTTTTTTAAATGGTTGGCTAGACTAACCATGCAAAGAAAGTTGCACGGTTAGTTGCAAAGAAATCCACAGCATTGTGATGCAACTACATCTGTAACTAGATAAAACCACAGATTAAACAGACAAGTCAGAGATTAAAAAGTTTCTAGGAAATGGCACAAAATGAAATAATGGGTGCCAACACCAAGCTAGAAAACATACTCGAGGAATAGGAAGTTTCGGTCCCTCTGTAATCATTACACTTTAACCTTAGCAGTTTTATTTTTTAAACACACTCAATCTTTCCTTAAAGTCTATGCTGCCATTGCACTCCACAAACAGAATGCTCTCTGCATTTAATGTTAACAAAAGATGACCAACAACCAAGTCACTAAAAATCATGAATTAAAAAAAACCTACAACATACACAAGCCAGCACAAACCCTACTCTTAAATACAAAAAAGGTGAAGAATCCCAAAAAGGAACACCAATACTTTGTCAGAGCACTAATGGTATGTTATTTCTGTTAAGGAGTTGGAACAGCTGCCCCGCTTCCCAAAAATAGACCACATAAAACTTTTGAAATCAATAATATTTTTATTAGCTTGTTTAAGTAAAACCGTTAAAACACTTAGTAGCCCTGTAAAGCTATTGGGAGATATCGAATTACGTAACTTACAAGGCAATTCTTGTCACCAGAAGTGCTTAACAGTAGTTTTTGCTTGAGGATCTTGAGAAATCTTGGTGTGAATCTTGGAACGTTTGGAATTCCAATAAAATCTTTTAAACTGCAATTAAAATTCCCAAAACTGCTATTTATGAGCATTTTTTCCTATGTTGTACTGATAGATTATAAATCAGTCCAATTAACGCAATTCTCTTTCAGTACTCATTTCTATTGCCTAATTGGGCAGGTTGAATCTTTTGTTACATTATCAGCATGAAAATCAGATGTTGCTTCAAAGTGCCACCAACCCATCAACAAATTAGTAGCAAGCCGGTGTTCTGTCAAGTAAACATATGGCAGAATAATTATTTTAAACCAACTTTTAAGTTGACTGAAGGTTTTCACATTTAATATATGACAGTAATTATATATAAAAATGAATATTTTGTAGTCTGTGGTATGTAGGTAATGAGACATAATGCAGACCCTGAGGCACATGCATACACAAGGCTTAAAAAGGGTGTTACCATTAGCTGGATAGCTGTAGACACTCCACATCATGGCACAGACAAGAATAGCCCTGAAAGTTTTAAAATGTTACTCAAAATGCACAACTAGCCAAAAGAACTAAAAGAAATAAGCTTTGTGAAGAAGTTAATGACCTATCCAGCCAAGAAATCAGTATTATCAACAGCTAAATCAAGAATCACATCACAGCATCAAATTTAGTTACATAAAAATAGAGGTAAGTCTCTAAAAACGGCAAAGACTACCTCAAGATCATGTCATGGGCCACAGCTTCAACTCCCCCAGCCCCAAGAGAAACACAAGAGCACTAGCAACACTGGGGAATATTAAAGTAAAACCAAAGACACCAGCCAATCACAAATGTAATTGATTGAGGTTAGCTGGAAGAAAATGAGTAATGAAGATTTTCCTACCTTCCATACTAAACAGGAACATTTTCACACTTGCTTTTTCAGCATTACTGCACACCATGTAATTTCATGTGATTGTTGAAACAGTTATAGAAGTCAGACAGTCAGAGCATATTCCAAGAATGTGGTTAGGGAAGAGTCTTGAGAAGTCATCTCAAAGTGATTGGTAAATCTTCAAACATTGTTGCCCCTGTTATACAAGAAGAGAGAAGCTATTGGACTTTTCTATTAGAAGATTATCAGTTATAAAGGCCCAACTTAGCCAGGCTTGTAACTAATCCATCATCTTGCAGTATCTCCCCAGGTGATCATCAGTCAAAACAACAGATTAAGTAAGAGTTCATGACATAACACTTAGAAAATGGACAAAAGCCTTTTTTGGATAACACCCTTCTTACATAGAATTTTTGCAGAAATTAAAGGATTGAGTGTATATATTAGAATGAGGTCTTTCGGTGCTCAAGTGAAAAAAGAAATTTAATTCTTTGCCCATTTTACTAAATCTTAGGTAAGGTACAGCCACCTTAAGGCACCCCACACTAAGCACACCTTGATCCCAGCAGTTCCATTTTGTATTGGTTTATTAAGGGTTTCATTGTTGATGCAATCACACATTAAATCACACATTGTTGATGCATGTTCACATAAAAGCCTATTCTGCCATTGTCCTCTGTAAACTGTAGGCACTTTGCATTTAATGCTACTGAAATTACAGCCAACAACTTAGCCATTGAAGAAAATGCATTTCTCAATTACTCCAGTGGAAAAGTTAAATCATGAAACTTATATGGTAGTTTTTGTAGTCACCCTGTTTGCTTTATAGAAGCTTTTGCTTGAGGATCTTGAGAAACCTTGGTGTGAACCTTGGAGACAAATGGGACTTTGCTTTGGAGCCTTCTTCACCGGAGGAGGAGGAATCCTCTCAAAGCCAATATCAGTCCAGGTATTCCCTCCATGGTCATAGGCAGAACTAAAGTGGGTTACGATTCCTGGAGGAAGCTGGCAGGTGATAAACAATTGAAAGAATTTGTCATCATATTCTGCCTCAGGCAGAACGGCATTAGCGCTGGGTTCAGGTTCAACACTTGAATACCGCAATGGGACAGGAGGAACACGCAGCACATCTACGCTAACATAGAAGCCTGATGCCTCACGGCCGTGCTCAAAAGTAGCAAGCCAACAAATGACGGCACCTGCTTTGTAGACTGGCTGTGGTGGGTACAGTAGGACTGGAGGAACTATGACTGTGAGTTCTTCAGGCACAAACACATCATGGATCTCTGGGCACGGAGACATGTACGAAACGCTCTCAGCCACTGGACCAGGTAGGGTGTCCATTGGGCTTGCTTGCGAAACTGCTTCAGCAGGTGCAGAGAAATCAAACCCTTTTGGTTCAGAGCAAGGTTGAAGCACAGAACCCTTGGCTCAGGTAGGGTGTCCATTGGGGTTTCCTGAGGAACCCATTCAGAAGATGTGGAGGAATCAAATTGGCCTTCAGGTGGATTAGATACAACACCAGAGTAAGCAGCCTAAAAACTCTGCTGATGAGTTTAAGATGTGCTCTCCTTGGTTCTCCTGGGTTCAGCTGAAGAGGCCATCTGAGAGGAATGCTGGTCAGGCATCCCAGGGTCCCAGGGAGGTGGAAGTTGATCATATTGCTGAACATCTATGGAGCTTAAAGATGGCCAGCTGGTTCCTGCTTGAAGCTGCTATTGCAACCAGCAGATGTCATGTAACTCGTATAACTGGTGGCCAGTTTCAAACCCTGAGCACGTGCTCACGTGTTGGGCTACACAACTTCCTTTGGTGTCGCTTGTTTGAGATGTTTGTAGTTTGAGATGTCTGCCTAAAGGTACCGTGATTAGGTGGTGGTGGCAGACTAATCTGTTTGTGTTTAATTTGATTCGTTCTTTAATCAAGTACTAAATCTAGTCCTGAATCAGTAGTCTTTCCCTCATACCAGTAGTCTTTACCTCAAATGCTCCCACTTGACCCTTATATGTGAATGTTTGGCACGTACACAATTTCAAGACCTGCTGTAGCTCTCGCAATGAGGAACATGATGAGTTCAGCCAGAAAGACTCGGAGAAAGGAGTACGTTTTAAGCGATTTAATAAAACAGAATTTAACAATATTTTAGTGGAAGTAGAAGATCTTTGGCGTAGGTCCTGTCATCGGCCCGGGTCTTGGGTTGAAGGATCCGTCAGATCCTGCTGCAGCCATGTAGTAAGGACCAGATATACCCCCGGGCGGATGGGAAGACAAGGACCAAACTGGTGGTGGTGGGGATGGAGGAGGGGACTTCGCTTACGTCTATACCTAAAGCAGCGAAAAAAGGTGAGTTAGACAGGTCATTATAAGCCAGGTGGCGGCCGCTGATTGGCCGAAGGGCATAGCGCTTCCGTGACATAAGAGTCTTCCTGGCTGAACTTGCGCAGGCTTACATTTCTTGAAAATGATCATCACTGGCCAACTTCCTGCTGATACCGTAACACACTTGAGTAAAACCAATGAGCATTGTGAGAAAGCCTGGGGAGCTGTTTGCTTTGAGTGAATTCTGACAGAAAAAAGAGCTCTTACATCTCATTTCAACTTATAGCAACAGTACAGGTATTTTTGAACTGTTTGTATGGTGTTTTTAAAGAATCTCAAAGGACATGTCATCCTTGTAACCATTGAACACTTCTCTTCAGAGAAAAAAATGGCAAAGAATATACCTGTATTTCCTTGCTTATCAAACCGTGTTCCTCATTCTTCAGTCATTTCTCTCTTTAGAGCAATTAAACAAATGAAACATCCTTGACGCGACGAAGCTTCAAACAATTTCCAGGGCACGAGGATAGACAACTGAATACACATGAGAAGCACCCATGGTAAAACAAAAAATAAAATAGAGGTTTTTCTTGTCAGTTCTTTTCTTGCAATATGTTCTAAAATGGCCTGAGGAATAAATGATTGTGCCGTTCGGTATTAAATTTAAGGGAGAATGCCTAGAACCATAATGGAAGACTCATAACAATCTAATAAGGTGAATATTGATATTTAAATATGATAGTTATAACAATATTTCAATATAGAACAAGAAGAGTATATAGAACACGAAGGAACTAAGTCACTTAGAATAAAGTATTCAACATCAGCACAGATGGTTCAGATGCTTCCTAGAGGCATATAATAGAAGCGAAATTAGTTTGGCTATAGCCATAAACCAACCACCTCAGCATGTTTAAAACCAGGAATTATAATTGTGATGTTGTTGTGGCTCCTTAAAGTTATTTGTTAATATTGAGCTACGCCTCAGAAAGCTTCTTGGCCAAGCTCTTACCATTTCCTTGGTCATGATGGAAAGTGTATATTCAGAAGACGAATGCTAATTGAATGTATTTTCTTTGCTCTCAAACCAAGCTCAGTGATATTTATGAACAACAATTATTGGCTGATATAACTCACTTAGCTTTTACAGTAACTGATATGCATTGATTACAGACTAATCAGTCTTTTAATTGACACCAGACTAAGAAGAGATGTGTGTATGTGTGTGTGTGTGTGTGTGTGTGTGTATGTGTGTGGGTATGTGTGTGTGTGTGTTTATCTCTGTTAGAACCACCAAAGTAACCAAAGTGTATTTTATTTGTCTGTGCAGTACAGAAATGCTGTAATGGTGTTTTACTGTCTTTTTAAAATGGCAACTGTGCGAATCAATAAACCATCTGTCACTTGGACATTGCTTGATGTCATTAGAGAGCAGTCTGGCCTCTAACTCATGTCACAAATCACTTTAAAAAGAGGCCCCATTGATCTTTAATTAGCAACCTCAGTTAATCACCTTTATGATTCTTTCGCAAGCATAAGGGAAGCGTTTCTCTGGCCAGAAAAGGGACTGGGTGTCAGCCATTTCTATTGGCAGAGGATAGCAGTGCTGCGCTAGATTTACACCTCACTGTTTATAGGGGAAAAAAATCATGAACATTTCTTTTAATTGTTTTATTAAATAACTGATTGTAATACTTTCCATTTTCCAGATTTTTCTTTTACTATCTTCTGGTGTGGCTTTCCTGCTCCATTAGCTGTCCCTGTTTTGTTACCAATACTTTTTCTTTATCTCCTTCAGCTCCCATTTTTATTCATGGCCCTTTGCCCTTGTAGCACCTTAATGGGATTTTGGGGGTTGATCAAACAACCAAAAAAAAAGGATCGTGTGGTTTAAAAAAAAAAAGCAGAGGTAATTACTACTGGCCCAATCTCAATTCCAGCCACCTGCCAAAACATATGTGGAGACATCATAAAAGACCTCTGTGTACGCAAACAAAGAGAGACGTACCATACAGACACTCTTTTTAGGGACCCTGGGACTGGTTAGGGGGTCTCCTCCTTTTCTCCCCAAACCTGCACTTGAGACAGGAGGGGGTCGGTCTCCAGACAGCAAATAGCCCTTTTCGCCCCCCGCTGCTGCCCAGCACCCTTGAGTTCTTTTGGGAGAGATCTTGACCATGTTGCTTACTGTTTGTGGTCTGTCTTCCTGGAGGGGTAGGGGGGGGGGGGGGGTCTAGGCACTGTTCTTTATTTTAATTACCAAATGTGAATGCTGCTATCGGCAGCCTCCTTAGTTTGTGCTTTGAAAAGAGTATCCTTTATCCTGCCAAACTACGGTTCACCTTATTATTCTCCATGTTGTGGTATTGTGCCTGTACCACCACACCAAAAAAAGTGAAACAGATGGTCAGCATCCACAGGATAAAACAAAGAATTCAAAGTGGGTGTTTTTATTAGCCATTCCCCATGTACGTATATTAATATCGCAAAGCAGAGAGCAGTATGTTTAAATCAGTAGGAGTTTGTCTTTGTCTTTTTTTGTTGTGTGCACACACCACTGCTAATGTCTTCTGCTTCTTACTTTCCACTGTGATCTGCAAACCCGTGTGTGATTGCATTGCAAAGGCCCAAGCTTAAATCTACAAAACCTGTATTCTCCAGCATACGGAACATATTTTTGCACCCTGCATTCTACCAGACTCTTTTTCTGCTGAACTTGTTGAGGCTGTCTGAGGTGTGATTAAGAAGCCTCAACAACCAGACACCATGGCTCAATCATCATCCTGCTAATAACAGCCAATTCAGCTTTTAAGATGTTGACATAATGACATACAGTTATATCAGTCATGTCCTTCAGTGTACAGACGAGTGTTCTGACAAATGGTGAACAGCAGCACGGCTGTCAGCGAGGCCCACGGTTGAAACTGAGGTACAATCGCCCTTTGACTCATCCTCGCTGTAGGTCTGCCTGCTACTGTAGCGATGAATACCTCATCATTATGAATCCCCCCAAAAGGGATCTGCATTTAACTAGCCTTGAAATTCCAGAGGAATGAGCAGCTCTAGCATTTTTCCTTTTTTTCCCTTCTCTCTCTCTCTCTCTCTCTCTCTCTCCCCTCTGTTGTCTCTCGTGTTCTGTCTCTGTGTGGACTAATGTCAAGCTCCCCTCCACAGTCACTGCAAACAGTACAATTGCCTTGTGATTAGCACCAAATAAAGGAATGCGTACAGCTCTAAAAACAAAAACAGCACAGGAGGCTACGAGGCGCGAGAGAGTGATCACCAAGTCTGTAATTAAGCCAGTCTGCACTTGATGAAAGCTGATTCAGCCTGTCAGGCCACGTCCTCACAGCCTCACAGCCTCCGAGCCTGTTTGTTTTTTTTCTTCTTCTTCTTCTTCTTTTTCTTCTCCTTCTTCTCTTTTTCTGCTACATAATTATAGTCCAAATCAAATGAGAAGATTTAATATTTCTCCATCACGAGCGGCGAGCCAAAGTCAACAATTAGGGCTGACCCCCCTCAGGTAATTGTGGAGAGGATAGGAGAGGTGTTAGCTGGCATAATTCACTGGTGTTTGGCACACCAGGGAGGTCTAACGTGAGGAATCCAAAAAGGCAGCAGCAGCAGCAGCAGCCTGGTAAAGTGCAGACATAATTATTCAGGTGGTGGGTGTAGTGTTATTTTATAAAAGGGCTATGCTTGAGTGTGCCTCCATTCTGGGTGCATCAGCCAGTATCAGCCAGACCTGTATCGGCATGACCTAAGTCATATTTCATTTATGTAACCAAGGCTGTACTTAAGTGAGACAAAGCAGAATTAGTGCTGCAGTGGGAGCCACACCTGGGTTATCAACGTCACAGTCTCACAGCCATCTATCAATAAACAACTCAACATGGTGACAGATATGTGAAATGTGTGTGAGTATTTGCATAGGTCAACATTTAAACGTCAAAAAAAAAAAAAAAAACAGGACAGAAACACCAAGCGACAGATTTAAAAAGAAAAAAAAGAAAAACAGCATTAGACGTCTTTGAAATGTAAATGTATCTCAAGTTAGAGGGGTCAGTGGAACAATGCATGGCTTCTTTTCGTGGGCAGCCCCCGCTCATCGCCGCGTCCCCCTCAAATATACCCTCTGTAATGCGGGATGACATGTTCCTCAGATAGTAAACGAGCGACGGAGGGAAAAAGAAAAAACGACTCGGCTTGGGGCCGCCGCTTGTCAGGAAGTATGCATTTCCTGTGCTTTTCCTCCGCTTATGGGCTGCTCGGCCGGCCGCAGGCTGCCTTTGTTGCTGTGTGGGTCCAGGCCTCTTCCCTCCGGGCGGCCTCGGCTCCTCTCCTCAGAAGCGACAGCTGTTGAGTGACCACGGTGCGACCGCACTCCTCCGCCGGTCTCCTGACCACCTCCTTGAAATGGCTTTCCAGCGAAGGGTCCCCTCCCTGCCTCCCTGCTTTCCCAGGGATGTAGGGGGGGCGGGGGTGGGCAGGGTGTGGAGGGGGAGGGCAGCTGGAGCAGATTTGCTCCGGTTGTGCTTGGCTTTTTTTTGCCCCCTTTCTCCTACGCCCCTGTAGGGCCCTCTGACCGCCAATGTGGGTGTGTGTGTGTTTGTGTGTGTGTGTGTGTCTAACTGTGTGTCTTTATTTGTTTGTTAGTGTATGTGTTTGTGTGTGTTTGTGTGTGTGTGTGCGTGGGCAAAGGGGGTGTATGTGGCACTGGATTGGACCCTGTTGGTTATATATGAGAGACAGTCATAGACCAGTGACTGGGCGTAGAGGGACGCAGAGGGCCCCTCCGGGCAGCTTGGCTGCCCCATCCTGTGAGAAGCCCACCGCGAGGAGCCTGGGCCTGGGTCATGGCCTGGGTGTTTATGGCCCCCGCAGAGTGCCGAGGGTTTGGGTGGTGAGGCCCACTCGCACCCCTCAGTTTCGCCCTGAAGGGGTATGGTTTTAGCCAACCCTTCATTTGGGTCCTGCCCCTCTCCCTGTGTGTGTGTGTGTGTGTGTGTGTGTGTGTGTGTGAGAGAGAGAGTGTGTGTGTGTGAGACCCAGTCCTCTGGCAGGTTAAAATGAGTGGCTATCTTAACCGCTGAAGATGGGACACTCTTTTTCCCATGCCACCCGATACAGGGACAGAAGTCTTCCCTCCCTGCAGCTCCCCGCCACACACACACACACACACACACACACACACACAAGCAAAAAAAAGCAGCAGGACCTACCATTACACGACTTTTAAGTGAGCCTCTAATGGCACGTCACATGTGAACTGTGACACGAGCTAGTTTGAGAAAGTGGCCTGGACTGCCCTGTAACTCATCTCTGCGGTCCCTGGTAATGAGAGCCTGAATGCTGCTCAACCTTGATGGCGGGAGAGAGACTGGTGCCTTGAAGAGCAACGCTGGGAAACCCTCTCTGTCTTTTAATCAGCTGTCAGGGCTGCGTTTTGCAGTGTGTGTGTGTGTGTGTGTGTGTGTGTGTGTGTGTGTGTGGGGTGGGTGATGAGGATGAGGGGGCAGGAAAAGGGGCTGGGGCTGGGGCTGTGACTGGGGGGCTGGGAGGAGGGGGCATGGGCATAAGATGCGTACCAGATGTCTCCGTCCATGCTAACCATAACCCTGCAATTGCGCCAAGCATTTAAAGCATGCTAATTGTTTGCGCCGCACTAATAAGATAGCAATTTGCCATCGTGGATAAACTAGAGAGGCGCAGGGGGGCCCTGTGAGCGAGCGCGGCCCCCGAATGGCTTGTTTGTCAGTCTGAGTTGTGTCAAGTTACCGTTCCCTCCCCAATGCTTTTAGGGGGTAAGAGTCCTTCTAGGCAAAGAAGAAGAAGAAGAGGAAGAAGAAGAAGAAGAAGTAGAAGTGGCATTCAGGGAGGAGGAGGAGGAGGAGGAGGAAGAGAAGGAGGAGGAGGAGGAGAAGGAGGAGGAGGAGGAGGAGAGGGAACGAGAGGGGCGGCGATTGGTTTGCCAGTGAATGGAGGATGGGACTTTCGCTAAGCCCCATTTCTGCCCACCCTCGCTGGTGCTGTGTCGCCCCCCCACCCCCCGCCCCCCCCCCCCGCCCACCCTCCCTCTCCTGTGGCCCCCACCGGAGCACATTGTTCCTCCTTGAAAAAGCCCACCTGCCAGACAAAAGGGATGTGGCGTTTTTCAGGGACGGGGTGGAGATGGTGGAGATGGTGGAGGGGGTGGGGGGGTTGGCGGGGGCCACAAGAGGGGGTCAAGAGAGGTCAGCGGAGACACTAGGCACACAGTGAAGGAGGAAGAGCAGGTGCAGTCTAGGGGGAACAAGGTCTCCTATTAGCCAGATCTGATGGTCAAAGGGTCGTGCACAAAGTAGGTTCTGATAGTGTGATAGAGTCTCCACACAAGAATGAGTGAGGGTTTAGTTATACGGAAGTATATAGACTAGCAGTGCAATTACCTTTGGCATTGCTTACCCCTAGCAGTCTTTTATTTGGCAACAGATTTGATTAGTATTCATTGGAACAAAAATAAAAAAGACTGACACAATATATCCAGCTGTGAGAAAAAAAAATGTGGCAAGCCGCAAGCATTAATGATTAGAATTAGCAGAAAACTACCAGACACATCGAGTGCATTTTTCACTGTTTTGTTTTTTTATTATTTTTTTTAATATCCCTTTCAGGATAGATTTACCAAAATTGTAACAGATATAGTGACAAAAACATTTGAATAGACTCACAATTTCATAATGGACTGCAAAATATAAAGGATTTTTTTTGCATCAATTTCATAAAATGCCACTGGAATTTTTTTTAAAATTACAAATACATTGTGTATTTAACAGTGAACAAAATGTATATGTATATCCAATAACATTTAATCCCCTGCACCAACCCCCAAAAAAAGATCCTATGGCATTCAGAAAAGTAATAGAAAACATCGGAGAAAATAATACCTTCTCATTTGAAACACATATACACAGGAGTTCCTTACCCTTGTACTTCAACACTGGACTGTAAACATACTGTAAAACGTGAGAGTGTCATTCATACTGTTTTTTCATATTTTGATCCAGTTTTTTAAGTTCATTAATTCCATTCACTTTTGGCAAAAAAAGAAAATATAACCATTTTCAACCAATGTATGTTGCATCACATTGTATTAAAAAAACAAAAAAAAAAACAAAATACACAAACACACCAAATTCATAAATATTTATCCTATAAATTATTGACTCTCTATAATTTGATTGGCTACCAATGATTTCCTTTTTCTGAATTGTTTTTAAGTCACCTGAAACAAGGAGCTTACCGAGGGAGAAATTCACAGGGAGGTAAAACTGAATAACTTGGGACTGAGGCCTCCAATTTTTTCCCCCTGAGGTGTCGTCCGCGACGACCTAGAGAGGGTGAGAGCCGGACAGCACTGGGCACTTGAAATAGGAAACACAACCCTGACTGGAGGCCTTTCGCACTACTAAGATATCTATCTCACTTTTTAAATTCACTTGAAGTCACTCCTGATACAGTTCCCATTTCGCTGACTCCGATGTGGTAATGTGGCATAGTGAGAAGAAATGAAGCTGATTATTGTGCTGAAATTAAGAAATAAAAAAAAATATAGATTTTTTTTAAAAAATGCCTTTTCCCTGATGCCCTCTCTTGACATCTGCGTTTTCTGAGATCGATGCGTTTTCCTTGCCTTTGTTTTCCTCTGACTTTTGTTAGTGTACAATTTCAGATTAGATGTGAATTAAATGTGTGCATGTGTGTGTGTTTGTGTCTGTCTGTCTATTTGTGTCTGTGTGCTGTATGTGTGTGCGTTTGTGCGTGTGTGTGTTTGTGTCTGTCTGTCTGTCTGTCTGTGTGTGTATGTGTGCATTTGTGTGTGTGTGTCTATGTTCCGAAATTAGACCATGTAAAATGCAAGGGACACCAAGAGGAACAACAGAGGGCTGAAATGAGAAGTGGAGAGCAGGAGAGCGGGAGAGAGGAGAGAGGAGAGAGGAGAGAGGAGAGAGGAGAGAGGCGGCGCTCTCGGGAGTGAATAGGTCCTTGCTCAGGCACACCATGCCTCCCTCAGACGCATGAAGCTGACTTGATGAGCAGTGAAAAGCTGCAGGTGGAAAGGAAAGGCCCAGAGCCACCAGGAGCTGTGTGTGTGTGTGTGTGTGTGTGTGTGTGTGTGTGTGTGTGTGTGTTAGAGAGAGAGAGAGAGAGAGAGAGAAATTGAGTGAGAGTAAGACACGGAGAGACGAGAGAAAGGGAGAGAGAGAAGGAGGGAGAAGAGAGGCGTTAATGAGAAAATCATTTTCGTTGGGGTCCTTGGTGGATGAAGCACTCAACCGGGATGTACAGTCACACACACACACACACACACACACACACACACACACAATGCCCCCTAGACTGCTCCCCCAGTGACAGGAGGACAGTGTAACATTTCAAGTGTGAAGTGTAACCAATCAAGCTGTGTTTCACCAGGGCTAGCGCACGGCACAGCAGGGGCACGGCACCGAGTCTTAAGACACAGCGGAGAGTTTGAGAGCAAGCGAATGAAGGAAGGAAGGAAGGAAGGGAGGAACGAATGAACGAACGAACGACTGAACGAATGTGCGGGCAGGCTCTTAGTGGAGGCAGCGTTTGCTGGGAAAAGCCTGGACAGCCAGAGGCATGTCTGAGAGATCCGTGTTAATGTCTAACAGATTTTGGAATGTAACACATTTTTTTTTTTTTTTTTTTTTGTGCTGTGGTGGCGTTTTGCTTCCACAGCGCTAAAAAGCACAAGCGCCCGATGTCTGCTCGGATGAGGGCGAATCAAGTAAACAAACAAAACGGCGATAAGAGGGATGACATGCCAACGTAAACATTTTGATAATCTGAAAATTGCATCGAGAGGATCTGAACCACTACGCCCAAAGCTC
>CM059282.1:22319442-22374442 GCA_030347295.1 Setipinna tenuifilis
GGGGCAAATAAGCCATGGAGGAATTTGCGCTGTTTGCACACCACAGACAAACCCTAATAGATTTCACATTTACGACGACGATAGATTGCTTTGCCTCGTAGCTAATTGTCAGTTGGCTTGGACAAACTGTTACCGTACTCGTTTTTTGTGCTAGCGGCGTTTTTGTGCTAGGCCACACACAACAGGACAGGTTCTGAGCGCTGTAAGGGGTTAGCGTGCAAAGGTCTGGGCTGCCCTGTTTGTACAGATGACTCACAGCAAGCAGCCATCCAAAACCGCTGAACCGTTTCCTTGACTTTGACTGAGGAGCACTTCTCATCAACCCCTCTTATTTTTAACAATCTTGTGGAGTATGCAAATTTTTTTCTTTCTTTTCTTTTTAAATAAGCTTCCTTGAACGTTCATTTTCTGACCGACTTAGCTATTTATGTGATTGTGTGTGTGTGTGTTTGTTTGTTTTCTTTAAATATCTTTTCTTCCTTCCTCCTTCCTTCCTTCTTTTCTTCCTTCCTTGTTGTGTGACTAGATCCGGAGAGGTCTGTGGCAGAAACAGGTTTTTGTCTAGCCGAGCCTTTCAGTTGATTTGGGAGAGGACAGAGTCAGGGAGAGAGGAGGTGGAGACACGCCGCTAAGTTCTGTGCTTAAACAGACTCGAATACTCGAATGGAATCATGTCAGGACAGTTACTTCCTGTCCATTAGAGGTCAACATCAGACACACAAAGGGGTCTCTGGAAGGAAGCTGTATGTTAGGTGAAGGTGACAGTGTCAGACACACACAAACACACACAACAAATACGCACACACACACACACACACACACACACACACACACGCACAGACACACACAGTCTATGCACAGACAGACAGACACATACACACGGTCTATCCACACACACACACACACACACACAATCCATTCCCACCCCTGTACACACCTGTTGGGATGCTCTCTTGCTTGGGGCAGATGCCCTTGGCGGGCGTGAGCCTCCTCTCCTGCTCGTGCTCCTCGGGGGTCACCTGGACGCCCACCTCCACGGGCCGCCGTCCTCCTCCTCCTCCTCCTCCTCCCTCCCCGGGGCGGGCACGCAGCGGCGAGGGGCTGCCTCGGTTGCCCGGCTTGTGGTAGCAGTCCGGCGCGCCTCCGGCCCCGCTGCGGCACATCCGGCGCTTGTGCTCGATGAACAGCAGGATGTCGCCCAGCGGGAAGTTGGTCTGGCACTGGCCGCAGGTCAGCAGGTCGTGCTCGCCCCCGCCCACGCCGCCGCCGCTGCCCACCGGACTGGGCACAGAGACCGCCGGAGAGCGCTGGCCCGCCTCTGTGTCATGATTGGTCTCCGCTGCTCACAGGGGAAGAGAGGATAGGTCGAGAGCAAGTGTCAATCACACACTCTCACTAACTTTTCACTAAATGATCATTTCATGGGATGTTTAATACATCTCTAGTGCTGTTAGCAAGCTACAGTATCTTTGACAATGCAATGCAATAAAATACTATTACAATAAAATACTACAATAAAATCATATCCTGTTCATGTCTTACGTATGCCCTATTTACAGTGTCGTTGAATTAAGGACTTTAAATGGCATTCCTACGGATCTCACACCTGTTACTCGGTGCAGACCACAAGCAGACACCTGAGTGCAGCGTTTGCTGCAGGTTTTGGGTCACACTGGGAGCAGAGAGTGCACGGCTATCTAACTGTGGTATCTGCATTTCCGGTCTACTTCTTTTTCGCACCGGGGCAGGCAGGCGGGCGGGCGGGCGGGTGTGCCAGCGCCCCAGCAATCGCTCACCGCTCGCTCGGCTTGCTCTGCACGCTGGTTGTGTCAAGGCTCTCAAACACCTCCTGTGTGCGAGCGGTAGCCAAGACCGCAGAGGCTCACCTCCCATCAAACGGTCTCTCTCGAAAAACAGCAGCAGCACTCTCTCACAGATGCTCACTCACTCGCCCGGCAACGGCCCCGACATCATCGTGCAAAAAAAAAAAAACGATGTGCACAGGTGCACCATGGGTCGGGTCGATCCAAAAAAACAAAAACAAATTGCACTTCACATAAGATATTTGTAACCATTTCCTTCCCACCGCAACTGTCAATGAGAAAGCTTCTCCCTCCCCTCCAGCCACCACCATGCTGAAGCTGTGCTGAGCTGCACCTTTTTTTTTTTTTTTTTGGTCGTCTGCACTGGTTGCCGGTCCCCTGCTTTCGTTCTTACAAAGCATCAACAGCTCGCTTCTTGCCTCTGACCCGGTCAAACGCACAGATCCCTGAGACGTGACACTGAAGTGAGAGGCACGAGAACCACCAAAAACATCTTCTCGTCTATGTGGTGGCCCCCACCGTACACACAATGTGCTTCTGTCAACTGCCATCATGATCATGCCAAACTTGCATACTCTGCTGCTGATTTCCACACAGGGCCCTCTCTGCAGCAATGACTCCCTGACTGTCTCATTGTTTTTTTTTTTTCTCTTCTCCTAAATCTAGATCCTAAATCAAAATATTTTATACGACTCTCCATCACGGGGCAAAAAGACAACCTCTGACAGACACAGAGACACAGAGGGGAGGAATTGCCACACACACACACACACACACACAGACACACACACACAGACACAGACACACACGCACAAGCACAAGCACAAGCACGCACATACACACACTCAAAATTTATACAATATGCCAATAAAACTGGCTGGCTGTCATTCAACAGAGCTTTAGTGATAGTGCCCCCCCCCCTACACACACACACACATACACACACACACACGCAAAGACACACACACACAATCACAGACACACAGACACACAGACACACTCACACACACACAGACACACACACACACATACACTCACACACACACACACTCACACACACACACACACACACACACACACACACACACACAAAACCCTGAAGAGGAGGCATTTCTCATCCTGGGATTCCTGGGACAGGCAGTATGACGGACAGGCAGAGTGTGTCTTGCACATGAGCCCAGGCCGTCAGGAGACAACACCTGGCCATCCAAAGTTCACTTTCGCTCGCTCGCCTGGTGACAGAGGCATAAGCGTGTTTGTTCACACGAGGCTTGAGTAACGTCGCCAGAGGAGAAACATAAATAACCCGAGCTTTGGCTTCGACTCAACGCCACAGGAATGTCAGCTCCAAGCAGCTTATTAGCCCCTTTCAAACCCCCCCCCCCCCCCACCACCACCACCACCACCCCCCCGGATTCGAGAAACTCCCAGGAGATTCTCCAGAGAAGAAGAAGATGATGACAACAGAGAAGGAAAAAGTAGAAGAAGACAAAGAGAGAAATAAATAAAGAAAAAAAAATGGCATTGTGGTTTTTACGAAATTCTGGCCAAATGACTACATTGATTACTGACAAATTGACACATTTCCTAGTAATCTTATGGGCAGTGTTTTTGTTTTGTCTTGATGTGGGTGCACTATACACTGCACGCTCCTGCAAAAGCCCTTCATGGAAGCTACATTGAACCTGCTGGTACCCCCCACACACACACTCTCACGGGCAAACATACACACACACACACACACACACACACACACACACACACACACACACACACACATACACACACACACACACACACACACACACACACACACTCAGGGGCAAACACACACACACACCCACACACACACACATTCCCAGATGTGTGTGCATAACACGGAAATTCAGTTAATGCTTTGTGTGTGTTTCATTTCACATTTACGCATCAGGCGAGAAGCACTTCTCCCTGAGCTAAATAAACAACCGCGTCCACAACTCATCTGACCATCTGTCTGCCAGTTTTCACCTCGTTCCTCAAGAATGCCTCTTTCAGCCCTGCACGGCAGGGTTCTTGCATCACAAATTCATCCTCGCCTTGGCGAGGGGCCTTGAAACTTAATGACAAACTTGCCCATCGTGTTGAATCAAGCACCCGCCGCCACCGCCGCCGTTACAGCGTGCAGGCAGCGCAGGCAGCAGACATCCTCGGCGTAAGAGGATTACGCTGCATCAAGGTACGGGAAAAGACAAAATGGAGGTCAGAGATGGCTTCGAGACGCACCAGGTTTTGCACTAATCCCCGTATCAAATGTTGATGGCGAGGGTGTCAGAAACACCTGAGGGCCTCTCAACAGTCACTCTCTCCCTCTCCCTCTCTCTCCCTTTCTCCCTCTCCGTCTCCCTCTCTCTCTCTCCCTCTCCCTCCCCCTTTCCTCATTCCTTTTCTTTCTCACACACACTCTTATGCATACAGACACACACACACACACACACACACATAACCTTAATCACACACACACATAGCTGCACACTTATGTACACACACTACACATCTGTACGTTTTGATATACACATACGATGGCAATAGTCGGCGTCTCATTGCCATGCAGGCAGGCAGGCAGGTCTGGAAGACTAATAGCACCCCCTATCAGCTCCTCTGGAGCACATTCCTGCTGCACTGCAAAAGCAGAGAGAACCTGAGCATTTAACAAAGCCATGCAAAACAAAAGACAGCTAACACGGCCTCATTTCACAGAGCAGATGGAATGACACCAGCTTCTCTCTCTCTCTCTCTCTCTTTCTCCCTCTCTCTCTGTCTGTCTCTCTCTCTCTCTTTCTCGCTTTTTTGGGGTGGAAATGGAGGCCAAAGTGTCAGCACAGTAGTTGTGCGAGGAGGGGGGTGGGGTAGGGTGGGGTAGGGGCACACAGTAGGTAAGGAAAGCACAGGTTAGATCTGATGAAACAAAAAATCGAGCTAACTGAAAAATGTAGTATAGTGTCTGGAAGATCCCACTTATATTATTGTTGTAGGATTCATTACTTATTCTGAACCATTCTGTCAGGATAAAGAAGTATGTAAATAACAAATATGACACTGTATGGATTTCAATTTACTATAACCTTCAGCTTTGTAAAACATTTAAAAGATTCTAGTTGTGTTTTACAAGATGCATGAACGTAAGTGTAAAACTAGTGGAAAGGAACATGCACGTCTTCCAGTCTTTGGTTTGAAGGTTATACAGTAAATATGGTCAATTATTATATGTATTTTAACTAAGAAGCAGTAGATGATTAATACAAATAGATCTATACTGATTGGTTAATTAAGTTACATGTGCCCTTATTAGTGAGCACTTGTGGCAGTCTGCCCTATGGACATTCCAATACAATGGACTTAGGTTAGACACTACTGAGTGTACAGTGTGTGTGTGTGTGTGTGTGTGTGTGTGTGTGTGTGTGTGGGTGTGTGTGTGTGTGCATAAAATAATCCAACATGATTAAATTTTAAATGGCAATGAGCAGATTATTTACAATCATTACTATGCCGCTCTCTGTCTCTCCTTTTTTCTGCCCCCCTTCCTTCCTTCCTGCCTCTCTCTCTCTCACACACACACACACATACAAACTCTCTCTCTCTCTGTCTGTCTGTCTCTCTCTCTCTCTCACACACACACACACACACACACACACACACACACACACACGCACACACGCGCGCACACACTTTTCACACTTTTAGCATTTTGCAATGAGGCCCATGGTAGGCAGGAGACAATATTTTATGAGGCCCATGGTAGGCAGGAGACAATATTTTAATGATCCATATTTTACCCCAATGACCTCCAAAACAAAAGGAGGATAAAGACGGATGATCCAGCGCTCACTATCTGACTGGACATGTTTAGCTGGCAGCTCTACCGAAGGTATTTGGACGACCGCACACACCTGTGCTCTTGCGTGTGAACAGACAGCCAGCAGAGAGCACGAGCATGTCCTGCACTTTATGACAAGCCTCGAAATATGCAGCCATTCCTGTTCCTCCTCCACGGTCACACACAGAGCTAGACCTATAGGCTGGGTCCGGCCCCACAAGAAGTGGAGTGCAGGTGGAGGGGGGAAGAAAAAAGCCGCCACTATGAGGGAGTGGGCAGGGCAGGCCAGCTCATAGACCTGTGCTGTGCAGTAAAAAGAAGAATTGTTGACTTAATCAAATGAGGGCACTTTGGGGTTTCCCTGCGGACCTGGCATCTCTGTTTGAGGTTTGATCTGTCATGTAAAGTTATGAGAACAGCCTCCAGGGCTCACCCAGGGGCTTGTGCAAGACTTTTAGATGCTTCTATCAAGTGTCAGTTTGCAATGCACACACATGCACGCATACACGCATACACACGCATATGCACACACAGGAACACACGCACACAATTGAAGCATGCACTGTTACAAACACACACACACACACACACACTTACCGGACACCCGTTTAACCAGGCCAACAAACAGAAGTGCACGCACTATGCATTCTCACGCCCTTTTAAATCCTTTAAACTACCGCTGCTGACCCTCACTGTTGTCAAAAAATACTCTCAAACTCTACCACAAATGCACAAGCGGCTAAAGTCATACTGTATAAGGCGACTGTGCAAAATATGGCCTTCATACAATAGGCGTTAAAGTCTAGTTTCGATTGCCCTGTCAATGTGAGGTCCTGACCACAGATGCGTGTTACAAAAGGGCGATACAAAACAGCTTCAACTTCGTCTAACCACCACTCTGTAAGAGATAACACGACCACCCTTGTCAGCTAGCCTACGAACTCACCAAGGACCCACACTGTGACAGCTCGTTTAAAAAATACAATTGTTGACAGTGTGACGAAATTAAAGCTGGAGACCCCAGGCATTAGGCACATGCGCCTTACCGTGCGGTCTAAAATTTGATTTGGACATTGACTTAAGATCCAATTTAGAAAAAATGGGTATTATTACAGGCCTACACGCTTGCCTGATGGGCCACCGTTATGATACAGGCCTTGACAATTTAACTGAAAGTAAGTCTTTCCGAAGATGCATGGATTGTATGTATTAATGTAAGTTTTTTTTACGTGACACATCCACTTTATTTGCAACTACAACTCATTTGACTGATGCCAGTTTTTACGAGTCAAAATCAAATGCAAATTGAAATGGGGTAGATGATATTAATTAAAGGGCTACGCTCCGTCATGTCGCATTGTTAAACTCTAAGATGTTATTTACAACGTTGAGGGAAAAATGCACAAATGCTGTTCATAAGGGTTAGCCATTCAAAGCCACACAGCGTAAATGATTACACAGTATGTTCAGTGATGGCACTGGCCAATATAAAATGTTCTTAACCCTGCTCAACATGAAACAGATTGGATAGGGATTACATCATAGTTCTGTAATGAATTAGATGGATTAGACCACTATGAAATTGAATTTAAGCACGAGAGATCGCTGGGAAAGTACTGGAGTTGGTGCACCCTAATTGATTCTGAATTCAAAGTTGTTTTGCCCTCTAAACACAACAAACGCGCACAAATAACCTACATCTACCAAACGGTTACACATTATATAATTTAACGACAAATACCAGAAATTAAATGAAGATGTTGTTGGCTGTGGATGACACAAAATAACTTGATAGCAAATAAAATAACAACATTTTTTTCGCCATAGGTAATAAAGTCGATGCTGTCTGCTGAGCATCTGTATCTTTATCTGCTGTGCATCTGTACACCAGGCCATTTGACACTACTATTTGGTTTAGCTAATTAGTCATAGTCTAGGCTTACGTGTGTACAATTAATATTCGTTTTAATGATAGAGACTAGCTCAAGTTCAGCTCATTCGACACACCTCCATTCACGCAGTATCAATGTCTACTGGCTTGCAAGAATTGTAGCCATTTCTGAATGTAGGTGAGTTGAGATAAGAAGGATGAGTACACCTTTAAACAAAGCAATTTTACAGCTGATAAAATTACCTTTAAAAATGACATTTTTAAAATAAATGTATGAACACATAATCTTATGACCAGGCGTAGGTTGACTCTTTGCGTGCGTGAGTGTGTGTGTACGTGTGTGTGATGGGAGGTATAGGTATGCATGTCTGCAGAGGCCTAACTACAGCGTGCTACCATATTATCGTGACAGTTATATTTAAATTTTAAGTAAAACACATGGGCCTACTACACTTTAAAAAAGCCCCAGTGATCCATCGCATTCTTTCAAGAGTCCGACAGTCATTAAATCAGGGCTTTAAACACGTGCCCAGTAAAATGCTGATCTTCATGTGAATTGGTTTTTAAAAGGCTACAAATGACTAGTACAGGCCAGCATTATTTGTTTACAGTGGAGTTATGTATACATCCGATTTCAACAAAAGTGGAGTCATTTTATTTTGAATGGACACATTTACCATTCAAACAATTGCCAAACTTAGCGGGCCAAGTTGAAATAAGCTAGGCCACTGCTCATGATTTCAACACTTACTTATCTGCACTGTAATTAGTTATATTTTTTTTAGGTCACAGAGGAACAACTTATAATGTCAAGTGTTATCCCACAAAATGTCTTGTCAAAATAGCAATGGTGTTCATTTAAATATTCACCACTCTTGCGAAGTGTGTTCCAATATTTTTTTTATTTTACACATAGCAATAAAGGTATTTTGCTTGACGACTTGCTTAATTATCATTGTGTTTAAAAAGATGCCACTACTTTTTTCAAGCAGAGAATAAAACTTAAACTTAAAATATATCGGTAGTTTTAGCCAACATCTGAGGCGTAAAAGTGAAACCGCTGTGTGTTGTGTGAAATGTGTGTTGTTTTATGTGAAAAATCTCTCCTTTTGTCTCTCTTACGCATATCTCTGATAAGTAGTCTGTGGCAGATGAGATGAGAGGCTATTGCATGATACTCACGTCGTATCGTCTCCCTCTGTGACAAGGTTAAGTGCTGCGGATTCCCCTGCTTGCGACGGGACATTGCCCTGGCATTTACACTCGCATCGCCCGGAGACCTGGACTTGAACGAGTCAGATGTTGCCGTTTCTTCCCCTTTGATTTCCAGTAACTTTTCCGAGACGCTCCTCAGTCCAAAATGCTTCCTCTTCGTTTGGAGTGATGAGTTTTTTTTCTTTGTTTTTTTAGTTGCACTCTTTCAGCCGAGCTGTGTAAGAGCTGTCCACTTGTGTCCACCAAGAAAGTCGCGTGGGTGGACGCGTATATGGTAACTGACAAAAGCGTTTGTTGACCAACTGCATGAGCACCTGGACGTGAATCACAGTGTGTAAAAGTCTGATGACTGATCTTTGCCTAAAAGCCAGGGAAAGCGAACTTGTAGCAAAATTATGTTACGGTTATGTCCTCCAAAAAGATCAGCATCCTCTTCTCTCCACGGAAAACTGATAAAGTAATTGCCCCTAATTTACACTATGGTCTGACAAAGATCTCCTATGCTACCATTTTGCGTAAACCATAACTATTCATCGCCCGGTTGCTCTGCACAGATAGCATAAACTCTTTGCTCTGTCTGAATAAAAAGACTCTATCTAAATTCCCAATTCCCGTGCGTAGTTGGATTGCCAAGTGATGGAACCTTTGGCATCGATCTCCATGTGCTCTGGCATCAGTGCGCAGACTTGCAACTCTTCGCTCGTGCAGACTCCGACAAGAGGCCGGCGACAATTAAGACACCACCTCCTCTCCAACTCTGTCAAGGTCCAGTATTTCTTTAGTTCTTTGCATTAGGCGTGACGAGTCCTGTCTCTCTGGATGTACCCCGCGCGTGTGTGGCATGAGTTGCCTCTGAAGAATGGGATGAAATTTAAGTTCAAGTGCGGACGTGACGTTGGGTCGGCGATGAGAGAGACATCACACAGCGGTGCAGGACTACCGCAGCGCTGGGGGCGACTAGTGGCGGTTCGCACAGCCATTGGATCACCTGAATTGTATCACGGAAGGCGTGACCGCATGGACACGTCGAAACAAGGAGCGCAGATATCAGTCATTTACGGAGGCGCCTGCCACTGAGTTATGCTCACATTTTATGAAAGAGCCCTCACAATTCTGTATCACCCGGCGGTTACACAGGCATTTGAATCACTGCCATTGCTAAATAACAACTGCGGGTGAGAACTGTGGGTTACCTTTGGAGAATCTAATAACTTAGGTTTACATGCAGGTCTAAATATTTGCGAATGGCTCCGATGACAGCCAAGTTCACACTATTACTGTCAAGCGATTGTAAACTGCTACTTCCATTTTGAAACACTTTAAAGCCATAAGTTTATGATATTCATTTAGCTAATATCTTTATACAAAATATTGTTTATTGTCAGGGCGGTCGTGTTCTTGACACTGCCTTACCTTTGTGTAGGTTCATAGACAAATTGGCAACCCATTATTCGCATCTCTAGCCACGGCTGTTGTAAGGCTCCAGCACCATCTGTCGGTGCGTTATTATCACTAGACATTTTTATCCGGGAACAAGCGTTAGTGCTTATTTAGGTACAATCAAGCCCAGGCACGATCAACCTTTAACAAACATATTATGTTTATTGCAAAAGATCTTTGGTTTGGATGCATTATAATTACCCTTTCATAATAATAATAATAATAATAATAATAATAATAACATTATTCCAAAACAGAGGGAGGTCGAAAATATATTCACCTTTCAATGACCGTTTAAGTCTTTCAACAACCATTTTCTTCTACACACAATTTCTATAGGCCTACATACGGCAAACAAACCAGTAAAATCACTGTTTCATTTTAAAATATGGTTTATTGACTCTGCCTGATAAAGAGTTGTTGATGCGCTATAATAATGTCACGGTAAAACAGAGGCAGAAAAAAGTGCTCTGAGTTAGGATGAACTGTTCCAAATCGCTGGTCATGTGAGCCTGTTGACTGAAATGACTCTCAAGATACCGAATTAAACTGATTTAAACAAGAAACAACACTGTGTTTTCACTGTGTTCTTTCTTCTTTTTAAATTATTCCATACTTTTTTAGGTCTATATATATATGTTCGTTATTTTATCTGTTGTTGCATTTATTTAGGCTATATGGAGCATGTTGTGAATTGTTTGTGTGTTTGACATATGCTAGGTAAACAAGCATCCTTTCCCTTTTCACGTTTTTTGGCACAAACTTTTTCCAAAACTATATTCACTTAATCTGCATAGTTGCTTGTTGAAACTGACTTTAGCCTCATACAGTTAGTTTGTCTACACATACACAGACAGAGATTTGTCTGTTTTTTTTTCTTTCATTTGCGTTTATTATGTAGATTTGGACAACACATCATTGTATGCAATCGTACCAATAAACACCGAATTGCAAAGTTAGAAACTTTGCCCACTCTTCCCGCATGTCATATTGTACCGTATGTCTCCCTCTGCTGTTTGACAAAATGTCACTACAGTAACTTATGCACCTCGCGCACCACGTTTAATGACGTACGTGGAACATGGCGGCCTCCTTGTTTCGACAGGGACCGATGAGGATGAGTAGATGATTCAATCTGATATCAAGATCAAAGTAGTTTTGAAAGCGGTTGTAACTATCCTGTAAACTAATTTATTTGACGTGAGTACTTTCAGAGTTTATTTCTTTATTCAGTTTTCTTCTGGTTGCAGATAAGTCTAGGAATGTCTTGTCTGTAATTTTCCTTCGTTAGCCAGCCGGGTGGCTAGCTAGATATTAGCTGTATTAGCAAAAACATGCCGCCTTGGTTATCTGTAACTGAGAAGTAACGTAATATTTTTGTTTGCTGGTGATCGTTGGGGAGAACAAAATGCGTTTAGTCCTGGTGACATTTGACCTTTTGCCAGTAGACTCTTAAGTGGTAGATAGCAAGTGACTAGCGTTACAGAAACCGAAAGCTAGCCATCATGCTAACAAGAACTTCACGGTATGCACTGTCAAGGTAGTTCGCTGACAAAGATTAGGTATGCAATGGGTGTTAAAAACAGATGATTAGTTTGAGATCATGATATATAGTCTTGGCCTTGATGTTGTTTACCATACTGCTGGATATCAATTTTATTTAGAAAGCATTCATAGTTTGAATGCCAGCTGACTTAAGATTTCTTTTATATTCTAGATGTAAGTTTGCAAAGTAATGGCTGGTAAGCGTAAATACACTCAAAGCAAAAATCAATTTCATAGTTAACTTTTAATGAGGGAGAATTGTTGCACATCAACAGCTGTAGTTTGAGGCTAAGCCACAGGTCACCAGGTTAACTGTCCTGGTCATGTTTTTTCCGCCCTATCGATGCCACAGATGATGTACTTTTTGTTGTTGTTTTTAGACAGTCTATTTGTATTAGCTATTGGAATGTTAAGACAAAAATATCAAAATAGTTCTAGGAAAATATAGCCACAATGTATCCCAAAATACATGTACATCACCTGTAAAAAATGAAGTGCCCAAATAATGCCAGGTTGTGCCAGGGGTTGTTTCGGCCAGGTGTAAAAGTAGTCAGCTGTATGGTTCTTGCTGTTAGAAGTGTTAAGATGGTATGGTCCAAATAAGAAATAGACACATTGTTTTATGTAGGTGTAGCTGAATATTTGTCTTCCACCCGCTTTAAGGTGCGTTTTTTGTCACACACACAGGGTCTGTGTGCGTCAAAGTCGCCCACGGTGACTGCTTGTCACCAAATGAAGGAAAACAGAGAGAACTCTTCGCTGGGGAGTTTCGGTGCAAGCCTGGACCACATCAAGCCATGCTGGTACTGGGACAAGAAGGATTTGGCCCACACCCCGTCCCAGTCCGAGGGCCTCGATCCAGCCACAGAGGCCCGGTACCGGAGAGAGGGGGCTAGGTTTATCTTCGATGTGGGCACACGGCTTGGCCTGTATCCTTTCATTGTGTATTGTGCATTTTCAAGAGCAATGGGGAATGGATTTTCCTCTAAGTATTTTATTGGCATAATTTTGAATTGAATCATGACTTGGGACATACGATCCCTCTTGCTGTGGTATGTGTGCAGGTAAAGTTACCTAAAAGCGAACATTTAAAATGTATTCATGGTAATGTCAGACAGATATTCTTTAAAAAAAAAAACACAAATTTTACACCTTAATGTTTTTGCATCAGACACTATGATACCCTGGCAACAGGCATCATATACTTCCATCGTTTCTACATGTTTCACTCTTTCAAGCAGTTCCCCAGATATGTGAGTAACATTCTAAACGTTTCTTAAGAGTTGTCAAAATGGTCCCTATCAAATATGCACAAGCGTATGCATCATCACTGCCTTTACAAAGTTGATCCACCTAACTTTTTTCCGTATGGATCTTTACAGGTGACCGGTGCCTGCTGCCTCTTCTTGGCCGGCAAGGTGGAGGAGACGCCAAAGAAGTGCAAAGACATCATCAAAACAGCCCGCAGCCTGCTCAACGATGTGCAGTTTGCTCAATTTGGAGATGACCCAAAGGTGAGCAGAGGATTTCAGTTCAGCTGTGCTTTGTGGTTTTCTTTGTGACTGTATACAATGTCTGTTTATCCTAAGTTAGACTGTGTAGGACCTCCTAACGTAACTGCAACCGCAAATAATCATGTGACGAGTTGATGTATTGAAAACTTGCTTGTGTAGTTGTAATGTTTATGTTTGTTTCAGCAGTTGCCATTTGCTTCAGCAAATGATTGGCATCCTGTCATTCTTGAGTACATGTGCTATTAAGCATTTTAACTGACCTTTGAGATGTTTCACATTATTGCATAGATGGTGCTGAAGAATACAAAACGTTCCACAAAGATCAGCACATGTTGAGGGTGATCGCTCTGCTATGTGTGTCTTAGAAGTGACATGTCTGTGAAGGTATAATCCTGTTTGACCAATGCTTCACCAACAGGAGGAGGTCATGGTACTGGAGAGGATATTGCTCCAGACTATCAAGTTTGACTTGCAGGTGGAGCACCCATACCAGTTTCTCCTTCGCTATGCCAAACAGTTAAAAGGTAGAAATGGCATTATACTTACGTAGGTATTGAAAATTAGCTGAGTAATTTCGGGGCTTATAGTTCTGTAAGATAGTAACTTGTGTGTTTTTGATTGTTGTATTAGGTGACAAAAACAAGGTGCAGAAGCTGGTTCAGATGGCATGGACATTTGTAAACGACAGGTGAGATGACAGTCTTCTACTAACATGTTCTCACATGTAGCAGCAGCAAAGTTAAACTTAAGGTTATGGCAAGTTCGTCATTTTTTCTCAAAAGTGGTATTGTGACTATCCTTTTACAAATATAACACAAAAGTACAGCATGCCCACAAATTGTCAGCTGTACCGCAAAGCTCTGAACCTAGACCCACAGAAAACTTTGAGCTTTGTACCCAGCTTTTGTGACGTGTCTGTGTTTCCCCCTGTCCTCTTCTCCCCTTTCCTCTCCTCTCTCCTCCCATCTTCTCTTGCCTCCTCTCCTCTCTCCTCTTGTCTCGTCTCGTCTCCTCATTTTTGTCTCGTCTCATTTTTTTCCTCCTCGTCTCATTTTTGTCTCATCTCATTTTTGTCTTGTGTCATTTTCGTCTCATCTCATGTTCGTCTCATTTTTGTCTCGTCTCATTTTCGTCTCGCCTCATTTTCGTCTCGCCTCATTTTCGTCTAATTTTTGTCTCCTTATTTTCGTCGCGTCTCATTTTTCTCTCATTTTCATCATTTTCGTCTCATCTCATCTCATTTTCGGCTCGTCTCATTTTCATTTCCTCTCGTCTCATTTTCGTCTCCTCTCGTCTCATTCTCGTCTCCCCTCCTCTCCCCCAGCCTGTGCACAATGCTGTCCCTGCAGTGGGAGCCGGAGATCATCGCCGTGGCCGTCATGTACCTGGCAGGCCGCCTGTGCAAGTTCGACATCCAGGAGTGGACGTCCAAGCAGTCGTCCAGACGCTGGTGGGAGCAGTTTGTCCAGGACGTTCCCGTGGAGCTTCTGGAAGGTATGACTGTGCCGGGGGGAGGGGGGGTTTGGTTTCCAGTTATGGAATTGTCTATGGATCTTTACCAGGCAGCTGTAAGAGGGATTTTTACAAGTATATGTTTTGTTACTTATTTATACTTCATACTATATCTGTTGCCTTTGTTTATATTTTTGGATTAAGGGCTCTACATGTCCAAGTGTGTTTGGATGTGTGTGTGTGTGTGTGTTTTTTTTTCTCTACAGTAATCTCAGTCTCTCAAAAAACAAACCCATCATTTGGAGAGAGTAGAGATAAGGTTGACCTTCCTGTGACACAAAATACGTCAAGATTAGTTCAGTTTAGTAACCACGCACTAAAGGAGATTTCTATGTCTGCTACAAGGGGGGAAAAACACACAGTCTAGTCTAACATCAGATCTAAATTATGTATCACTGGCTCTTGTAAGCATTTTCTCTGAATCATTTATACCAGGTGAACCATATTCCACTACAGACCTGGTTTTGAACTTTACAAGTTAATGGCAAATGTGACACAGTAGCTGTGTTTGTGCATCTCTCTACTGAGTTTTAACAAAATATTTAGTGATTTGAGCCTAATTCATTTCAATAATGGTAGCCTTGTTATGCCATAATTGTAAAGCTGATTTGTTAACGTGTTTAGAAAACTATATTAAAGCCAGTTAAAACCCTCTCACAACAGATCTCTGAGGTAAAATTTTGTAATACAGAAAAATGGCACCCTAGTTGCAGTTAGAATCAAACATTTTCACCCAGTAGTAATTTTTTTTATTTGTATTTGGCATCGACATAGGACAGTCATGGCATATTATACTGTCCTTTAAAGGGATTTAATAGAAGACCTTTACTTAATTATATGTTTAAGGTGTCCTGAATCAG
Source organism: Setipinna tenuifilis (assembly GCA_030347295.1). Classification (NCBI taxonomy): domain Eukaryota; kingdom Metazoa; phylum Chordata; class Actinopteri; order Clupeiformes; family Engraulidae; genus Setipinna; species Setipinna tenuifilis. Next base: position 22,335,096 of record CM059282.1, read on the forward strand.
CTTTTTTCCTATTTATGTATCTAGTGTCTTATGTAGCTTTTGACAATGTGTAAATGACTAAGTCTCAATAGAGATGCACAAAATTACTCAGTCATGTTAATGAACTTATAACATTTCCCAAGATTGCCTGCTAATCTCAGTGCACTGGACTGTGTCCGCACTCAATCCGTTAAATTTGCCCCTTTTGTTTCATCATGTAGCGTAAACATAAAAATACTTCCTTATTTCAACTAGCTGACTCATCTATTAAATCTTAGTAACGCAAGTGACAAAAATACAAATAGGAGTGGGTGACTTGATGGAAGTTTTCAGTTGTTTGGACACAGTGGTGTGTTTTTATCCGATGTCATGTCAATATTAATCTGTATCTCTACGTGGCTAATGTTGAAACTGTCCCACCCCACCCCACCCCAGATATCTGCCATCAGATCCTGGACCTGTACTCCCAGGGCAAGCAGCCCATCCCCCAGCAGCCCCCCGGCACGGAGAAGGAGAAGGCCCCCCCGGTGCCCACACCGGTGCTTCCCCCCAGCCAGCCGGCCCCCTCCAACCCACCTGCGCCACCCCCACCCAAGAAGGCGTCTCCCCAGGCCAGCCCCCCACGCCCGCAAAAACGCCCACATGTGAGTACAGTACAGTACAGTGCAGCTCAGCGGCCAGCCAGCTAGCTATGGCTGTCCCACAGCCTGTCAGCTTGTACCTTTTTTTTCTTAAATGTGTCTTTATTTTTATCCCTCACCACACTTGAATCTGCTGCACACTGCTGCCACAGCGACTGTGCTGTACTCTACCCTTATTTGATAACTTCCCCAGCAAAAAAAAGAAAAGTCCCTGTTCTGTACAAGATGGACAGAATGGACAGAAACAGCATATTTTTTATACTGTTTCTGCCCATCCTTCTCTTTTTCCCCCCTGTGTTGTAAGGTGTTAACCCTAGTTGCCAGGGCACAACATATAACACAGCAGTACAGAGGAGTATGCATGCTTCCTCTTCCACTGCCCTGAGCTGAGTGTTTAGCTCTTACTGTGTTTGTGTTGTCTCTTAACAGATATCCCCCAAAGAAGAGTCCAAACCTACAGGTAAACACTCTTGTACTTTTATCCGTTCATTAAAATCCGGCGCAAATTGTGCGTGCTCCTCTACGGTGGGGTTTTATGATTGAACAAGATGATGAAATCTCGGACAGTTTAATATTTTTTGATTCCATGAACCCGCAGAGCAAGTTGGCAACAAAATTCCCCGTCTGGAGTCTCCCATGCCCCCCCTGCCAACCCCTCAGCCCCCACCCGGTGAGTATGAGAGTCGCCTCAAGGGCTGCACCCAGTCAACTGTTTTTTTTTTTTTTTTTCTGTTACCACACAGTTTTGGATTCATACTATGTCTGTTTAACCACTGTTCAGCCAGCTCCAAGTCTTTCTTGTTCAGACGTGCCTTTGGCTGGTTGGATATTTGTGACGATACTAAATCTGGGCCTTTGTCGAGCAGGATTGATGGATCGTCTTGAATTGCTTCTCTTCTCTGTGTCCTCCTAAGCCACTGTAGTGGCATCACACTGTAAACATATCTCATTGGTGAGGGACAGACAAACAGGCAGACGTTTGTCTCTGAAAATGTTTTGACAGGTTTTTAAAAAATAATCTTTGTGAACAGCAGGGGGCGTGCTCTCACTACAGTTGGCTCTGGATAAGAAAGAGATGATTGGAACTCCCAGTGAAGTTAGAGCACATAGGCAAGGCAGTCCCAGGCCCTTGGGATGCAGCATTATTTTTGATTTGAAAGAAATAATATTTTATATATTTCCCAGTGAAGTACTTTATGAGCACTTCAGCAGATGGGAATTCTGCCACTAATTATTAATCTAAATGCAGTGAAATTGAAAATAGCTTTTTTTTCCAGCAGGTAAACTCTGGTTTTACAACATAAAAAAATAAATATAATATGAAAAATACAGGAAAATCGTTCTCACTCCTAAGTTCTGCATAAAATGTTGCAGTCTAACTTTCCCCTATACACAACCCTCTTCCTGAATTAGATGTTTTGTTTTGAACACTTGCTTCTGAACATGTATACTATTCTTAAGTTCAGGTGGGCGCACTTCACAGTTCTTGCACAGCAGTTCCACATTTAGAGGAAATATATATTTGTCATTGCAGGTGTATCTCAGAATTAGCGTGTTTGTTAAGAATATCTCTGCAGGTGTGCTTTGTTTTTGAGAAGACAAAGTTCAGGTTGTGTTTTAGGGAAAGCTGTGTGCTACATCCTCCCTATGAATGAGGGTTAGAAGCTAAACGTTGGTGAGCAGAGGGTTATTTCATAAACAAGCAAAACTGGCATTTATACTAAGAAGTAAGAATAAATACATTAGTTATGCACAGTTTTTATTTAAACAAATATCGATATTGTATGGAATTGTATTGGAATCGAGAATCGTATCATATTGTGACCTTGTGTATCGGAATCGTATTGATTCAGGAAATCCATATCGATACCCAGCCGTAACTTGAACTTCTGTACATCTCTGCGCACAAGAGTCTCTTTTGTGTCCTTGTTCATGACTAATTCAGGGGAGAAATAATTCAGGTGTATAGGTAGTGAAGATAACTATTCGTTGAAACTTTGTTACTTACAAGAAATGGTTAAGGTAAGAGTGATGGGTTGGGTCTGGTCAAGGTGATGATCAATACACAACAGACAGAAGGAGTTTCAGTTTTAACAAACTATCTAAGTCAAGTCTCTGTTGGCGAAGTATCCCAGTTAAGTGTAACCAAAAATGTTGCTTAAGGTGGACGTTTTTTTTTTTTTTTCTATTTTAATCTGAGGATTATGACTCATTCCTGGAATGCCTTGAGTGACATTTTTCTCAGACAGCAGTCAGAGTGTCCTGTCTGTGAGAGTCTCTCAGCACGAGGGGTGTTGCATAACCGCTGCCTCCTCCGCCCATAAGTGTCCCCACCCACTGACCCCTCTCAGCAATCTGATTACTGCATTAGCGGGTATGTATTCAGTATTCAACCCAGGGGGGGCCTGGCTGCCTGGCTACTGTAGTAGCCTACCTTATCACTGTCGTGTGATGGCCAGCCAGCCAGGGTGTGGCAGCGGTGCACTGTTGGCAACTTTCACCGCACTAAGAGTGAAGTGAAAGACACACACACCTCCTGTGTGAAAAATAAGATCTGGGTGCTAGACCACAAAACTGGTCTATACAAAGGAAAAAAAGATCAAATCCACAACATCAGTAATATGTTTACAACAATCTTTTAATCAAAAGTTAATTTGAAAATTAAAACGTTGTTGTCTATTATTAAAATATTACTGGTGTTGTGGACTTTTGTATTCGTCAGAGTTTCACTGCAGTGGCGGGAAAGCAGCCCCATGTGTAAGTGGGCGTGTGTAGTTCCCTATGTTGTTTGCCAGACCCCTCCCGTATCCAAGTCGCCTTTCTGTAAATACATAATACGACGCCAGACTTACAGTACAGAGTTGTTTTCCTAGAAGTGCGTTTCCACGTGGCGGGTGGATTTTCTCCGTCTGCTCACGGTCAACAGCCTAGTGTGTTTCTCCCCCTTTTGGCCTGTGTGGTCCCCGTGCTGAGGCTAAATTTAAAGCTAGCCTGCTAATCCTGCTCATTGTCAGCACTCACCTGGGAGTCTTGGAACACATGCTGCGATGTCATCATGAGACAAGGGTCTTGCTCTAACAGAGTCTGGTAGACACTGGCCTGGTAGACACTGGCCTGTTGGACATTGGCCTGTTGTGAGTGAGATTATCTCGAGCTAGTCAGGTAGAGGTACCTAGAGGGACTTGCGTAAGTAGAATGAGAGGCGCTGTGTAGCGTGTACTGTTGACGCAATAGTTTCTGCACTTGTGATGGAATTCAGAAGCTACAGTGAAAGAGTGTCAGGTTGTTGTCAGGCTTGAATCGGAATACATATGAAGGCAAAATATGAATTTGGTATAGAACCGTCTCAAGGACTTTTCTGAGCTACAGTGCTCGAAAGACGTTCTTTCAGCATATTGTCGTCTAGAATATTTTTTTCAGCGCAGTTTTGCACACAGACCTTTTTGAATGCTTTCGGCCATAAAGGTGTACTGTATTGATGAAAGTGTGACTAGACATTAATTTGTGCTTAAACAGCCCTTATCTGGATGGGGATGTGTATGGGTGCAGCGGCTTTAGCTCTCTTGTTTAACAAATGAAAAAGAAAATATGAAAGAGAAACTTTTAAATACACATGAACTTGTTCGGTCTGCTTGTATTGTATGTATGCGGCAAGTAAACATCACAAGCTTAAACAGTCATAAGACCTTTTGATCTGACTTTAACTGTGTCCTGTATTAATGGCAAGTTGAAAAGAATTTATCACATAAAAATGACATTACACATTTGTCACCACAGAAGAGCCACATCTTGTCATTGTTCCCTTGCATACTGTACTGTTTTCTTGTAACATTTTTAGGTGTGTTTAGCTTTAAGGAAAGACAAGGAAATCTGAAAGTTAAAATACTGAATTAATCCTGTCCTGTGTGTGTGTGTTAATGTGTGTGTGTGTTAATGTGTGTGTGTGTGTGTGTTAATGTGTGTGTGTGTGTGTGTTAATGTGTGTGTGTGTGTGTGTCCTTCCAGAGCGCAAGGCCCCACCTGCAGCCCCAGCGCCCCCTGTAGAGGCGGAGCCGGCTGCGTCGAGCGAGAGCAGTGACCTCTCCAAGGGTCCGCCCCCCCCACCCCACGTGGCACCCCCACCCCTCCCGCACCGCCCGCCTCCCCCGCCCCCCTCCAACTACATCATGGGCATGTCCACCTCCAGCTCCTACATGTCCGGCGAGGGCTTCCAGAGCCTGCAGTCCATGATGAAGACCGAGGGGCCCTCCTACGCGCCCCTGCCCCCCACCTACGGCCCGCCCATGCCCTACCACCCGCATGTCTACCCGCCGCCCAACCCTCCGCCTCCGGGACCGCCGCCCCCCTCCTCCTACCCACCGCCGCCCAACCTGCCCCCGCCCGCCCCCGCCTACCCTCCACCGGGGTACAACCACAGCTACCCCCCGCCACCGCCCCGGATGCCGCCCTCCCACAGCGTGCCCCCGCCGGGTATGGGCCTGCCCCCTACAGGGTACCCACCACCCCCACCGGGGCCCCAGACCCAGGTGCCCCTGCCCCCGCCAGGCATGCCCCCCGTGCCCGGGATGAACCGGGGAGCCTGGATGAGATGAGACGAGACGAGAGGAGCAGGGAGGGGAGAAATAGAAAAGAAGGAAGGGAGGAATAGAAAAGAAGGAAGAAGAAAAGAAAAAGAGGAGAGAGCAGAGGGAGGGAGAGCGGCTCTCAAAGGGAGGAGGTGTGGTGGTGTGGTGTGGTGTGGGGGGGTGAGGACCTGAGTGACTCCACCCCTGTGCCCACCGGTGTAAATACTGTTTGTTCAAGACGAGAGTGGCTCAGGAACAAGCGGACAGCGAACAAAAAATAAACGACCACAAGTCGGGGGGGCAGCAGTGACCCCTACAGAACTTAACCAAGCCCCATTGTGAGCACTGGGACCTCACATACACACACACACACACACACACACTCTTACAGTTATGGACAACCTGTGCCGCGGTCCAAACGGACCGGGTGGGAACACGACCACAGAACTTCATGGATGACCTGTCATTGATACTGGATGCAGGCGTAACATTTCTCTTTATTTTTCTTTCTTTCTTTTTTTTTTTTTGCCATGCAACATTGCTGACATGTCCCACTGTCGCGTTTTATTGCCATTCCATGTCAAAGGGACGTGTGCAGATGAGGAGGAGTATCGCAGATGTGTGAGACATAGGAAGTATTGTTGCACCGTGTTTGTGCAAAACGCTTTTTTTTTTTTGTTTTGACCTGAGTTTGCAACCATTTCTGCTCAAATCTCTTTGCGTATTAGCTATTTTAACCATATCACCAAAAAAATTGGCTTACCCCCTCAATATTATGCTTTTGCCGTTACATTGTTTCACTCTTTTCTCGCTCATGCATCCAGGGTACCGAGGTGAAGATGTACTGTAGCTAGTGAACCGTTGGGAATCTTTTTGGGTAGTCATCAGTTGAAACACTGTGTAATACACTGAGTCCTGTACATTTTGTTTTGTTTTTTGTCCCCCCCCCCACACTCTTTCTCTTTTGTAAATATGATCTCTGAAAAATCAGACGAGTCATCCCTTTTTTTATTAGCTAGTGGTATTTCCATATGTGCCTTAGAAAATAGGCTGTAATGTGATAGGTAGGCAGCCAGAAGCAGCAGTACCCTCCGATCCCCCTCCTGCACACAGGATTGTCCTGCTTTTTTTTTGTGATTCTGTGGCACTTGGGATCATTAAAAACAACGTATCTGTTTTCCCTTTGTTGTGCAGCGTCTGGTTGTTGTTGTGTTGTGCTGTGTGAGTGTGAGTGTTGTGGTTTTGGCCCAGCCTGTTGTGTCTGCCCTGCTCAGGTAAGCTCATTGGGAAGGTGTGGGAAAGTTCAGACGTTTCAGACGCAACAACAAGCAGCTTAGTTTTTTTCTGCCACGTTGCAAAGCACACGTATGCAGGCGCAGGGGGAGTATTAAGAACCTGTGCCGCGGACTGACTGTTAGTACTGGTGCTACAGCAGGGACGCTGTGTTCGGATATGCATTTAGTGCTATGGTGCTTTCTGTATATATTTCCATATACAGTATGTCACAAAATGTGAGCACACCCCTCACATTTTTGTACATTTTTTAATTATATCTTTCCATGTGAGAAGTCTAAAGATATAACACTTTGATACAATGTAAAGTAGGTGTAAGCTGTACACTGCCTACTTTACATTGTAAAAGTGTTATATCTTTAGACTTCTCCCATGGAAAGATATAATAAAAAAAAGTACAAAAATGTTAGGGGTGTACTCACTTTTGTGACATACTGTAGATACATGTATCTATATCCATTGATAGTGGAATATAGCAGTTCATAGTCTTTTCTTTCCTTGGATGGTAATAATAAAAGCAATATGTAGCTATGTTATTTCTAGATTTTTAGGCGAAAATGCCCGACTTGAAATGATAGTGGAAAGTGGAGATGTAGAAGTACACCTGTAGTGGGTGCTCATATTTTTACCAAAAAGCTTTTCGGGACAAAAACATACATAGTAAATGAGAGAGACATTTTGAAAGGAACATCTTTCTTTAATATTTAAAGTCATCTAAAAGTGGGCTATTCCATATAGTACAATTTCTCTTTCAACTAAAAACGTCTGTCCAATATACAACTCGAGTTTGGCTTTTTGAAAAAATAAAATTAAAAAAAGGAAAAAGTTTAAAAGTCTGTCATGCTAGCTACAACTGGATTGGCTTGAACACTGGAAACTCTAGGGTCCAGTTTGGATACTGTATCATGTTACAGAGAGGAATACAACAGTCAAAAAACACAGGTTCATAAACCAAAACCCATGCAAATCGAGAGGTGGGACATTCCAAATGCCACATCAAGAAAAGCAATTTCGAAAATCGAATCATGGCTTTATATTCAAATTTAAATTCAGCTCCTAAAACGAAGGACACTTTCTTTGTAGTACAAGTTTCTGAGAATTCATATCCATGAAGGAAAAACAAAGCTATCTCATCAGGGCATTGCCAGTCATGTTATAATTTGAAACTGTAATATTAGGTCCCACAGAACCATTTGACAAGTTTTCTGCTAGTCAAAACCACAAGAGCTTTTTTCCCAATAAAAGAAAAAAGCTTCTTACTAGTTTCAAAGCAGCTGCATTAAACATACAATAGTTACAGCCACTCCTCATGTTCACACTCTCCAGACTATTATACAACAATAAATAACCTAGTTTTTTTTAAGTAGACACTGAATTGTCCAGCTAAAAACTTAAAACATCAACTTGGTAGGGAAGAAAAAAAACAGAAAAGGATATTGGAAAATGCCATCTAGGGAAGACATCTTTCTCACATTCCAACTGAAAAAGCTTCTTCTGTCACAAACATGCACGGAAAATTGATGAAATGCATCTGCCATGCTTCTCACACTTGCTACCTGGGGATTGAAAGTCGGCCCCATTATTTACTAGCCTGGCCCCCTCGTCCCTGAGGTGGTTTTGGTGACAAAAAAAGCCAGACTTGGCCAGAGAGACAGATACAGGGAACTCACTCCACAGTACTCCAATATCACAGTAATCACATAGTGCAGATAGCCAGAGTTGTTGGGAGCAAAAAGCAAAAAGCTCTGCACAGTATATTCCCCTCAGCCATGGTGGGAAGTGAGGGAGCAACAGTTATTAGGGTGGAAGGGGGATACCTTCAGGTAAGATCTAAGCTTCCCAACTTTCACAAGCGTGTTTAAAGCAGTCGTTTCTTCGTAAAATCCCAGACCTGAGAACATGATTGTCAAGCATGCACAGCACACTACTGTAATTTTTTTTTTCAGTTTCACAAATTGTACAACAAACGGAACAAAGTCTGTTGACTTTACTTTGAGATGGGTATGGGCAAACCAATGAAGATTCATGTTCCATGTTTTTTTTTTTCTGTTTTCAGACTGAAAAACAAGAAAACCACACAATCTATTTCCTGGCAAAAGGAAGAAAAAAAACTGACATAGAAAAGCATATTCAGTAAATTTATAACAGTGCAGTGTCCGGTGTCTGCCTTTAAAACACAATTCATAACCTGCATTCGGCCAACCGAAGCAGAGAAACAAAAAAAAAAGGAGTACAGCAAAAACAAATAGATGTCGACAAAGTAGTGCTAACTTGCTTTAATTGTACATTATCTTACACATACTGAGAAGTGTTTCTGTGGACAGTGCGCCTTGGTCTGGGGAGAAGGGAAGAGGACACTGGTCACACACAGTTGGAGGTTGCCGTCGTACAGGTAGGGAGTAGGAGGCGGGGGTCAGGTTGACCGGTGGTAAGATTACCACTGAGTGCAGCTGCGCAGTCTTGTCTTAAGAACTACAGAGTGCAGAAAAGGTTGACGTTTGTTGCGTGAGGAAAATTGGTTATCCTACCACCCTCCTGAGGAGCGAGGTGTTCACACACACACACACAGACACACTAGGGAGGTGTTTGCTCATTGTTTGTCGTAAAGTCCTGTGTAAACACTAAGAGATAGAGAAAGGGATGGTTGGTGTGTGTTGGTGCAACAAGATGTGCGTCTTGTGAAAACGCCTCGTAGGCAATTTTGGACGGTAGAGTGAATATGAGCGGCCCAGTGAGTTTCCTGCAGGCCATTTCTGGTGTGTGTGTGTGTGTGTGTGTGTGTGTGTGTGTGTGTGTGTGTGTGTGTGTGTGTGTGTGTGTGTGTGTGTGTGTGTGTTTATGAAAGGACTAGGAGAGATGGATGAGGGCAGTGTTCTGTTGTCTCTCGGGAGAGTGTTTGTGGGGTGGGGTGTGTTGCCATGTTCTGAAGCAGCTGTGCATTGTGGGTAGGTGATTCAGGGTGAACATGTCTCTCTGGATGCCATAGAGTGGCACAGCGAGAGAAAGATAGTGAGAGAGAGAGAAAGAGAGAGAGAGAGAGAGAGAAAGAGGGAGAGAGAGCGAAATGCAGTTACAGAGGTCCTTTGAACTGATTCCCAGAGAGGTGTTGTCGGATGGACGGCTTTGATCCGGCAGCATCACCCAGCTTGCGCCAAACCACCTGGACACACACACAAACACACACACAGAAGAGAGACAGAAAAAAAGTGAGTGTTATGTTCTGCATGTTCAGTGCATCAATTGGAAATTTTAAACAAAAGAAAAAGGTTGAAACAACATTTTTTTTAGTTCCAAAAAATAAAGAGTTAAAAGGCACTCTGTGTCCTCATGTGGCTTCACAACCCAACGCCCCCCCCCCCCCCGACAGCCCCCCAGTCACACCACCTGACTCCATCCCTAGTCAAAGGCAAAGGGGGGGTGAGCTGGGTTAACAGCCCCCCGTCTGTAGCACACAGGGGTGCCATTGTGTGGCGGCCCCGATAAGGTCCCCATCCTCCTGCATACCACAGCGGGGGCCCCCCACACACACACATAGGGGGCCTTCGGGACCGCATTCATTATGGGAGTGGAGATGTCAGAGATGGGCAAGGGTGTGTGTGTGTGTGTGTGTGTGTGTGGAGGAAGGGATGAGAGGGCTGGGGAATGACTGAGGGAGACAGAGAGAGATGGAGAGATGGTTGGGCAGAGTAAGAAAGATTGAGAAAGAGGGAAAAAGGAGAGATGGAATGTTGAGCGTGGTTTGGGAGGGATGAGAAGGAAAAAAGAAAAGAAGAAAGAGACAGAAAGAGATGTGGAGGTGGAAGTCATCGGAAGAGTGAGTGAGAAAGTCAGAGAGAGGAAAGCAAGCGTGATAAAGAGAGATAGACTGTGGAACAGGTCTCTCTCTCTCGCTCTTTCTCTCTATCTCTCCTCCTCTCTCTCATCTCCCTCTGCACCATTTAATTGCTCTGAAAGCTGAGATGTGAGCATCTTATTAAGACCCTCTATTAGAGTGACACTGGGGGGGTATGTATGTTGGGGCGTGCTTCCATTGACACCGCGTATCCCAACCCCCAACCAGATCTCCCGGATCTCCCGCCAGACGAAACAAAGGCGTCACACCTGTATATAAGGAGGGCGGTGTGCCCCGTATAATGGAGTTTGTATGGTCACAGCCTTAGGTGCACGCTGTATTAAGCTCCCGGATCCGTCACAATAAACCTCGAGGGTTTTGTCATTTACCACTACTCCGCTTGGCTTTGTCTCTACTTTGTTGATAACTAATTTTTGGACGACACATGAGCCATGCCAAACAACAACACACACACAGAGCTAGATCATGAGGGGAAAGACACAGATCAGAGAAGCGGAAGAGGAAGAAAGCGAAAATGAAACACAGAGAGAGAAAATAGAGATACTGAGTCAGTAGGTGTGTGGGTGTGTTACGTGTCGAGCTGTGTCGCTGATGCCCTCACTTACGTTGCACATCTCCCGTACGATAGCTTTCTCCTTCTCGCTGAGGTCCTCGTCGTCGTAGTCCTCTGGGAGCTGCTTGTCCAGGTTTTCATGAACCTCAAGGACCTGAAGGGCCATACAGCGGGTAATATGAGAGATCACATGGGACATTTTACTTGGAAAAGAGTCATACAAAACAAATATCACTCAAAACAAAACTCAACGTTTTTTTTTGAGGGCTGGAAGATTGTTTTTAGGAGTCTACGTCAGAAAAAAATCCCACCTCTCCTTTACTTTCAAGCCAAGTGTATGCAATAGAGATTAAATTAAAGCAGGTATGTATACAGCTAGGCAGGTAGGTAGGTCTTATACTGTAGGTTTCAAACATTACTGAGGCCAATTATTGGATTGGAGTTTTACACTCCTGTAAATATCAGATTATGTCCTTTTTTTGTTGTTTTTGTTAGATGGTGTTAGCAACTCTGTAAGGACTATTATAAAATATTATACATAGTGCATATAGTAAAATATATACAAAAAATGCCTTTAAAATTTCATATCTCACCGTCACTCACCCACTTATCTGGTAATAAGTTGTGTGGTTTCAGAGAAAAAAACACTTCACAAACTCAGACTTCACTTCACAGGAGTTTGAATGGATGGCTAAAGTACTTTTAGCAATGTAGCTGTAATGTGTCCTGATTTCTGCGTACCTTCATAGCGTGCACCACAGCCTCTGGCTTCTGCACGGAGCTCAGGAACCCAGCCGAGGGCGAGGACTCGCTAGTGGGCAGCCGCCCAGTGCCCTGCGGAGAGAGAGAGAGAGACAGACGATCAGTGATGTAGTGGTGGATAAACACAAGTAAACGGAGTTTACTCACTTCTCAAATTTCAGAAAAAGAGTTTATCCACCTCTCAACTGAGTTTATCCACCTATCAATACAGTTTGTTCACCCTATAATAGAATTTAGGTACCAAAAACAATTTCTAACATTCCAAAATCACGCTGTATCATCTATATGTGCACTAGAGACCATTACAATGCCTTCAGACTGTTCAAATAGTTTTACATGTCTGTTTAAAACATCTTGTGTCGCACCGTGCATCCACTTCACAGTGACCACCAAATTCATAGTTTATCCACCTCTGTTTTTACCACTACACCACTGGAGACGATGTACTGCTGAGTAACTGTGGGCGTCTGACACTGTGTGTCATCAAGACAGATGCATCTGCCCCCCAATGTCCTTGGTTGAGCCCTTCCAACACAGCCTTCCAGTGTGATTAATTGGGCTAATTAAAGCAAGTCTTGTCGAAGCAAGGAGCTGGAGCAACACCAAAAAACAACAAACCCTCTAAGAATATTAGCCCTCAAGCTCCTCCACCTCAATGGGCTGACAAGAGTCTTTCCGCAACATCCACTTTGAAGAATCAATGCATTTAGCAGATCTCGAGGGGTGGAGTGGGGTGCAGGTGTGATGGGTGTGTGTGTGTGTGTGTGTGTGTGTGTGTGTGTGTGTGTGTGTGTGTGTGTGTGTGTGTGTGTGTGTGTGTGTGTGTGTGTGTGTGTGTGTGTGTGTGTGATGAAAGGGTGGTTAAATCTCCTAGGACTTGTAGTTCTGTGTTAGTTGTTGATTTTGACAGTGGTTCTCCATAGCCTGCAATAGTGCAGTGGATGGAGTTCAAATAAATAGCCCACAGCCATGTTTGCTGTTCATCCAGTGGGCAGAAAGGTGCATGTTTTTTGCTCGTGCACCAGATCAAGCCTGTTAAACGCTCTGGAGAACCACTGAGACAAGCTGTCAGGGAGCATTGGGCTTCAGGCTCCAGACATGGGGGCTTCTCCACACGCCGCCCCCCCTGTGCTCAGGGCTCTTCCCAGCAGGCTCATGCCAAATCAAAGGCATTGCGAGGCAGCGGTTTGGGGGTCTGGGTGGATCATCATTGAGATAAAAATCAGTGAACAGAAAAGAAGAAGAGCTGAATGTTATAAGAGTCAAGAGAGTGTGAGAAGAATGAAAGAAAGGGGGGAACACTAGCAATGTCAAAAGTGTCTGACTCATCCAATCTTCTTTGGTGTGCGTACAGTAAGCACACACCTGTGTGTGTGTGTGTGTGTGTGTGTGTGTGTGTGTGTATGCTTGAGCAGGGCCAAGGCATCCAAGAACTTCCTTATTCAGCAGAGCTGAAGATGTGGCTTGTGCCTCCTCCGCCGTCCTCATCGTCCACTCCCGTTCGCCCCGTGTCTTTGCTCACGAATGGATATGCCCCATGCCATCAAAGGCTCAATCAATCAATCAATCAATCTGCAGAGCTGTGTACACCCCTTACACTCCCACCCCACCCCCATAATGACGATGTTGCCATAGAAACGCCATGACAACGGCTCTGGAGCATAAGCAGATAGTAAAACGTGGCATAATCATCCTAATAGAGGCAGGAGCTGTGCTGAGCAAGAACTACCCGAGAGAGAGAGACAGAGAGAGAGAGAGAGAGAGAGAGAGAGAGAGAGGGTACGTCTTTATGTCCAATCAGGGAGTAATTTGATGACATAACACAATTACCCGCCCTTCTCCTCTCAAACTGTAAATGCCATTATGAATCCTCTCCCTCCCCCTCCGCCTCTTCTCCTCTCCTCTCTTCTCTTCTCCACTCCTCTCCTCTCCCACCAGCTACATTTACAACGTGTTTCTACGCAATTAGTTCCTTCTTATATAAGACCTGTGCCCTAATGACATTTCTGCTAATTTGACACATGTAAAACATATTTTTTTATCCACTAGTCACTTTTCCATTGAATGGTTGAGGGACTCTGTGCTATGTGCTGTGCTATGATACTGAGCCAAGAGCAGAGCACACGTCCTACATAACAGTAACGATTTAAGGGCACTTTTCTTGTCACTACAGGTCATGTCAGCTGTTAGAGGACATTGTAATGGACGTCTGTTTGTCCTATCGTTAAAAGCTGACGTCCCCCTGAGACTACTTAGTCAGCCAATTATGCTAAAGAGGACCAGCTGACACACTCATCTGACTTTTTGCCTGAAGCGATGTGTCGGTCGGTCGGGCAGGCTGGTTGCTGCTTGACCTTGGGGTGTCTAGGGGGCATTGGGGCGTCTGCGCTGAACGAAGCACTGAACTCTTTGCACCGGCACCGCAGCTGCGCAAGCAAGGTTTAAATTGAACAGGTGCCCCTATGCAAAGAAAAAAGGGGGCCTGAAGGAATGTGAATAAATTAGTGTCTGGGCTATCCACAGGGACTGGCAGCTGCCTTCCCCAACTGCCTGCAACATTAATGCGGACCTTTCTAGAACGAACGTTCCAAGGTCATAGGAGCAGTGAGGAGAAGGAGGAGGAGGATGAGGAGGAGGAGGAGGAGGAGGGGAGGGTGTGAGGATAGGGATGGGTGCGGTGTGTCAGCAAACTTATAACCCCTACCGCCCTCCCCCCCCACCCCCATACCCCGAGCTCTCCTCCGGGAGTGACTGAGTCAGACAAAATGCCTTCATATTAGGTTCTGTATTGATTTTCTTTTTGTGCGGGACCCTTTTAGGAGGAGCACAACACGTTCTTCTGGCAGAGTGACAGACACAGGAAAAAAAAAACAATTACAGCTTTTTTTCTCTCTCTAACAGCACCACAGGGAGGTGGGAAAGTCAAATCGATCTTTGGGAGCTAATTTATGTTTGACGAAAACGCACTCGCAAACAAAACTTTGCATTTTTAAGGTGGTGGGCGGTGCGGTCGTTTGTTTTGGCAGTGCACTGTGTTGCAAAAGGAGGAAAGCTGGAATGATTACAGGATCATTTGGGTTTCATTAGAGAGGATAATGAAAGACAAATAAAACAGCTCTGGTGGCTAATGAAATAACACGTCCAAAGAACAAGGCACTCAAACAGCCCGCTGTGTGATGAATGTAACACCTCTCAGTACTGTTTTAATCAGGCCAGTGTCATGCTCTTAGGGCATCTAAACTACTAGTTATACCACACAACATCAAACTGTTTGTGTCTGTTATGTAGTAGTAGTAGTAATAGTAATAGTAGTAGTAGTAGTACTAGTAGTAGTAGTAGTAGTAATAGTAGCATTAGTAGTAATAATAATAATAATAATAATAATAGGGTTGTTATTATGAGACATAATATTAGAAGTGTACACTTTATTTGTATAGCACTTTTTATGAACAGAATACAGCTGAAAATGCTGCAACTGTTCATAAAAAAAGTTGTTTTAGACTTGGGTGGCCTAACAGATGGGCAGCTGGCCAGTGAACAGTACATCTGATATTATTTGAAAATGCAACTGAGGATAAAGATGTGGTCATCTTGTTTTCATATCTATGATTGTGAAGCCAGTGTATACACGTGCTGACGTTTAAAGATAAATAATTAAAGTATTATCAATGCACTGCTGAGGCTTCTCTAAGCTTCTCTAAGGCCTCTGGGTGACTGGTAATCTGCTTTCACATTTAATTGGAGCCTAATTCCAAACATAGCCCACACATGAAGGACAGTGGGAGACATTTTTAAGGTTGGGTGGGTGTGTGTGTCACATATCTGTGATGAGAGGCTGTCCTGAGGGACAGTCATGTGTGTAAAACACATGCGGGTAAAACAAAGGTCGAGCATGTCTGAATGTCAGACATGTATGGAATGTGTGTGACTGTGTGTGTGTGTGTGTGTGTGTGTGTGTGTGTGTGTGTGTGTGTGTGTGTGTGTATGTGTGTATGTGGCCGGTCAGTTGTGTATACTCACGTTGAGCATGGCCTCCTGGCGTTGAGGCAGTGAGGACAGCTGCGACTCTGAGTGGTACAGGGTCATGCCCTTCCTCAGGACACGCAGATCTCCCAGGTTACACTGCTGAGCCAGACACAGAGGGGAAAAAACATTAACATAATAATAATCATCATCATCATCATCATCATCATCATCATCATCATCATCATCATCCTCATCATCATCATCATTATCATGGCACTATCAGGACAACTGTAAGAGTACAGACTACTATTGTGAGTACACCACGTGAATATGGAGTCCCTGTGTCCCTCAGTATGTAGTTATCATGTTCCTGTGACTGACACGGGCTTGGGTTTGGGCTGGGCGATATCGCCAAAAATAAATAAAAAATACATTTTTCCGTATCATCTGTTATCGATTTTTTACCTTGATTTTTTTTCCTCTGACAGTTTGAGAGCATCTGGATTAAAAACCTTTCTTTAAAGGTACGGACACATTTCACATACAGGCTTTATGTGCTCCATGTCTCCATGTTTGGCCATCACCAAACCATCACTCTGACAGACTTGTCAACAATATTGTCAGCTTTGGGGGATAACTCCATGTCATGTCCAACATAACTTTTGCCACCCTCGACTCCACTTTTGTTCATTCTGCTCTTTTCCAGCTTCACCTTCCCCAAAAACTGAAAAATAGCAGTGGTGCAGGGAAAGGTAAACTCTGCTTCGCAGTTGTATCATTTCTGATCGAAATGATCGATTCAAACATGACTCAAGGCTGATCATTGTGATTGACCCTTATTGTAATCACGATCCTAATTTGCGTAGATTAATTGGCCAACCCTAGCTAGCTTGTGCTACATGTGAGATACTTTTTCCATCCACGTGTGCTGTGGGTGATAGTGGAGCGTGAGAATGTCTTGGTGTAAACAGTGTGATATTCCCTCGGCTGGGTTGCTGGGCTATCCTCCTCTTCTCCATCTCCCAGGCCAGACAGCCCCTGGTCACTAAGGCTAGATACTGTATGGTCTGTCTCTCTCTGCCTTTCTGTCTCGCTTGCTCTCAATTTTTCATACACACACACACACACACACACACACACACACACACACACACACACACACACACAACTGACAACCTTCCTCCCTCATCCGTACGTGCAGAACAACCTTCAGACCATTTTGTGATGAGAACAGCACTTCCCACAGGCAGAAGTAGTGTTTTGCACTACTGGAAAAAAAAACCTCCTCTCCTCTCTCTTTTCTCCCTTCCTAATGACATTTCCAATGTCATGCACTCGTGTTCTTTCCAATAGGCATTGCAAGGTGGAGCAGAGCACATGAGACAGAGAGAGAGATGGAGGGAGAGAGAGAGAGAGACAAAGAGAGAGAGACTAAGAAAGAGAGAGACTAAGAGTAAAAAGGGAGAGAGAAAGAGAGAGAGAAAGAGAGACTGAGTAAAGAGGAAGAGAGACAGAGAACACGAGAGAGAGAAAGAGAGAGAGAGAAAGAGAAAGAGAGAGACAAAGAAAGTGAGAGAGAGAGAGGGAGAGAGGGAGAGCGATAAAAATAGCCGGGTCGTCGTCTCGCGCATCCTAGCGAGGTTCCTGTGCTCTCTATCGCTCCGGGGTGGCTGACTCGCTTGCTCGCCTGCTCCGCTCTTTAATACCGTCAGCATCCCCTGGCTGCGCCAAGACACGTGTCCCCATTTTCCTTCACTCGACAGGAGACAGAAATACATTGTTTTGTAACCTGCGCTGAGGGCGAGTGAATGCAGCGTTCACTCGTGGCTAGGTCACACACAGTGTGGACGCCATAAACCGCATATGTTTGTTTCTCAGTATTCACTGGCCTCTAACCATGACATTTTCTTCGTTGTTAGAATCCAGAAGTGAAAAAAGCCTGGCTTTAGAACGTAAAAAGGCCTGCCATGGATTTATTCTGACTAGTTTCTACACCTGCTGATTCTGCAGAAGTCTTCAGGCATGTAGATGGGCCAATGTTTTGTGAAATCATCTAGTTTTTCCACCTCTGTTAGAAACATGTATGTTAAGAATGGACTTGAGTGCCATTACAAACACAGGTCAAATATCTGAACTACATCGGCTGTACCGAGTGACATGAATGTGGTCATAAACAACCCCGAGGGCGTTTTTCAGCCATGTTTTCTCAGGGGCTGACACACATGCATTCTTCTTCTACTCCATTAATGCTCTTCAAAATGGCCGCAGAGGAGCGTGCAGCTGGCCTGACACAGCAAAGACCATTTCTCTTCATCTCTCTGCTCTGGCACCGGACATGTGCGAGCCTGCGTGGCCTCACCCTAATTCATCACAATGTTCCTGGAGGTGACAGGGCAGACCTGTGGTCGTCACGCCTAATCTCCTGTCCGGTGTGGTGACGAGACCTGGAGGAGAGGTTGTGCTGCCATCACGACAACACCTCACTTGTTTTAAAAAAAAGGGAAAGAAAAAAAAATGTACCTGTCTAACCTACTCTCAAGAGAAGGTCGGGGAGGCCTGTCAGGTCGCGAGGTCAGCACTTTTTTTTTCACATCATCAATCTGACTCCTCCTGAGGCGCCATTTTGATATTTAGATGGCTGTGAACACTAACCAGGACCAACCCACGACGGCTAGGGTGCTATGGCAACTAAAGTTTACCATTTTGTAAAAAAAAAACCATTAGGACTGAACCGAATGAATTTTCGTATGAATTTTCGTGGGCAATTAATCTGTCAATCCTTTTCTTGGTTGGTTGGTCTGTAAAATATATGGAAGAAGGTGAAACACATTGGTCTATGTTTCACAAAGGCCAACATAATTTAGTAAAGTAGGCCAACCTTGTTTTTTTGCCAAAGATGTTTACTGTCTTTGAAGATGAGAGTAAAAGAGAAAATAATAAGATACAAGACACTGATAACAGAGAAGTTAATTTTCAGAGAAGTTAAGTTAATATACTGTGTGAATCTAATAATAGGTTGTATTTGTCTTAATTAATTTAACAATAGTTTATTAGTTAATAAACTGCTCAGTTCCTGCAGCTTAAATGCTTGATGGAGACACAACTGTTTGGTACTGTGTGGTGTGTTGGTAAGCCTACTCAAGTGTCACACAGCTTTTGCCCCCACAATGGCTACATTTACTTAGCAGGGAGAGGATGTTGCTGAATAAATGGGTCACCTTTTCACCAGGCCCAAGCACTACACTCAACACAACAATAGGCTGCAGTCGGTGTAAACAACCCCACATCCTCACTGTACTTGTACTAATGTTTCTTACTGCAAGTATAGTGTCCAGTTTTTTTTTTTTTTAAGAAAAAAAAATCAGCCCTTACTCAACCGGTCTGAAGGGTCAACATTCCTCTCTCTCTCTCTCTTTGGTCATATTGTTTCCACGGTACAAAAGAGCGGTTATTCTAGTTTTACTTTTAAAAAAGCCCTGTGTTAGGCAAGGTATTGTCTGGAGGTTGGGCAATATCTTTGTAGAAAGGGGAAAATTACAGGTGCTTATGTGCCACTCTGTGTGAAGATTACAATCTGACCCTTTGAAAACTGGCTGCGCTAGTAGAACCCTCATTCATTATGATGCTAGCAGTTCTAGTGACTCATGGGTGCACGACTGAAATACTTGGTAAGTAATGCGATACAGCGCAAAAACTGAGGTAGTCGGCAAAATTTACATTCCAAAGTAAACTGACTCCAGTAAGCTTTTTTGTCAGATTTATAAACACTTATCAAGATTTTTTCAACTCCCTCCGAATCTCCTCAGACGGGAGATGAGATGGCGAGACAAGGCAGACAAGGCGGATGCCGAGACAGCCGCAACAGGCAAAATACCAGGGTCATGAAAAATTCAAACGAATTCATCTTCCTCTGTACACACATGAGTTTAGATGGGTCATGCATTATGGAGGTTTCCTATCCACCTGCGTCGGAGCGGAGGGGCTTAATTATTCAGCCCTGGTCGGTCCAGACAGCCCTGCGAGAGGACAGAGGGACAAGCGTTTCGGCTCATGCTCCCGCCGAGTCATGCTGCTACCACAAACCCCCTCGTCTCCAGAAAACTGGATTGCCCCCTCCCAAACTCAACCCCCGCCCTCCACCACCCTCATCCCCATTCCCAAGCCCCATTAGAACTTCACCAGCTTCACAAAGCTTCCAGCATCACCAGCTGGAGATGTGGCAACATGCACACAGGTCCAGCCTTATAGCATGCTACTCCTGAAAATGCAGAAGGAAAAGCTGTGCAGCGTCTGCCCCGAAAAATACGCAGCCAGGAAGATCAAAGTAGTTTTATTAAAAGGGTCAAGCAGCTGAAATATGTCAGAAGTAAGAACAAGTAGAAACACCATCACTAGAGAGAGAGAGAGAGCGAGAAGAGGAAAGGCTGCAGGAAAGAAAAGATCTCAAGCGGCTTGTACACCCGCTTTCCCCTTCAAAAGCAGCATTGCAGTCTGATGGTGTCGTGTCTGATTACCTTTGTTTGTATCTTTGACAAGCTATATCGGCTACAGGGCTAAAGGGAGGCAAAAAAACATAACATAACCAGAGTTAAGCATATGAGGAGAAGAACATAGGATTCACACAGCAGGCCATATGTATCATACATATGCTTGGTGGGGTGAACAAAGCATGTACAACATCAGAGCAGGCTTCACCAACAGGCAGTTCAGATGGATGGCGAATGATCTAAGGGGAGATGTTTCTGAGATGCTGTAGTCCTGCAGACGTTCTACCAAAGGCATCCGTGGCTAAGCCCAGTGGAGCCGGTCTTACACTCTCAAGATGCCGCTTCAGACAGATCAGCCCGCCTCATCTAAATCCACAACTATGGGGAGGTGAGGGGAGGCAGGCTGCTTTTCGAGATGGGAGCTGGTGTTCTGGAATGCGTGGGGGGAACAGCATGGCTGTGAAGCCTTCAAGCCAAGTGTTGCATGCCTCTGCATGGTGCGTGTGATAACAGAACTTAGAACTGCCATAGAGTCACCGATGGGTATGATATGGATGTACATGACAGCACAGCTGCTGTCTTAGGAGGAATATTTCAGAGGATCAAAAACACAAAATCCCAATTTGAGGACCTGTTCCTTTCAAGGGAGCATTACATTCACCAGCTCCTGAGGAGGCGCTTTTTGGTCTGATAAAAGACGGCGCCTACGCACACTAACACTGAGAAGCTGCACATTATAGTGCTCAGAGCAGACTTGATGAGCACAATGAGAGAATTACTATGGGAGTATTACTGTGCCTGATCCCTAGAGATGTCCCTTCGTGGCATCAGGCTCGCCAACGCAATCGCACATTGTCTCAGCCTCAGTCTCCCACACCACAATGGCTGATTAATACTTAATTCCACATGGGACGCTTGCACAGCAGGCTGATGTCTGGCGGCTAACGCGCTCCCCATAGCAAACAATTGTCCTTTTCTCTTCTTCTTCTTCTTCTTCTTCTTCTTCTTCTTCTTCTTCTTCTTCTTCTGCTTCAGCTAAGTTACTGGTGGAGCAGCGGTAAAACTAGGTGGCTTTCAACGTCTGATTGAGGCTTTGATGACTCTAATTGCAGCTTACTTTCAGGATCATGATATTAAAGGCCTCGCTGCAGACAGACTTCAATGCGGTAAAAGGAGAATTGTAGGTGTGCAATGAAATGACTGCTTAACTAAAATTTAGACCAGCTGAACTAAATATTCTATCTTTATCTTAATGCTAGGCCTAAATGTTTCTGTTTTGCATGTTCTGTGCAAGCAAGAGGTGAGCGATGCCAACTCTGTCACCGACTCCTGTGGCGTAGGCCTCCCTCTGGGAAAATTACCAGCTACGGTGCTGCCACAATAAATGAAACATCTAACACCTGAAAGGCATACCTGTTACAGCTGTGCTCTTCTTTAAAGGCAGACAGCAAATATCCAAAGACAATGCCCTAATGTATGGTACTGCCATTTTTTATCCAATTATTTATTTTCTGGTTTTATTTTCCTCATTTACAAGAACTTCGCAGGAACATTTAGCATGGTAACTGTACCTGAGAGAGAAGCTTATTGTTGTCGTCTTCGAGAATGCGCACCTTGGTCTCCAGCTGTCGGATGTAATTTGAAGACGAGTCTGTGGTGACAAAAAAAGACAAAAAAAATAATTAGCAATTATTTCAGACATGGTGCGAAGGTAATTCATACAAATAACAATAAAAGGAACGATATTTTCTAGTCAGTGGCAATAATGACAGATGCCAACTGGCATCACAGCCTTTTTAACATACTGCTGTTTTATATGATTCAGTTGTGGCGACCCTTTCAATCTCTTCCATGCGTTGCTAATTTCTTTTTCCCATGGTGATTTTCTGCTTCTGACAGCCTGAGATCTAAAATTAGCCTTTGTTTGCAAAACCACAGATGAGTCACTCCACGACATTACCCAGCATGCACCACACCTGTCAAAGTTCTTTTCTGCCATTTCAATCCAGTTCTCTATTCCTCTGACAGTTAGATTCAGGTTTAATTTGAGGACATAGGGGATTTCTCAAACGCCTTTTTAACTGTGACGGTTAGGATAGGACTGCAAATCCTATTCAATCACCTTTATAGAAATCCAAGGGCTCATCACAAGCGAAGACAAATATATTACCCCTGAATCTTTTAGTTACCACAGACAAAGGCAAAAAAAACAACTTTTCAAAATACATCTGCTTGCCAGCCATGGACAGATAACATCGATAATTCTGAACATTAACCAACCCCTCTAGTGATTTTTTTGTGTCTGAAACCTACTGGCCTACTAATGTTATTTTTTTTACCATCATTTGGCTGATGTCAATTTCCATCATGAGAATTTTCCTCATAAAATCTATGTCATTTGTGCTAAGATGAAGGGCAGCGAAATTTAGAGGGTGACCAGAGAATGGTTCGGAAAGTGGCAACAAAGAGGTCGGGGGTCAGGCAAGGTCAAGCAAGGTGAGAGCAGCCTCCTGGGTCACTTAATACCGCTTCACCGAACACACATGCCACCTCTCTGAAATCAGAACTCAACTAACAACAGATCAAAACCAGAGCCAAACTCTCCAAGGCCTCCACCAGGTGGTGTTGTTCTGTAAAACAGGGGGTTAGAAGATTAAAAAGGTTTTCGTCAAATTCTGGGCAGTGACTTTTTCAATGACATGATTTTCCCGGAAGCGCAGTAGTAGCAACACTGGTTTATTGAGGGATGAATCTGAACAAACAACAGTCTAACAAGAACGGGGAGTAAAAACTTTGTTGATGAACGGAGACACACAGAGACGGAGGGTTTAGAGAGAGAGAGAGAGAGAGCGAGAGAGAGAGAGAGAGAGAGAGAGAGAGAGAGAGAGAGAGAGAGAGAGAGAGAGAGAGAGAGAGAGAGAGAGAGAGAGGCAACCGGTAATCCTCTTTGGCTCCCTTGTGACCCTCTAATCTAACTTCATCTGGTCGGCTGACCTGAGGCCAGTGGCTCAAGCCGATTAGGGAACAGCCGGGTCACTTCCAGCAGGATCCTAATGGCTCCATACCCCCCCCCCCCCACACACACACACACACACACACTCACCCCAAAAAAATAACACTCCATAATGCCCTCCATACACACACACCTAAAATAATACTGCTGCAGCGTTTATCTAAGCACAATAAATCACATGCACACACATACCTCCAAAGCTCTCAAACTTTTTGGAGAAGGCCGCCAAAACAACTACGACTCTCCCGAATTACTAATCAAACACTTTACTAACTCCCGGTGAATCCCAACCAGACAGCCTGAAACAGGCCCATATCGACCCTGAAGAAAGTGGCATAGATGCTAAACCACGGTGGCAAAACCAAAATGTAATTTAAAAATTCCCATAAACACACACGCACACACACACACACACACACACACACACACACACACACACATGCACACAACACACAACGTTTAATGGTAGACAGGCGGCTTGAGGGTGCAGTGGTGGGGAGCCATAGAGAGAAACGCCTCCTCACATTAGCAGTGCGATCCAGGGCTGTGTGTGTGTGTGTGTGTGTGTGTGTGTGTGTGTGTGTGTGTGTGTGCGTGTGTGTGTGTGTGTGTGGATGTGTGTGGGGGTGGGTGTGTGTGTGTGTGTGGATGTGTGTCTGTGGGTGTGTGTGTGGGGGTGGGTGTGGCCTTAGTTAGCTCATTAAAAACAAAAGCGGCACGCTGACAGGCTGTCCGGCTCTCTCATCTGTCTCCGGCTCACAGCAGCCCCTTTGCAAAAACATGGCGCACCACACGAGGCTCCGCGCCCGCAAGTTAAAAGAAATCACCCCCCCCCAAAAAAAACAAGTTATGTGTAGGGTTCAGTAAACACTCATTTAAAATGCACAGGGGAAGAGGAGCTGGAGAACAGTTAAAGAAAATGAGTGGGGTCAGCTAAGTCCATTTAAAGATGGAGGAGCTGTAATGTCTGTTTGGTGTTTCATGATGTGTATGTTGCAGTATATGTGTGTGCACAAGAGATGGATGACAATTCATCAATAAGGGGGAATTTGCTGGATCTGTGTGTGTGTGTGTGTGTCTGTCTGTCTGTGTCAGGGGGTTTCGGCTTGCACCAAAGAGCCAAGCCTTGGTGAGACAGCCTGTGCTCCTCAGTGTTTGGACCCCCTGTGAAAGAAGCCCTGGTGCATCCACATGAGATGGATACAGTTTCCGTCCGTCTATGTGCTGAACTCTCACAGAATGTTCATGTGGCTCGTGCGAAGCTTCCCAAGGGCTGCCACAAGCCACCGTTGGTTGTGGTTTGGGGTGGGGGGGGGGTTGGGGTTGGGGGTTGGTGGTAGGGGAAGGAGGTTAGGCGGGTGGTGCGTGTGGCCTGTGGCTGGAGGGGGAGTGTGGGTGCAGGGGAGAGAGAGAGAGAGAGAGAGATAGAGAGACAGAGAGAGAGAGAGAGAGCGGTGGGTGGGTGTGGGGGGGGGGGGGCGTCACTAAGGCAGTGCAGTGTAGTCAATGCAGTCCCCTCCGAGTCCGTCCCTCTCGGCCTGTCACTTCCAATCCCGTCAGCGGCGTCGTGACCCACTTTCTGGGGGACGGCCACAGGCTACAGGGCTTCCACAGCAGCAACAGCACCAACGCCACCGGAGGTCACCCGCTCGCTCGCTCTGCCGGGGACTTCACAAGGAGCCAGATGGGCTCCGAGGGACTAAGCCTTGGACTCGGCAACCCCCATCCACCCCCATCCACCCCCATCCACCCCCACACCCCCATCCACCCCCATCTACCCCCACACCCCCAACCCCCCCCACAAGAGGCCTGCTCCCATGGGGACTGAACTGATGGTGGTGGTTAAATCAAACTACAACTGGTCACACTCTAACTGGTAATAATCTCACAACCAACCCCCTACCCCCCCAGCAACCTTCCACATCATGCCCCACAAGAGAATGCTCCCTTGGGCAATGAAGTTGTGGTGGTAGAGCTGGTTTGAGTGCTGGTTAAATCAAAATAAATTGGTCACACTCTAATTGGTCAATCCGCCAAACAACCACCCCACCTCCCCCAGCAACCCCCTGCGCCACGCCCCACAAGAGACATGCTCCTATGGGGACTGAACTAGTGGTGGTGGCGGAGGTAGTTGTGGTGGTAGAATGAAACTACTACTGGCCACACTATGGCCACGAAACGTAGTGTGTCCTCCGTGCCTCTGTCTGCTCAAAAAGGAAATGAAGCAGTGGTGGTGACAAAATTGGCCAGTGTTTTCTCCAGTGCTTTATAGTTAAGGTAGTCACCTTAACAACACAACCCTCTCCCCTTTACCACGTTGTCCCAATAGAGCACAGAAACTAGACTTGGGCTTAAAATTGGGTGATGAAATTATAGAAATGTGTATGACTAGATGATTCATTAATTGCCCCCCATTCATACCAGCTGTAGAACATAAAACAAACAAGTCAAGTGGTGGTATTGGTGCAAAAAAACTAATATTAATTGTTTTGGAGTGATTGGTGATTGATTTCATTTGATCAATTAAAAAAAAAAAAAACAACATGATACAGCTCTGTTACAGACCACCACAGTCATTTATACATATGCATTTTATATGTATCAAACATTTCTAAACCTACACCTGCTCAGTTCTCCACCACCTTAACCAACAAGGTCTTTGTGGAAAACACCGTTGGTGGTGAACCCAAACTAAAACTGGTCACATTACGGCCCCACCAAGGCGTAGTGTCTCTTCCATGCCTGTGTCCGCTCAAATAGGATTACGCAGCCTTCCCCTGCCAGGCCCTTCCTCTGGGGTTGGACAGGCTGAGCTGACTGGGAGTTTTGCAATAATGTACATTCGTCTTTGCACTCGGGGTTGAACATTAACACTAGGCAGTCGCAGTAAATGTGCATATGGTGTGCATATGAGTAAGAAATGGAGAGACAGAGAGAGAGAGAGAGAATGAGAAAGAAAGAATGAGAGAGGGAGAGAGAGAGAGAGAGAGAGAGAAAGAGAGAGAGAGAGAGGGAGAGAGAGAGAGTGTGTGTGTTTGTGTGTGTGTGTGCGTGTGCGTGTGTGTGTATGTGTGCGCGTATGTGTGTGTGTGCGCGTGCGTGTATGTGTGTGTGTGCTTGTCTCTCTTTATTCATGTAGAGTCTGGAAGAGGGCTGGGTCAATTACTGCAAGATGTGGATGAAAGCAGTGAAACTACAGTCTCCACCACAATATTACATTTCATCCTCCCTGACCTCATTCTTTAAACAAATATCATCCATCAGACAATGAGCACTTCATTAAAGGAGGATTGGAGAAAGGCAAAGGCCCCAGAATGTTCTGGCAATGCACACAGACGAGAGACGAGAAGTTGAAAATGTAAACTCAAGGTCAGACCAAAGCAAGGCAGATACCGTGCGGAAAAAAAAAGTTTCCCCCGCTGATAAGAAGGAAACTAAATGAGGAACAAAATGAGATAGAGAGGGGTTCAGAGTGAGAGGGAAACTCACATGAAAATGACCGTTCAGGGAAATGTATGTAAAAAGTACAGTATGTGTCTGTGTGTGTTTGTGTGTCAAGCTTCATCCATGACCAAACCAAATTTGCATGCGAGTAGAGTATTTGTTTGAAAAATTAGATAATTACTGTTACTGATGCTCTTGCTGTAATAGGTGTTTGTGTATGTGTATGTGTGTGTTTGTGTGTGTGTGTGTGTGTGTGTGTGTGTGTGTGTGTGTGTGTGTGTGTGTGTGTGTGTGTGTGTGTGTGTGTGTGTGTGTGTTTGCAGGTCTGTGTGAAAAAGTGTGTGTGTGTGTGTGTGTGAAGGGAAGACAAACTTTAAGGAGGGGCTAAGTAAGCATCCCCAGAGAGGAAGAAGAAAGGTTTTTGTTTTCCATGTTGGCATGTTGGCACAAAGATGTCACAAAAAAAACACCAAGCCAAGCTTTTTTTTTTTGTGGCATCTCAAATGCCCTCAGATGTATAGAGCTTTTTTTCAGTGCCATCTCAAATGCCCTCCTAGTGAATAGTTCCAGTGAGTGTGTGTGTGAATGTGTTTGTGTGTGTGGGGGGGGGGGGGCGGGTTGTGGCATTGGCCCGCTGGCTCTGGGAAAGGGGGCAGGCTGGGCATTAGTGAAACATTAGTGGGAGGCCGCAGAGGAGCGGGGCCTGGCATGGGCGTGCCATCAAAGGCAGCACTGGGCGCGCTCAGGGGCGTCACGCTAACCCGACATGACAGGAGCTGCCACTGTGGGAACGGCTGCGGCGTGTGTGTGTGTGTATGTGTGTGTGTGTGTGTGTGTGTGTGTGTGTGTGTGTGGGGGGGGTGGGGGGGTGGGGGGGTGGCTCAGTCAGAGGGGTGAGGGCCTCTTCTTTCTAATGCATTCACACACACACACACACACACACACACACACACACACACACACACACACACACACATATATATATATATACAGTATATAAAACACACATTTACACAGACACATACAGTTTCACATACACAAACTAGCAGATACACACACACACACACACACACACACACAAACACACACACACACACACACACACACACACACACACACTGAAACATGCGCAGACCAAACACACACACTGAACATAAACACACACCAGTGTACACCCATGAGCGGATGGGCCATTATCGATTGGCTGTCTTAAGCCGCAATTGGCACATGTGTAAATTAAAGGCGATACTTCTGCAATCAGTGCAGCCGCCATTTCCGGCCGACGTCAGCACTCGCATTGGACCCCTGCCACATGCATTGATTGGGCAACACACACACACACACACGCACACACACACACACACATATACACATACACACATACACTCTTACACACACACATACACAAAAACACACATACACACACACACACAAACACACATACACACACACACACACACACACACATACACACACACACACACACACACACACACACATACACACACACACACAAACACACATACACACACACACACACACACACATACACACACACACACACACACACATACACACACACACACACACACACACATACATACACACACACACACACAAGGAGGAGTGAATTAAGTCCCATTAGTTTCCCGTCACCACCTTCCCGACAACACAGTCCTTATTAGTCTCAGAGGAAGTGGTGAAAACCTGATATACTCTGATAGGCCTGCTCCATATGTGTTTGTGTTGGGGGGGAATCTGTGTGTAGGGTGGTGTGTGTGTGTGTGATTGTCTGGAGAGAGCTCAGCTCAACTTCAGTCTGGAGGAAAAAGGAAAGGCAAAATTTCGACACTCTCTCTTACACAACCCCACAACACACTCATCCTGGCTTTCAATCATTCACTTGCTTCACCAATGCGAGGGGCGCCAAAGTCGACCTTGGACCCTTGGTGGTTCACACACCCACCCACACACCCACGCACACACACACGCACACACACGCACACACACACGCACACACACACACGCACACACACACACATGCAAACATAAACACACTTGCGTAACAGCGTGCAGGCCGAAAGCTTAACCAGCCTTCTTCCTTGCTGGTCTAAGGCTTTGTATATTGACCCTGTAGTGACAGTGAAAAGAAAGCAGAGTGGTCCATCCACTTGAACAGGTGTATCAGGGCTTAATCTCCCCAGGGGAGAGCAGGTTAGGTAATGGTGAAGAAAGCCCTCATAAAGCTCCCATTCACACAGCGTAAGGGGCCTGTGTTGTAACCTATCCTTTTTAACTCTGTCGGTCTAAAGCAAACACTGTAGTGAATGAGCACCTCTCTGCCTTTGAGAGGAGGGTAACAAAAAAGGAAGGAGAAAGGGCTCACAAGGAAAAAAAAGAGACTGGAAAAGAATTGTTATCTTCTGGGGAATAAATACAGCCCAGTGCATGAATACTCCCGCAACGCTGTAAATCTCTTTTTCTTACTAGCAAACAGAGTAAAGACATGTTTCTACGACAGCGCTGGAATGCTTCTGATTCTCCTCAACCAGTTGTTATCGACAATAGGGGAAATGGAGACTGCCGTCTGCAGACAAACTGACTGCACACAGACTACAGTCGTACTTTAATGTGATTTGTTTGTTTTTTAAGGTGTTCACAGTTAGGGCAGTGATGGTACCATTCACTTGAGGTGGGATGTTCAAGATGGGTCACCTTAGAATGACCCTTCCAGCACGGATGTACAACTGAGTCACCGCCCCCTCAGTTTGTGACAACTCTTGCTTATCTTTGGTCACATCAATGACAACAACGCGAACACTGTCTTTTACCGCAGACACAGTCATAGCCTTGGCACTTGGCACTTATGCCATTCAGTCTCACTCTCAACAACTTGAAGCAAATAAGAAGATCTTTTATCTGCGGGTCCAAGTCTTGCAACAGCAAAAAAAAAAAAAAAAAAAAAGCACAACAGGAGCCACTCCCTAGACAAACCTGATCTTAGGGGCGAGCCATGTGTGTGCTCAACGCCTCCCCTACAGTATAGGTGCCGATCCCTGTTCTGAGACCTGTCGGCAAGCCACTCTGACAGGAAGAGGGATGAGTTAAAAAAAAAAAAAAAAAAAAAAGAAGGTCGTCGGGCATGCTGTGACCGGGGCCTCCTCTTTGGCACCGTTCTCTCAGCATCGGGCCAAGTCACTCGGAAAAAAAAAAAAAAAAAAAAAGTTAAAGCCCTGCCGTTCAACTTCCACCCCGTCTTTTTAAAAAGCTGAGTGGATAAAAAGCTCCACTTCCGCCTTTGAATCTCTGGGAGACAGGCCAGCTGGGTGATTCGTGACTGCCAGGAGGGGTGAGAGGGCAGGGGGGGCGGCGAGGACCCACGTGGGCCATATCGCTGAGGTGAGGTGGCAACAGTGGCCCCATGGTGTCACCTCACCTCCAGGTCTCTTCCTTGCATTTGGGATTCACATTGGTATGCTAGCCCCTTGAGGCAATGCTATTTGCATACATCACATCACACACAACCACAGCGGTAAAGCAGTCTTGTGTGTGAGAGTGTTGTGCTTATATAACCCCCAAACCTAAATGTGTTTATCTGGAAGCAGTGAATGCTAAATATGTCTGGCATTCAGAGGACAAGTACAACTCTCAGTTCCATTAAAAAACCCACAGAGCTCGAGCTCCTCTGAAAAGAGGGAGAAAAAAAAACATGTTGTGAGCCTAACGACAGAGATGTAAGAGCTCCTCTGCTGTCTGTGAAAAGACAGTGACCTCAAAATGCACTTGCGCACACACAGCTCGCCAAGCCTCTCTGTCAGTTCGGTCTGGTGAACCAATCTATGTCTGGTCTGACATGCCATGCCTCTGTGGAGGAGACATTGTTATGCTTGGTTCACTGTCCATGATGCCTGCTGGAGACAATATTTCTAAATTTAAAATGGTTGTGGTAAATCTGCGAATAAAACAAATGGCTTGCCATGCCATGTCAAGATTTCCCCCAAAAATACCTATAAAATTCCTTTCCTCTAGTCAAATGAAACCTTTTTGTCATTCAAACGTCAGTTCTTATGCGAGATCAACATCACCATTCCACAGATAGCCAAGGTGTATATGATAGATATAGTGGATGTTAATTTCTAGCTGACACCGAGTATCATTTGGGCATTGTAAAGGGTTATAAAGTTATCTCCCACTAGGCATCCTTGAAGCAAGTTGCCACTCCACCCTCCCTGGACAGCTGTCTGATGCTGACCTGCTGTTGGGGTAGATCGAGATGTTTACTGCTGGGGGACTCCTCTTTTTCAGCCCAGAGTATTTTTTAAATGATGAAAGGTACCTCTAGTTCAGCTGAGGCAACTGCTTCCCTCCCACCAGCTCGTTTGAAGTCAAGAGAAAGGAGGGACCTGCTTAGAGCTACATGTCGTCTATTTCAGAAGAGACATCAAATCTCCTTGTAGCAGCAGACGGTACACTAATTTCAAGCCTTCTGAAGTGGTGACACTTTTTTTGTGTGTCTCTGCGCATTCTCCAGCTTTTGGCAAACAGCTACACCACAAGTACCAACAACAGAGAGACATCCTGCTAAGAGGACAAGCCTCTGATGGTACGCGAGTCCCTGTCTTGCAGAGAACAGCAGAAACGTACAAAAATAAATAAAAGACACAAACACGCAAGCCAAGCAAGCCACAACAACGTGTCCATAAAAGTTCTGTGCGTCAAGCAATT
Source organism: Setipinna tenuifilis (assembly GCA_030347295.1). Taxonomy (NCBI): domain Eukaryota; kingdom Metazoa; phylum Chordata; class Actinopteri; order Clupeiformes; family Engraulidae; genus Setipinna; species Setipinna tenuifilis. Next base: position 22,366,377 of record CM059282.1, read on the forward strand.
TTACAACGACTCGTCTCGCAGAGGCCGACAGCCTCGGCCCTCTCTGCTGCATCCCTCATTTCAACAGATTCAGCGTGCTGAGTCACACCTTAGCTGCCTCATGCTGTTTAACAGCGCAATTAGCACCAACAAACCTCTCAGGGCCAGAGACTTGCAGTGTTGACATTAGCGTAGGTTAGCTATTTCCCCAAGTAAAAAAACCCCAATCACTCAGTGCTAAAACAACTGTTCAGAAACCCCCCTTGACCACTGGGTTTTGACCCAGGTTATTTAGTACTTTCATCACAAGAGTGGATCGAGCTATTGACTCTTCTCCTAGTGAGTTTAATAGGCTGGCTGAGTGTTGGATGGATTTGTAGGTCACGTTGCTAGAGGCTACACACAGCACACAGCCACACAAACAGAGAACACACAGGAGCTGGGGCTTATCGAGCTGATGCTCTGGCTGAAAACATGCCCCACAATAATACACTAGTAACACAAAGAAGAAACGTCACACAAATGCAAGGGCGTTTTTTTTTTTCTTTTTCTTTTAAGCTCTTTTAAAGGTTGAGTGTAACAAATCTTCAAAACACACACGTGCCAACGTGCCGGCTGCACTTGTATGAAACAACATGTCCTTTCGTGTCCTTCTCCTCCTCGATGACACGTGATGTACTAAGTCAGGCCCCGGCGTCCATCCCTTTCCCGGCGCTCGTCATTCCACAAATGGTCTACGAACGTGGCGTTTATATAGTGGGAGCGCCTTCGAACTTCCGCATCGGAAAGCTATTAAACATATCAGCGGGCCTTGGGACAGAGAAGATCGGGTGGACAAATTCCATTTGTGACAGAGATGAGAGCTTTATGGCCAGATGGTTAACCTTGGCCATATCAATCTGACATAGACCCACTCCAGGCTTCCCCAAGGGCCCCATAAAACTTAATGAAGCCCCATCAATCCCTCTACTCATTACGGATCGCCTAATTTACACCCACTAACTCTCATCCATTGGAAAGCAGAGGGAGAGAGTGAACGATTCCATTGCGCCCTGCAGCAAGCAAGATGGATGGATGGCTTCTGCTTTTAGGAAAAAGCATGCAAACATGCCATGATGCATGCTACTCGACTGCTGATCCAGAGTGCGATTGCATAGTTATGTACATAATATGTATCATGCATCAACAGTGTTTAAAAAACAACGTAAGGGAAAACTGCCAGTCGTAAAAATCTGGATGGAATAACTTGCATACTTGACTCCAGATTTTTTGCCGATGCCTACAAAAATTTAAAGCATTGCACAATATTGGCAACAACACGAATGAATTATGGTAAACGATAGCAACAGCAATGTGAAGAATGAAATAAATGATTTCAGGCAAAGATGATTAACAGCATACAGTCTACCAAGTAATGGTCTTCATCTGGATTGCCACCACAATAAATCTGTTCACAGGCAAAGCATTTAGGCCATGCTATTTTACCAATAGGTTGATAGTGACCAGCTTGGATAAAGCCTAAGCCATTGTATCTGTCTCTGTGTTTTTATTAAATACAACCCATCCGAGCCCTAATCATCTTATAGCTGAAAGCTGTAGATTACCTATGGGGGCATATGTTCTCTGTCCAAATTCAGCATTCAATCTCTCTTCTTGTTTATCTGCGTGTGTGTGCGTGTGTGTGTGTGTGTGTGTGTGTGTGTGTGTGTGTGTGTGTGTGTGTGTGTGTGTGTGTGTGTGTGTGTGTGTGTGTGTGTGTGTGTGTGTGTGTGTGTGTGTGTGTGTGCATGTGTGTGTGTGAAAAAAAAAACACTAGCTAATCTGATGACTGTTCCCTCACGACAACAGTACCGTTTCCGCACAGATCACTCAAAACGTTACGTAACAAGACTGCCCTCCCTCACAATAACGTGTCCTGGGCCGTTTATCCTCAGGTGCTTTAATCAAAAAGACTTTACTCAATGCGATGATTATCACATCATCATGTCGAGTCTTAGCACTTGGCACTTCAGCCCAATAAGCTGTCAAGACATTCGGAAGAGAGAGAAGCCCCAGTGAAGCCCTGCTAAAGCCGCCTCCATTATTACCCTGAGCACATATTACATTCCAATCCACTCCTCGCAAGTAAAAAAACACACAATTGGCAACCAAGGCTCCTTGTTTTTCCCCCCCCCTCCACCATTTTCATTTCATGGAAAACTTGCCTTGCCTGTTGGGTCCCTTTTTTTTCCCCCCAGTGTGGTCATTCGAAGGCCTTTTGCATTTTCTCCTGATCAGGTCACATCATCATTATTCTGTCATCATTATTACGTAACCTTGACAAAGGAGGAGGAGGGGGGGAGGGCATGGGGAGGGAAAAAAAAGAGAAGAAAACGTGTTCCAAGACCACAGGCATGTCTTCGCCTCCCTCTGTAGAGCAGGACTTTCCACTGGGGCTTAAAGTTGCTGTGCATGGGATCCGATGGGAGGGCCTCATTAGACAATTTGCAGTCCCTGGGTAATGGTGTGAGAGAGTACATGCATGTCTCTACATGTAGCTGTGTGGTGTGTGTGTGTGTGTGTGTGTGTGTGTGTGTCTGTGTGTGGGTGTGTGTGTGTTTGTGTACGATTAGGAGCCTGTCAACTCCAAGTTGCATGGATTTTAGGTTTATATGTTTGTATGTAAGTGTGTGTGTGTGTGTGTGTGTGTGTGTGTGTGTGTGTGTGTGTGTCTGTGCGCGTGCGCACGCATGTGCATGAGTGTGTCTTCATGAGATGCTGGAAGTGAAGGGAGCGGTTTTCATGCATGACTGCACGTCTCTCGCTTTATCCCTTCTGCTACACTAACTTTTCATATCGATGACCCTCAAGGAGGGTGTACTGTGTGTGTGTGTGTGTGTGTGTGTGTGTGTGTGTGTGTGTGTGCTTGTTTTGGGGGTAGGGGGTGGTCAAGCTCTTAGTACAAGGCTATTCTTTCCCATTTACTCAGGAAGGCATCGAGCTCAGTCAATGGGAGAAATAGGACCCTTAAGATAATGCTACACTGGGCAACATTTTGAGCAATGTTACCAAAGGACGATAACTAACTTGGATCAGCAGCAGCAGGCAACCTTTTGCGATCCTCCCATCAAAAAATTAGGAGCCTATCATGTTGTTGCCCGGCAACATTGTTAAAAAAGTTGTTGCTGTGTATTATCACCTTTGCAGGCTCAGCAGGTGCCAGAGAGTTGAGTTATCTGCTAACACAGATGTCTGTTCTGGCTTCAGAAAAATTAAAAAAAAAACCCTGTCGTGTTTAATCCAACCAGTTTTTGAACAATCTGATCTTACACAAATTATAAGGCAGGTAGATTGGCTAATTAGTAAAATCACTTGCGCTAAGTGCACAGGCAGAATGAATACATGGCAGAGTGTTTACATGCTGAAGCAGGGACTGATAGCTCTGTCTGCGATAGCTACTCTTTCATCCCTGCTTCCCCTGCTTGTACCAAGCCTCAGTTTGATAGATAACCATGATAGGCCAGATTTTATTTTTCTCCCTGCCAAACTGCAGTGCCGCAACCCCAGACACACACTCATGATGGGGTGTCCTGTCTCCTCTTCACCGCAGTTGGAAACCGCACACTGGTTTTCAAACTCTCACAGACATTTCACCCATTATCTCTGTCTCTTTTTTTTTTTAACAGCCCCCCCCACCCCCCTCCCCTCATCTCTCTGACGCAGCTGTGTGGTGAGAGATGACCATGGTCTCACCATGACACCCCTTTAACTTTCTCTTTTAGGTCCCGATCAGGGTGCATTACATAATCCCTCCTCCCTCACCCCCCCCCCCCCTTTCACACTCATATACTGCATTGACCGCTTTGTGAGGACATAGGGGGGAAAAAAGCCTATGAAAAAGTGCTTTTAAGAGGAGGCCATAAAAGTCTGGTAAGTGGCAGCCTTGAAAAAACTTTTTGTTTTGTTTTGTTTTTTTTCCTTTTCAATTTTCCGCTAGACAGTGCCATGCTGTCTGCCACTTTGTTTCAAACTCCATGGTTTATACATGATAGAGAAAAATATAGCTGATATGACTCTTCAACTTTCATTAAACCTTTATGAAGTATGTTCCAAAAACAACTGTGTTGTTGCTAGTGTAGCTTACAGCAACAGTGCATGTTAGCATTTTTGCCCGCAACAAGCCTGAACTTGCTTTGAAGTTAAACAAATAGGAAAGTGACGGAGGAAAAAAAGAACATACAGTAGAGGAAGAGAACGAAGAGACAGAGCCCACTACTCAACGTCGCACCAAAAAAAGAGAGAGAGAGAGAAAGAGAGAGGGAGAGAAAGAGAGGGGGTATCCTAGCAACAAGCGGCTGAAGAGCCTTCTTCTGCAGCAATATCCACATTCTAAGGCTCTCAACCTTGAGCTCCCTGCCAAGTGCACTCTTAGCCCTTGAGGGCGACTTTCATCTTACCTTCTCTACAGCGAACCATGCCACTGCTGGAGACTCAGGCCCCCTGTAGGACGACTCTTTTAACCAATTTATTTTGATGGCCCTCGTAAGTCTCTAATTCCCACATGCTCCACACAGCTAGTCTATATTGAGGACTAGATTTATTGTGTGTGTGTGTGTGTGTGTGTGGGACAGTCGTGAGGGTGGGAGGGGTTGGCTTTGGTCTAATCGAGCATGCTGAGAGTAAAAGCTGCGTTCCACATAATTTGGAAAAAAGGGCTAGAACATTACACTTATAATCTGCTTTCGTTATCTCTAAGCTACTTAACTGATGCTGCCCAAATGCATTTTCTGCTGACATTGTGTGTGTATGAGAGAGAGAGTGAGAGAGAGACAGAAAGAAAGGGGGAGAGAAAGTGATTGTGTGTGCTTTTTTTTCTGTGTTTGTGTGTGTGTGCGAGAGAAAGAGAGAGAGAGAAAGAGAAAGGGAGAAAAGGAGAGAGAGAGAGTGATTATGTGTGCTCTTTTTCTGTCCCTGCTCGGTTTGAACCATCATGGCCACGAGAACACAGCCTTCCCACTTAAGAACAAAGAAGATAAAGCTCAGTGGATTTTGTAGTGGGAGATCCATTTGTGAAATCCTTAAGTTGGGAACAGACTCAACTCAACTTAACAGCTGGATAAAATGGCTGCCTGATGAGCAACATGACTGAGGAGAAGTCTTTAAAAGTGTGATATTTCCCATGGCTCCTCAGCCCTTTGCTGCTGCAGAGATAAGAGGTTAAGATGTAAAAGACAGCCCACCCCCTTATCGGTACTTCCAAAGCAGGGAACCCTGGGAGGTATAGAATAATACACGAGTGAGTAAAAATAGCTTCATCACAGGTAGTTCACCTTGTATAGAATAAGCATGCACTTGCTGAATACGAACACATACAGTAAAGACCTGCCTATTGAATATTTATGTATGTTGGCGTGCTGCATAAAATGAAGTCTTAATTCATAATGAGCCAAAAGCTATCTTCAAAGATACCCATTGTCAATGTGCAGACTTAATGAACAGGATCAAAGGGATGATACAAAATGGTGGCGATACAGAGCGTGCAACGCTACAGTAAGGTGGCAGATAAGGTATGTACAGTACAAACTTGGTATGTACACATCCTTAAACAAGGATGACCCCCCCCCCCCTGCCCTCCCGCCTTTTTAAAGCATTCATCAGGAATCAGAGACACCTGCAAGAAAATTCTAATTGCACATTGCCGCTTCTGTTCTCCTCCCTCGTCATTCAGAGTCAGCCAGGCCATCTTGCTAGCAGGCTGGCTGCTGTGTTATCTCCATGTCTGACTGAGTGATTTTTTTCAGGAGCTGGAACTATTTATAAGCAGTGCACCTTAACACGTTAACACGGAAAACATTCAGTTTTTTATTTCCTAATCAAATGCAAATGTGTGTTGCACACTAAAGCGTCATGGCTCGAATGTTTTTATGACTTTGGGGCTGGATGGCTGTCAGGCACTGGCACTGGATACTACACGACATAAAAATGACAGAGCTTCTTTACTTGTTTCCAACAAACTCCTCACATGAATGATGGGCCTGATGTCTAATCAGACAGCCCGTCAGCCAGTTGTAGCATTAACATACATTATCCATGCTTCTGGAATTTCGAAAAAAAAAAAAAAAAAACGCACGCTAAACCACTTTGGACAAGAGAGGATCTGAAACTCGTGAGATTTGCAAGGTGTGCTGCTGTCCAGTTTTTTGCTGAGATGTTCCTTTTTTAGCAAAAAAAAAAAATCCCTCCTCAAACTGGTTTGGCACTGACAGATGACTGACATGCAACAGTTGGCGAGGTTAATGAATTAGTAAGTTAAAGCTGTGAAGCTGTGATGGATCGCCAGGCTTTTAGATAAAGCTCTTAATGTCCATGGGGGTGGGTGTGTGTGTGTGTGTGTGGGGGGGGGGGGGGGGGGGGGGTATAGGCATGGGTGAGTTTCCACATTCTCATAATATAGAATAATGACGTAACTCTTAATGGACATACATCAGTTGTAAAGGCTTTTTTTATCACACACATAAACGCAAACGCACTGAGCACATAAATAAATGAATGAATGAATGAATGAAACAACGAGCAACAAACCTCCTCTATATGAAGGTGTGGCAAACTGGTTTCACATTAAACCCCTAAGGAAGTCTAAACTGCTGTCTCTGTGTTAAACTCAACAGATATTCCAGTGCTATAATGACAGCCAAGGTGATTTCAAGGCTGTTTAACATGTACATTGACAGCACAGTGGCAGGGACACAAAACCTTTTTCCTCTTATGAAACAAGATGGATAATCTGAACATAAACAAATGCATTATCAGCCTTAACTTGTACAGTACACATCTACAGGTCTACTTCCCCTGTTTTCGCACAAAAGTTGTTTGCTCGCTGTGGGTACAGAGATATAATTTGACTGAACACACACACACACATACACACACACACACACACACACACACACACACACACACACACACACACACACACACACACACACACACACACACACATTCAGTCAGCCCCAGAGAGTCCAGAGATTATCACTCTGATCCGACATTTTCATGGCTCTAATTTGTGTTTTATGGTTTAGTGGAGCTTGCGCTGCTCTCCAGTCCAAATAGCCCGTAAAACTGTAATGCGGGGCAGATAAAGAAATGGCCGATTGATATATTGGGAGAGGTCAGGCCTTCCCCCGGCAAGGCCACAGCTAGTCATCCCCCTAATCTTCTCGCCAACCCTGGCTGTGGAGGTCAGTAACCTCTTGTGGATGATAGGCAGAGGATGATATGGTACTAGAGCCTGACCGCCCACCCCACCCCACCCCAACCCCAACCCCTTTTCTCTTGTACACCACCAACATACAACCCCCATAACCCATTTCAAATTATCTTCCATTTTCTCATTATTATTATTATTATTTCAATGGCCTGCACAGTTCTCAGGCTTGGTTGATTGGCTGAGATTGGGGGGGGGGGGCTGGCATTTACGACCAATGGAGGTCTCTTTCTCAGCCTTCGGTCTGGGGTTTTTTAAAGAGCCCTCCTTGGCTTTGTCTGGGGAACAATGGCGTCGGACAGATGGCCTGCTGTTCCCTGGCTTAGCACGGCATCCACCCCAACTTCTCCCACAGATGAGTTGGGGTGGGCAGGGTGGGGTGGGGCTGTGGTGAAAACGAAAAAGAGGGGGTAAAGGGGGAGAATATGGCTGTGTGTGAGAGACAGAGGGAGAGAGAACGAGAGGAAAAGAAAGAGCATGCATGTAAGCCAAGGATTGGTAAAGAGAGAATGAAAGTGAGAGTGAGGGAGTGAAAAAAAGGAAAAAGAAAGGGGACTCTTGCCAAGAAAATCTCACTTTACACAAAAGCTTGATGGAAGAAAGAAATGAAGACGAGAGCAAAACTCCTCGCAAATGTGTTACCAATAACCAAGAGGCCAAACTCCCTTCCTGACACCACCCAGAAATGAAGTCAAACTAAAACACACCCGGAGGGGAAAAGAGAGGAAATTCCTGTTAAGGTGACCGAACCACCCCAACTAGAAAAAAAAGAAAAAAAGAAAAAGAAAATAGATCAAAATAAATAAATAAAATAAAACATTTCCTGAATGTGAGGCAACACTTT
>CM059282.1:22384442-22394442 GCA_030347295.1 Setipinna tenuifilis
CTCATCCAGCATGAGGATGATTTCCTTCAGGTCCGAGTTCTCTCGCACCATACTCTCCTGATTGGACTCGAGCTCTTTCAGCTTCTGCTGGTACAGGCCCACCTCCTTCCACATGGCGCTCGCCGTGTACCTGCCGAACCGTTGCCACTCCCGTGACAGTTTCTTCCCTTTCTGCCGGTCATCGTCCAAAAAACAGCAGAGTTCCCGAAGCTCCTGGTTGTCATCCTGAAGTTTCTGATTGATCTCTTTTAGATTTCTGATTTCGTGTAGGTGTACCTGTAGCCGGCGATTGACATCTTTCATCATGTTACCGTGTTCTATCATTAAGTTCATTTTCTCGCTGTCCACCTTTCTCAGTCTTTTGACCAGCTCCTCTTTGCTGTATCGTAATAGTTCCTCATCGGAAACCTTGCCGAGGTCCTCCCTAAGACTGTCAGTGCAATTTTTCGCCATATCCTCGGGTAAGATTTATTTTCCACGGTCCTTGTTCAAAGACTTACTCGAGCCTTAACCAGGCTAAGTCATTGTGATGGAATGCAAATGTATAATAATCTGTTGCATGGCCTCAGTCAAAATCATCTATCACAGAAGTTGCAACTCCACAATTTGTATGAATGTTTTTACTGACGACTTAAATAAACCATTCCATGCCACCCACGTCCAATCTGTGTCGATGGGTATTGGTATTTGTAAAAAAAAAAAAAAAAAATCAAATTACTATGCTGTAATTGTGTTTAGATTGCAATATAATACGAGTGAATAAATAAGAAAAGAATCGCAAATAATCGTAGCTGTAATATCTTACCGTAAAATTATGGTTTTGAATCATAACGTTGGCTCCATCATCTCGACAGCACTAAGGCTGTGTGGCGGGGATATTCTCCCGCATGTACAGAAAATTCTAGGACGCGAATACCGTAAAAAATAACAAGGTTCCCAGACGAAAAACAGCACACAAAACTTTGAATCCAACCTATTTCAGTGTAATTCACTGGTGCGAAATACGACTGCACTTTCAAAAATCAGACTACATGCCGTTTGAAGATAGGAAACGTACGCTGCGAAGACACGCTCAATGTAAGCCTGGAGACTCTTCCCCTAGAAGAGGTTAACGAATGGGGTATTGGATCCTCTCCCCGTTAGGAATTAGCAGCACTGTCCTCCCCCGCTTCCCAAGGATTGGTTTGAAATCATTCAAGAGGATTTTGGCCAAGACGGCCAATCAAGACGGAGGGAAGAAGTCTGAGCAGGTATTGAGATGAAAAGTATGGTCAAGCCTATCCTTCGCTTAGCTCTGCCTTCTTAAAGGGCCAGTAAGCCGTAACATTCTAAAAAGTACACCTGTCTCGCACCAATTAGTAGGCTACACAAGTAACAAATGTGATGCGCTTTTGCAACAGGTATAACGCTTGTATAACAATTATCTTTAGAGAACAACTGTGGGAATGTTTATCGTTTTACAACTGGGATAGAACTTACTCTGAAGGGCTGTTCTTAATCATCAGACAAAATCACATTTCAGAAATCAAACTAGGCTATCATGCATATGCCAATCCCTGAAAACACATAGCAAGTGCTTAACAATAATAATAATAATAATAATAATAATAATAATAATAAACTGATGCACAATTACCAATGTTTTAATTACCCTAAAATGATGACACTATGTTTCTGGTTAATAATAGGCCTAACTAAGTGTAGTGTAGGCTATTTGTCATCCATTCATAATTAAAAATTAAAGATTTTACCATAGTTTCTGCATTTAGGCCTATCTCAGCAGTGGCTAATTATTAGCTATGGGTGCCTTGCATTGGAGGTCTTATATCAAGTGATTCTTAATATACAATTATATCACTATGAATCAAACAATTCCGGCAACCATGATAATACTTATTTCCATAACTCAATTAATTAATACATTAATGTCAATATAGATTAGTTTATGGATGCTATTATCCCACCTTGTACACATGGCACGTTGGCTAGCTTTAGGTAGTTTGCACACAAGACGATTCTCATTTGCTGTTAGTAAGACTGAAGTTAGTAAGACTTTTCTATTTGCTGTGAGCCTAGTCCTTATCAGACCCCTGTTGCGCGTCTGCTACAACATTAGTTATTAGTCATCTTAAATAGTGAAATGGCTGAATAGTATCTCTCTTATCTGCTGGGGCAGTTACCGTAATTCATATATAATATTGAAACTAATAGGCCACACTTTGCCGTAGGATTTTTGCCTTTTAGTGATTTTATGATCTCTTTGAAAATACTACCATCTAGTGGGTACTTATTAAAGTTATATTTTTGCTGACAAGTCTGCCGTTGGAGGTAGTCCTAAGTTTTTGCTATTTTTGCAGTGTTGCCAAATTTGATAGGCTACTCTAATTATTATGCAATCATTACAATACATCGCTTTTGTAGTCTATTAATGAATTAACTGACGTATATAAATATGAAGTCCATATAGCGAGGTTCTTAGTACAGCCGTGATAAACAAGAACCGGGTTAACATTATTAGCCTATTATAACTATTGTAACTAGCAGCCTATGACCAAAAGGTCTTTGAGCATTAGTGACATTTGGGGGATTCTGAATGGGATTTGTAAACACGAATAGGAGCCGTAGGAAATTCAAAACAAGAAAACGTAACGTAAACACACTGAGAAGCCTTTTTAATCCCACTACTTACCACTAGGTGCATCAGCGGGCTCCATAGCTCAGTGGTTAGAGCACTGGTCTTGTAAACCAGGGGTCGCGAGTTCGATCCTCGCTGGGGCCTCGTGTGTTCCTTTTCATCTATGAATCCTGATGCTTGAAGAGACTTTGCAACCAAATGAACGGCTGAACCTCTATGCAGTATGAAGGCAACATGTGACGAGATAATTCCAAAATTCAAAAACAATGGACTTGATACTCCCATAAGACGCTCACAAGAAATATCGGTGAATGTGTTATCTCAATTTTTATTGTTTATAACTTTATTTTCTGCTTAAAGAAGAATGGGCATCATGCTTCAGTTAATTTGCATCAGTCATACGCATTCATGGTAAATTAACTAAACAAAACGTCCCGCCTTTGTAATGTAGGCTACTGAGAGCGCTTATGCAAGTTGCAAGCTTTTTCAGCTTGGATTTCAAATTGAAATGGTCATAATGCGCTTATTGATAATCTCTCATTTTGTCAACCCAAATATTATGTTTCTCAGCCTGGGTCGGTTAATAGGTCAAATGTAAGTTAATCTTTTAATAATCTTTTAAGGTATCTTACATTGCAATAACTACACAAAAATGTGAATTCATTGTTTTAAGGTCAGGCATAGCAACATGCATCTTTATAACATCTATGTCTTCCACCGTCCAGGATGGCAAATGCAATTTTGAGCCTATTCTCTGAACTGATGATATGTATAGTTTAAATAAGTTATTGAAAAGCAAAAACAAGGAAAATTCAAAGAAAATATGCAGATTAAATTGTACTACAAGCAATAAAGATTTAACATGCGAAGCTATGACCTGCTACAACCTCCTACAGGCTTGTTTGAGAGCGTTACACTGGCACACTATCCAAAAGTACGCCAGCAAATATCGCCCCCTATAGGTTCCCTCATGTACATTCATGTTGCAAAACCAGGCAACGATATCATGGGAATGGCGCTGGACTATAGTCCCAGGCTGAGGTCATTTGCTGCTTGGTGTTGTTTTTCCTGGCTCCCTGCCATGTAGTAGCACTGGTTCCTCTTGCTGATATCAAGTTTCAAGCTTTCAAATGAGCCTTTGTTATAGGTGAGTTTAAAGTCTTCTGTTCACATAGAAAAATCATATCCATATTCGTATCTTATCCATACACTTTTGACTATTAGGATGACTAAATGAACACATAACAAAATAATATGATATAAATTACTCACCAGTCTTGCATGTCACATGTGTGGCGTTATAATCGTTCTGATAATCACTTTTTTCCGATTTTAAACTTTCTGTGTTTGCCATGCAGTGAGAAATCAAGTTTATTTATAGTGACATATTGTCACTAACACATGGCAGTTAGTATCACCTTTGCAAAGGACAAACATAAAGAAAAAAAGAAAGAAAGAAAGAAAGACAGAAAGAAAGAAAAAAAAGCCCCAAATTCCATATTTGCATTGGTCAGTCAGACAGTGCTGCTCTGCACGTGTGGTCGTGTGGATCACTTTCATCCGTCCATCACAGGGGACCTCCGGCTCAGTGGGTGGCACAGTGGCGGGCTGACTGAGGACTGGGCCAGGGGAAGGGTTACGCTGTTGCACACACACACATTGAGGCTTGTGTGCACATACGTATATATAAACCCATTGTAAAAATCCCATATTCCTGTCAGATTGGACAAAATGTGCATTTTTACTTGCAGTCAGCCCATCGCCTACCTCTTTTATATGTGTGTGTACTTTGTGCATAGTGCAGTTTGTATTAAATACACTCATTTGTGTCTAACAATGAATTGATGGCACAGTGCCTGAATGACTAATGATAGTATGAATTCAGACATCGTACAACATAACAACATTGTACAATGTACAGGAACTATTTGACTACTTATCTACTTGATAACTTTTTTTATTTAACTACTATGCTAAATAATGTTATAATGTTAACATTAAATAAATGTTAAATAAAATAATGGAAAATTTTCATTGCTAAGTCATTTGTGTCTAACAATGAATTGATCGCATAGTTCCTGAATAAATAATACTGATAGTATGAATTCAGACATCATACAACATAACAACATTGTACCTCTACAAAGACAACCACAACAGGAAGTGGAAGAGGAACACAGACATATAAAAATGACAAACATTTCAAACATCTCTGACATTCATTTAATTTACTATGACTGTATAAATGTAGTTGCAGGTATATATCAAGTTGTAAGGTGTAAATTAAATCTGGAAATTGAGTTTGGTTATAGTCATATTGTTTGCTTTGATAAATCAGGCTTATATTATTAAAAAAACATTCTTCTTCCCAATATAAAAAGATGAAAATGTCAATATTTAAAATAGTGCATTGCTTAGTACATTCAGTAGTATAATTGGAAAAAGACAAAATATGTTGTTACTATTCATTTTCAGACATCGTGTGTTTATGTTTTTGGTTAAAGCTCAGCAGCAGTTCCTACATTCAGACCTATTCTTAACTGATAACTCCATCTGGATGAATTAGTCAATTGATCAATCGGTCAGTCAATCAATCAATCAGATATCATAACAATATGCAGACTAGATGAAAGTTATCATACAGATATGATGCTCCACACAAACATTCTAAACAGATATGCATTGGTTGAAATAAAAGTGGTTGATTACGCTGTTATTGTAAACAGACAATATTTGTCAAAGACTTTCAGGGTCACGCACTTCGTTGTTTGACTGTGCATATCACCCCACTCTCTGGCCGCAGCGTACCCATGTCCACGATTTCAAAGGACTGCCCTGGCACCAGGCTGAAGTCAAATCTCTGCACCAGTTTAGCCATTGCAACCTTTGCCTCAATCTGCAAACAAACATGGTGTTTATTGCCCAGCCCAATGTACTTTTAAAAGGGAACGGGAATATGTAATCTTATCGTACTTGAAATAGATTACAGATCTGTACAGGTGTGTGTGTGTGAGAGAGAGAACAAGTTTGTATGTGTGTGAGAGAGAGAGAGAGAGACAGAGAGAGAGAAAGAGAGAGAGAGAGAGAGAGAGAGAGAGAGAGAGAGAATATGTGCATGTGTGGGTGTGTATGTTTTACCTGAGAGAAGTTTTGACCGAGGCAAGACCGAGGGCCCAAAGCAAAGGGGAAGTAGCAGAAGTAAGGCCTTAGAGGACAAAGCACAAAAAATACTTTAACTGCTTAGAAGAAAACTTTGTGAGTATTACATACATCATTTCTTTAATATAAGGAAAAGACTTCTTACTTGGGAGCATTGACATTAAATCTCTCTGGATCGAACGTCATTGGATTTTTGAAGAATCTGTCCAGCCTTGAACTCACATATGAACTGAACTACAGAAAGAAGATAAAAAAATAAAATGTTTACACCTATCCATTAATGATCTTCTGGACTGCCAGAATACTGAGAGCACTTGTGTCTTTGCATATCAGGCGGTGAGTCACACCTGTATGTTATAAATCAATCAGGATATTTTTGTGATGGGTCTATAAAAATTACAATCATAATTTTCCTCAGTGATTTTTGTAGAATTGCTTTTAAACCTATTAATACATGTTCAGGTAGCCTACCTGCACTTAAATCACTGAGACCATCCATTAAACTCACTTGAAAGATACGTTCAATGGTACCAGTCTTCCAGAGTAGGGATGCACTGACCCAACACTGATCTAGCATGCTAGTGCTATACTGGCTCTAATAGCTGGATCAGGTATCAGGGACAATGGAGCTTACATCCTTACAAACATTACAATAGCGTTTTTTATGTAGGTTAGCTAGCTAGTTTTCGATAATGTTATTTAGCCATATGTTTCATACACTCTGAGAGTTGCTAAAAGATGACTCAACCAGAGTTACATGGCACATCTGACAGACAGACCCAGTGCAGTTTGGCCCTGTTTAGGGATAGGATTCAAAAATAAGCAAGACATGGCACACTTTACCTTACAATCTACAACCCTAACCCTAATCCCAAACCTAACCCTAACGATAACACTTACCCTAACCCTAATTCTAACCCTAATCCCAACCCTAACCCTAAACCTAGCTCCAACCCTAACCCAAAATCTAACCCTAAGGTGGGACAACTGTGACTATTGTTATTGAAGACACACTGGTACCAGTTTGATCAGGATTTTGCAGGTCAAAATAAAAACAAAACAGCTGGTTGTGACTGAGAACTGGCTGAGAATAGGCAGGTTGGCCAGACTGACTTGAACCCGAATTCTATGCAGCATCACAGGCAGTATGGGCGGGCCCAAGCTATGAGAACATCAGATCAGTGCGTCCCTATCCAAGATATCAGCTGTAACAGAGGAGGCCCTGACTGGGTGGCCAAACTGTAACACTGAGTGGACTAGGCTTCATCATGCCATTCTGAGAAAAAAAAACAGAGAAATTGACACTCACCATAATAGCACATCCTCCTGGGACCTTGATGCCATCGATGACCAGGTCTTCTGCCAGCCAGCGAGACGTACCAGGAGCAGTTGGGTATAACCTCAGAGTCTCTTTCAGCACCTAGAACAGCAACACTTAAAGACGTTTTTGTCATTTCAACATTTGCAAACAAAAGTTGTAAACGGTGAGGATACTTTAATCAGTATCCTCTAGAATAATTGTTACACCACAATGGACAAAATTGGCTTGATTTAGAATAAGTTTTTGAAATTAAAAGACCTTTATATACTGACAACTTAATGACAAAACTTTAATGACAGCCCAGACTACTGGCAATGTAATAGTGTGGTATGGTGTAAATGACCTGGTTTAAATAGGTGAGACGTCCAAGGTCCTCATTGCTGATTTCCTGTTTAACCCCAATGACTTCATCCACTTCCTCCTTTAGCCTTGGTTAACAATAGCATCTGTTAGTCTGCCATGCACTGTTATTAAGACAATTATCTGTTATGTAGCATGTGTGTTATTACACTTATGTACCTCTGTAGTATTTCAGGATGTCTCCCAAGTTCCATGATAGCAAATGCAATTTGATTAGCAGTTGTTTCCTGGCCTTAATACACAAAAATAATCAGCTGATTAAAGCATAAAGGCAAAGGTGGGTAATTGAAATGATAAATTGGATTTACTATTGCCATAATATGATGATAACCTGCGATGAAGAATGTGACAAAGTTGTCAAGCATGACTTCTTCATCGTCATCGTTTTTGTTTTCTTCTGTGAACACGAAGCAAAATAGCTTTTTAGAATACTCCCACTTCAATAAAAGGAGCTCATTTGAGTTTATATATTCTGTTGTCTTGTTGTTGTCTGTTTATCTGACGCTGATGTAAAGTGCAAAAAGATTTTCCAAAAGGACCAGACAGTTTTATGTGCACGGCAGAAACATTTCTTTTCTCTTTAAAGACTATAATCTGTGTACTGTATATAGGTATACAAACTGCAGTCACCAGCGCTCTTGAGAATCTGAGTAAGAATATCCATAGGAACATCCTCGCCATTCTGGACAGCCTTCTTCCTCTGGTTTATCCACATGTCTCCAGTTTTGCGAAGCAGCTGGCAAGCTTCCTTTGTTTCCTGCACCACCTTTTTGTTCTTGCTCAAATACTGAAAGAGGGTTTCATTAGTGTAAGTTGGCCCGACAAACTGCCTTTGAGCTGGGCAAGAAATTGGCTAGGTAGGGCTTTGATTTTGCACAGAGATTACAACGTGGTGCTATCACAGTACTTAATTATCTGCATCCATTTAAGAAGACAAAAGCTAATGTCACTCACTACTCACCTCGAAAAGTGGATTTCGGATGTAGTAGACCATCCCCTTTAGACATGTCTCAATAGCTTGAGGAAAAGGTGAGTCACTGACATTCAACAAGTCAAGGTCTACTCCGAATGCAACCTGCATTAAAATAACAAACACACTTTCTAACCAACCAACATATCACTATAATGTATATATTTGGCACATGTTTCTTTTTTATTTCTAACTAAAATCTTTATTTATACAAATGTTTGAAGGGCCCCGATCTTTACATTTGGTTTTGACATTAGGTAAAGTTACATAAAATTAGATATTGTGCTTACTGTTCATATAGTACACACTGTAAATTCTAAATAGCATTCTTTGCTTAATTTCTAAGTTAAAATTCCACAAAAAACTCCACAACATTAAACTGCTTAATATTGAAACATGCACCCGTTACATTTACCTAAGAGGTAGAGAATTTATTGATTTAAAAAACAACATTAGTACACTATTTTTATACATTATACACTACCTTTGTAATGATATCCATGGTGAAGGAGTTGATCATCTTGTGCATGGATACTGGCTCCTGACTCTCGGCAAACTCGCTCAGTTTGGTCATCAAGCGCTCTGCTCTCTCATTGAAGGTAGTTATCAGACCCCTCAAGTATCTGCATATCACAGCATATCATCGCAGACTTGAGAACAGAGTCAACACATCCTTCTGGAACATTTATAAAAAGGTTAGTGACCCTACTGTTAAACTGAAAACAACAACAACGACGACAACAACAACAACAACAGGTCATCAAGATGATAGGGTAAATACTAAGTATTCCCATGGAACACACACCTGTATTATGAATCACTAATCTAGCTGCAGCTATTTTTGTGCAACTCCACCTAGAGCTATTGATACATTAATGATCTGCACTTCAATCACTGAGACCTTTCATGATCATATATAACATAGCCACTTGCAATGATTAGGTGATTTAAACTGTATGACTCACAAACTGCTGAATGCCGGATCCATTATTCTGCGTTGCTTGTACCACAAGTCATGGTCAGTGGCAGTCACCAGGCCAGTTCCAAGAAATCTGAAAGACAGTGGTCAAGATGGTTTGCAGTGGAAGTCCTGAGGCCCATCAGAGGTCAGTATCTAAAATCTACAAACTATGTCAATGCTGGAAAAATGTAATAAACTGCATTTGTAAATGTCCTGTTTGTCAAAGCAACACTAAAGCACATTGCCCGCCCTACAGGTTGGAAGTGGAATTGTCTTTCTTATGTCTTATGTGAACTAAAGATCAGCAGCCTGATTTTGCGAACTTGGATAGTGCGGTTATAGCCCATGGAGGACCACAGAAGTGCTGTCCACCCTGTTAAGAGTTGACAAACCACTGAAACGCTTAAAAAACATTATTTGATTAATTATTTTATTATTTTATAGTTGAAAAAACTATATATAAAGTGTTACTTTAACATGTGTGATGAGACTTTCCAACACATTACCTTGCACCAAACAGAGTGAACAGGCGCTTGTACACAAATGGGTCTTTGGAATACTTTGGTGACATCAACATCTCCTGCAAACGTAGAG
>CM059282.1:22399442-22459442 GCA_030347295.1 Setipinna tenuifilis
TTTTTTTCCTTCTTCTTTTTTTTCTGTGCACTTTCTTCAAACATGCCCTCACTTCTCTGTCTTCACATGTGCGGATATTTATCTGTTTTTCTTCAAGTGCAGATGTGGTCAACATCTGTCTGGCATTATTTCAAAGCCTGCTCATCGGCAGGCAGCATCTGACTCCTCTCAAGCCGACTCTGTGCATCCGACAAAGCAGTGACACTGCCCGCAGTCACAGTCAAATGCATGAAAATGCCACTGCAAAAAAAAACAACCCACCTCGGTGGTTTTACTGAATGTTTTCCCACATGCGATAAAAATCCTGCAACCGTGAATAGTAACAGTATTGTTAAAGATGAACCAAGTCAATCCCAGGTTCTGCAGTTAGCTTACCTCAGTGGAAAATTTACAGCAGATACTCTGCGAGGTTGAGCCTATATGCTTTAGTGTGTTGTTTTCTGATGAAAGAGCCGGTAGTATCTTCAGGAGTATCAGGGATTACCTTCCGTGGTTTCCAATTACCTTGCCCCTTGACCAAGTAATCCCTGTCACTTAATCCAAGTCTTAGACTCCTTTGACGCATATGATTAACAGCAGGGTGGTGGAATGATATCTGTTCCTGCCAGAATGTGTTATTAAATGTGTTATTAGGTCAGCATGGCACTAAATAGATACAATGTAATATTTCAAAGTAATATCTATCAACTTTTCAACATCTTTCAAATCGATGAAGATGAGGTGATTCAAATTGACTAATAGATTTCCATTCTTGGAGATAGATCACCCATCTCTTTAGCCGTGAAGAGGACTGAGCTC
Source organism: Setipinna tenuifilis (assembly GCA_030347295.1). Lineage (NCBI taxonomy): Eukaryota > Metazoa > Chordata > Actinopteri > Clupeiformes > Engraulidae > Setipinna > Setipinna tenuifilis. The sequence goes on from CM059282.1 coordinate 22,400,241, forward strand.
TCTTCATGTGCCTGCCCTATAGTTCATGGGATGGACACCATTATGGTTGCTACCTGTTTTATCTCAATTCTCTGCACTCATCATAGGGAGGGAGTGAGATCTGCTTGCCTAAACAGTAAGGGGCCTGATTGTTTCAAGGCTCCCTCACTCTCCCTCTCCCCCTGATCCAGAGGGGAGTAACAAGGTTGCTCTGTATTCATAGCCCCAGTTCCTCTCACACTAGCTAATATCCATCAAGAGAGAGCGCTGGAATACAAAAGATCCTTTGATCCGGCGCCTCTGTTTGCCTCCTGACTCCTCAGAAGATAGAGCAGGTTTATCGGAGGATAAACAAAACACCAAATGGAACGTTTCGCTGGCCCTTCTTTGTACTTGGGGACTGCGAAATTGAAAACAGATTGCGAAGGGGCTCTTGCTTGAGATCTGCTGTGTGTCCCAGAGCGGTCCTCGTTTAGGCCTTAAACAGTATAAAGAGAACTGAATGGATCCGAATGAAATTCTACTTTTTACCTTGCACCGTCCAAGACATGATTTGTTTATGGGATCCCCTATGTCGTCTGAAATAATGCTGTGGAAGAATCGATAAACAGTGTGTCCTCTAAAAAGCCTTAGTAATAAATAAAACACACACAAGAGAATAGATTATCTTCATACACATCTTTGTATTTATCACAACATGTTTCTTGTAAATTGTTTGATGCAGTGAAAGACACAGAAAAAATGATGTTTTTTACAATACAGTCATTCCTATTAAAGTGGTATGAGGCATATGAATTCCCTTTTTACCTGTGATTTTCAGTGAGTAGTGCACCGTCCGGACAGAAGCAACAGTTTGAAAGCTTAAAACGTTACAAAATAGACAATAAATACTGTACAGGGATAAAACCTTTCACTATAGTCACAATGAAATGACTTGCATGACATGAAGCACTTTATAAGAAAGAATGCAGCATTTTCCGGCAAACCATCATCCCTTCACAATGTACAACAATTCAAAGTCATAGACACGTTCATTCTCATATATACTTTAAATAAAGTGCCATTCATAGAAAGTGAATGCGATGCACATTACGCACACACCACAAATTCATTATGTTCCTGATGAGAGTCCACAGGTTTATACAGGCCTTAAGCAATGCATCACAACATAGTGGAATAACATTATATATATATAATGTTTATATTCATAACATAAAATATACATTGATTACAATGAATGACAATGGCAACTTAATAGTTTGCCAATAAAAACTGCAATTGGATCATTGTTATGTAAATACACAAATGGTATCAACAGTATGTCATCCATTCCTTCACAGACCTTCACATAGACCAACTACATTAACCATGTATTTTACTCTCTAACATTCATCATTCTTCATTAACGCTAAGTACGAATAGTGCTCCGTTGTAGAGGTACATTGACTCTAACTGAAACAATAATCTCCCCCTGAGTTAACGGTGAAAAGATGTCCTTTCGGTTTCAGACATTGTTGAGTTAGTGAACTTGTGACTGATTTGAGAAGGACAGCAAACGGAGAATTCGGAGCAATGAACAGCACTTGTTTCCTTATTGGTTTGTTGGTAACAGGTTGTGCACTGTGTTGAGGGGTTGTTAAGATATGATGTTGGCATGGACGTGTTTGTAGATGGACGGAGGCTCTTCCATGGATGTCCTGGATGCTCATTACACCACATACGATTACCCCCCCGCCCCCCCAACCCCCCCTTGCTTGAGCGGTATGGGGGCAGACAAGGAGCTAAAGGTGTTCCCTGACTCCCACACTGTGGCAGTGTTGAGCTCTGTTCGACAGAACAGAGCTTTGTGTGCCAAAATAGTTTCCAACGCGGAGCAGAACTTCCCACAGTCAGACGGCTTGCCCCAGTCACACAAACAGAGGCTGTGTTTGATCACGCTGAATGGATGTTGCTCAGCGAAGAGCTCTGACCAGCGTTTAAACCCGCTGCTTTTAACAGGCCTGTCAGGGATTCCAGTTTTTACATGTGTGTGATTTAAAAAAAAAAAACAAGAAAAGCTTCAAAGGACTTGTTTCTGATCAAATGTCGAGTACATCTCTACATATCAGTGGCAGACACCCCATCACATCACATCACATCACATAGCATATCTGATGTCCTTTCTTTACTCTTAGCAGCTGCATTGACATTAACATGTACATTGTGAGTGTGTGTGTGTGTGTGTGTGTGTGTGTGTGTGTGTGTGTGTGTGTGTGTGTGTGTGTGTGTGTGTGCGTGCGTGTGTGCGTGTGTCTGTCTATGTTTGTGTGTGTGCGTGTGTGTGTGGGCGTGTGTGTGCGTGTGTGTGTGTGTGTGTGTGTGTGTGTGTGTGTGTGTGTGTGTGTGTGTGTGTGTGTGTATGTGTATGTGTCTATATATGCAGAACTGTCATTTACAAGCTCTGTTAAATCACTGACATTGGTAAAACATTATCCAGTCTCTAAATGCTGTTTTGCCATTGACATACATACAACGTGTTGGCCTCGACAAGAACAGTGTGGGTTTTGGGTTACATACATACACCAGCCACAACAACATCAAAGAAGTGGCTGATAAAAACAAACGTTCATTGAGTTGTCATGTTGAATATCCCCACAGTAACGTGCATGAGTTAAGACCAGTGCTTAGAAGCGCATACATGCATGACTTAAGTAATACGTATAAAAGGCATTGACAAAAAAATCTTTGTTTGGGTGTATTTCGAGTTAGTTAGTCGGTAGAAGCACTTTGCTAAGACTACCAAATGGAACGGTGACGTTATATCATTTTGAGTGGACAAACACTACATAGGTTGAGGAAGAGATATCTTTTGGGTTTCGGTTGGTTTCCTTAGTGTCGGACTGGATAAGGCTTGGCTGCATTGGTGGTTTGGTGATACAGTTCATTCTTGCTTTACGTCGAACTTGTGCAAGAAGAAATGGACAGGGTCTGGTCTGATGGAGGTAATCTGACGAACTTTCTTTTTTTATTATCATTAGTATTATTATTATTTGTTTCACACAGTCTGAATTGATTTGGCAGTGGAACCGGTTCGGTTTGAGCGACTCTCTTAGTGCTCTCAGTACTCTCTGGCCTCCTCCAGCTCGTTCATGAAGACGTCCTCGTGTGGGTTGGCGGCGCAGCCGAGGTCGTTGTTGGGCGGCCGCACGGCGTGGAAGCGGCTCCAGTCTCCTTTGCAGAGTATCCACGGCAGCACGTCCACCTTGAAGTGGAGCTCGCGCGAGAACTCCGTGCTGATGAGGTTGGGCGTGCCGGCGCCCTTTCCTCGGGTGATGAGCCGGCCGCGCTCGTCGTAGCAGCAGTGCTGGGCCGCCAGCGTCGTGCTCTCGCTGGTCAGCGCCGACCTGGCGCACGTTCTCGCCGACGGCTTGTAGATGTCCAGACGCTCCTTTGGCCCACTGGCATCGCGCCAGCGAAACATCTGTCCGTGCCCTTCGTCGAAGACGCTGACTGTCGTGAAGGCTAACCCCTCGGGGTAAACGCAAGGGCAGCTGGGTAATTCTGTCAGTACCTGCTGGAGGTACTGCTGCAGGAAGTCACTCTTGCAGTTGAGCCACTTCTCACAACTGTCTACATCTGTGGAGAAAGACATTGCCAGTGCTGTGAAGATCTTCATTATTTATATAAATGTCACAAAGTGTGGCAGAAAAAACCTGCTAGATGAATATCTGCTATGGTATCACCTCCAAATTGTATTAGTCACAGTAGCATTGTATGTAAAATGGTGTTTACTGTGTGTGTAACTATGTGAACATCTGATCTAGGTCACTAACCTGTGCCAAAAGGTTCTGAACCATTCACCATCTCAAACGGGAACAGATCTGCCACCGAATTTAGATCATCTGCATGAAAAAAAAAATCAAGTTTGTTTCCATCAATGGGAGAGAGCAGAAGATGCCAAAGCTCTAATTTACAAACGGATTACACACACACACAAACACACACACAATATGGAGTTGTGTTTTGTATGTCTGAGCAGAAGATATGTTTACCGGGACATGGCTCCAGGTCACAGGTCCTGGTTTCTGTAGCAGTGCAGGAGTAGCCACACATGCGGGTGCGGATCTGGTGCCCCTGGCCACAGGTCACATTGCAGGAGGACCACGAACTCCACTGCTCACTGCTAGCAGTCTCTGAACAGGGACCAAAACAGATTTTAAAATGAATTAGGGCAATTCTATGTTATGGATGCAAACATAATAGACAGAACTAACTAACTAACTAACTAACTAACTAAATAAATAAATAAATAAATATGCTTGCTTGTTGGTGTGACTACTTTCCACTTGAGTCCACTTTATATTTTAGGCTAAGGATGGATTTAAGGGTGTTGCGTTATACTGGTGTTATGTTCACCATGATCACTTTTAACATGATGATTGTATTGGAAAATTATGATATCGAAAATTAAAATAAAAAACGATCAGCCCTAGATGGAATGCCTGACTTGCAGCATATTAGGTTTAAAAATAAAAAGAAATACTAAAAACAGTTCTCTTACTGTATCTGAAATGTCTTTCATCACAAAAAAAAAAACAATTTGGTCAGTGCGTACATTTTATTGTCTACTGTTGAGTACTGTCACTCACAGACCTCTAAGCAGTGCACTGCAGCTTTGAAAGGCCTCTTTTAAAAGCTCGTTTACCACACTCGTTTAATGGTCTCACCAGGAAAAGGAAAACAACTTCAAAGGAGTGATTAGAGGGGTTGGCAGCAGTTCCCAAACTGGCATACTTGAGGCAAAAAATAGATTTAACCTTTGATTACTGCTGGGTCTGTTGAGGACAACCTATTTACGCTAAACTTTGTCATTGCACCCAAGCCCATACAGCACTGCCTAAGAGCACTGAATCAGAGAGAGGGAGAGAACCAACTTGAGTCTACTGACTCAAAACAGTACATCAAATGCCGAGGGTCGGTTTGAGGAAAACTCCTTGTTTTTGTTTGCTTTCATATGTGACCCACATATCATGCCTTGACAACTGATTTTTAAGTCAAATATCAAACAAACCCACATCTACTGAGGGGGGAGTATTTTTTTCCCCACTGTTTTAACCTTGCCCTTCCTTCTGGTCCCGTAATGAAAAGCCTTCAAGATTATAGATGCACTTTGTCTCAATATTTGACTTTCAAGGCGACAAGGGGGGGACAAGCTGGTTTGGTGTTTTGGTGAAGAAACAAGACTGCCCAGTCGCTTTGATTACAGATATGCCGGAGGATGAGCTGGCGTCTTTTCTTGCCTTTCTTTAATGCATGCAGGCACGCACGCACACACGCAGGCACACAGGCATGCATGTTGTGCCCAGGCCTTTAGGCTTTGAAGGAAGCGCCAGCTTGTTTGCCGCCGTCACTGCAACACACACAGGAATAGACTTCCTGGAGCGTTTTAATTATAGGAGGATTCAACACTGCTGCACATGTGTCTGAGTCCTTCACTTTTTGCGCGTCTGACCACCACTATGACGTCTATCTCTGTTTCATTGCTCGCACACAAGGTTACTTTTGGAGGGGGCGAATGTTTATAAACACTGAGAGAGATGCCTGCCACACACGGAGAGACCTACACACACAGACTTGCATGTCCACAGGAAAACAACTGCATAACACACACACCCATGCACACACCCATGCACACACACATGCATGCACATACACACACACACACACACACTACAAGCAAACTTCAACACATACTCCACTACAATACATACACACTTACCACATGTAGGTGTGCATGTCTACAGGAAACAACACACAAACACAAATAAACATGCATTGTATTTACAGGAAAACTGCAGGCACAGACACACAGACACAGACACACAGACACAGACACACACACACACACACACACACACACACACACACACAGACACACACACACACACACACACACACACACAGATAAAAGACCATAATCATACAATCTTATCTACTACTCCTCTGTGTTCAATTAGGCTACATATTTGCGGGCCATGTGAAGCACTCAACAAGAAATGAATACCAGCACCACCGACCCAACCTCGCGCTCCTGCACAGCACACACAAACAGACAGCGTGCGTCAAACGCTTCCCTTTCAACCGCTTCCCTCTCCTCTCTCCATATCTCTGGCCTCTTCACTTCACCACTCCCCACCCGCCATCTCTCGCCACTCAGTCAGCAGCCAAACAGGAGAGAGACAGAAAAAAAGAGAGAGAGAGAGAGAAAAAGAGAGAGAGAGAGAGAGAGAGAGAGGAGAGAGAGAGAGAGGAGAGAGAGAGAGAGAGAGAGAGGCATGTCGTTCCTTTCCCATCGCAAGAGCGAATCAGGAGAAAACAACAAAAAAAAAAACAACAGAAGCATAATGTTATGCGCGGCCCTGAAAAGGGCCAGCCGAAATTCTTGAACTGGCTCAATGAGGGCCAAGCTGCACAAGCTAGGGGCCAGAGGGGCTGCCAGAGTCCAGGAATGGGGGGGGTGGGGGGGTGGGGGGGGATTTTGGGCAGGCGGTGGAGGTTTTTTTTTTGGGGGGGGGGGGGTTAGGGTATGAGGTCCAGGGGGATGAAAAGAGCAGCCGAAAGGCCGCTGTCACTCTGTGTTCCCAATCCGCACCCTTAATTGAACGCAAGTACTGCCACGGCCTGTTTCTATCTCTCTCTTTTTTTTCTTTTTTCCTTTCTTTCTTTCTTTTTTTTTTGTCTGAGGGAACAGCTTCACGCTGCCATTAGCGAGGGGCATCGGAGCAGGGCTCTTCAAAAGGAGAGGCGGCCCTCCTCGCTGGAGCTGAGGACCAGTGTCGACTTCAAAGGCCTCTCAGCGCTTACAAAAGCCCCAGTGGTGCCTGCATACTTCATAAAGTGGAGGGAGGGAGGGAGGGAGGGAGGGAGAGAGAGAGAGAGAGAGAGAGAGAGAGAGAGAGAAAAAAGAGAGACAGAGAAAAAAAGACAGAGAGAAAGAGAGACAGAGAAAGAGAGAGACAGAGAAAGAAAGACGCACACAGAGAAAAACAGAGAAAGAGAGACAGAGAGAAGCAGGGAGGGAGACAGAGAGAGAGACAGAAACTGAAAGAATAAGAGATGCTCTGTCAGCAATCTGCACGCCCTGGCTGCCCTGAGTCCTTATCCTATACTGAGATTTTAACTATGCAACTTTTAAAAATGTTGCATAATTTTTGCCATTATTTTCCTATTTTCCCTTCTTGTCACCAATCCCTATTGGTGTGTGCCCTATTTCCCTAGACTATTGTAGTACTACTATCTATTACTGCTACTCCGTGTTGGCGGGACTAAACTCATAGCAGGCCTTTACGCAGCACTGTCAACATTTCCTTGAGCTTGAGGCTTTCGCAAAATACTTCCTCTCACTACTGGAACTAAGCGCGTTAGGCGTGCAGAGGTTTTAGAGTCAAACTGAGCCCAGCTGCTCCGTCTGGCTTGAGGAAGTTTGTATGGCCTCTTGGCTGGTCAGCATGCCTGTGACACTTGCTCACTCAATCGCCTACATAGCATAGCAAAGATGGTCTGGCCCCATAGGTAGCCCTCACATTCCTCCTTACTCTTGGCACACATAAGCACAATAAATTACAGTCCACTAGTTGGCCAGCTCGTGTATCCAGTGGCTACCATCTGTATTACATAGTGGCTACCAGAGGTTGCCCACTCATGAGGCATCATTTATTGTGCTAGATGGGATGAAGTGTAAGTGGAAGGTGTGGACCAGCCACCTCTGGCCAAGACCAAACACTGCTAAGTGGGTGCTCAATCAATTGTTGAAATTGTTGTTCAGTGGCTCACCGTCGTATCCCTGTGTGGCATCCCATCCCTCGTTCCAGTGGTTGTCCCAGTCCACACCCACACCGCTGGGCAGGGGCTCCCCGCTGTCGTACTCCAACGGGTAGTCGTCCTCACCACCGGCGCCCACATCCTCCAGGGGTGAGCGGCCTGTCCCGTCCTCGTTTGAGTCCGAGTCTGTGTAGCCCCAGAACAGGGGCCAGAACAGCTTCTTCCCCCCCAGCCAGTCCACAGTGGATGAAGGGGAGGAGGAGGAGGAGGAGGAGGAGGAGGAGGAGGGGGAGGAGGAGAAGGAGGGGGAGGCAGCAGACGTGGTGGATCCCGACGCTGGAGAAGAGGAAGTGAGGGAAGGCCACTTGTTCTTGGTTTCACTGGGCAGCTCCATCTCTACTTCCATCTGAGGGTCGTCAACCACTTCAATAGTGACCTGAAGAACACACATTTGATTCAGTGAACTCTTTTAGTCGCTGTCAACAAGTAAAAGTCCTATCTATTAGGTCCTATCAGTGCACACAGGTGATGTTACTGATTAGCTCATCTTCAATCACATGGTCTTGTGAATAGTGGACCAAATATGTGGTTTGGCTTTTCACTCTCCAGATTTCCTCGTTGACATTGTAGATGTATTACTTTATCTCAGGTTAAGTATCAAAAAGCATGTTTTGGCCCTGCATCAATGGTTTTTAATGCCTTAAACCCTGTCTAGAGAAAACCACCATCCATTGCTCAAGAGAAACAGCACTCCAGTTAAAGACAGAGACTGAGATCATTATACACATGAGGAGCCAAGGGCAGAAGAAAAATAGAACCCTTCAAAACACATTCAAATGATTTCCTGTCTGCAGAGAGCAGTGTCTGGAAACAACCTGCTGGGCCTCAGACTCTGTGGCCACGGAGTCAATCGAGCGCAGTTCCCCCTGTCTCTGCTCGAGCTGTGATCGCTTATCATGCCTAACTACTTACCCATTAGGGGGTGGATGACTCACGCTGGATGCTAAGTCGCGATCCAAAAGGAGGAGAGGAATTCGATTGGCCATGTCCATCCAGGTTAACACACTCTGACGGACTGACTGGGCAATGGTAGTGTCTTAAGTAACTGAGGAATGCTTCAAGGAGGAATGCGAGAAATGGAGCGGTCAGGGGGTTGTCAAGGTTAATAGCCAATAAAGAGATTTGGGGTGGGTGGGGTGGGGCAGGGGGATGTTAAGGATTGTTTTGTGACCACATCATTCTTTTTTTTTTCTTTTGTAGCAAAACCTAATCTAATCCTATTGCGAAATTGTTTTTTTTTTTTTTTTTGCTTTTTGGCTCGAGCAAAGACAAGGTCTCCTGGTGTAATTTATAATCTCTGACCACATTCACCTGGATGTTTGGGTTCTGGGAACTGATTTCAGCATTGGCCAGCTCTGGAAAGTTCTTCAGGTCCAGGACGAAAGGTTTGGTCTCCTCCTCTGGCTGAGGCTTGGGCAGGACTCCTGGGGAGCGGTGCTGGGACCATCTCCTCTTGTGGCGGTGCCGAGGTGGTGACAGCACACTCTGCACCTGGTTCAGGTGATGCAGTGGCCCATGGGGGTGATGGACGTCCTTGGTAGGCATCTGTGGGTTTTCCTGAAAGAAAAGATTATTTTTGTATTAATATATTCTTTTATATTGATATTAAGAAAGAAAGGAAAGACAGACAGACAGACAGAAGTGAAGAAACAAAAATTAGATAAAACTGAAAGAAAGAAAGAAAGAAAGAAAGACAGAAAGACAGAAAGAAAGAAAGAAAGAAAGAAAGAAAAGCAGAAAATAGAACACTGGAAAAAAGATAATAGTTAATAGTTAGTTATAAAACTAAAAACATTTCAATAGGTTTGTCTAACAAGCAGCTGAAAGGTAGCCATGGTAGAACCATGGGAGACACTATTCCATCCATCATCCTGTCACAATCCAAGCGACAGGACTTTGACTGCACATCACAGCACATTGACTAGCTGTCCCTGATAGAGCAACCATGGCATGGCATGCAGCTCTTTGATACATGGGAACTTGTGCCAAATTCCCCGGGTTTAATGAGATGGGCCATTGAGGCATGGGACCTCTGAGGTGCCTGCTTTGTGTCTGCGATTGCTGTGCCACCGAGATGGACAAGCCGAGCTAAGTTGTGGCACCTCCCTTGAACCATTGCAGTCATTCTCCTCCCGCACCCTGTCGTATAAGCACCATTCACAAGTCCTTTCTACCCCAAAAACACACACACACACACACACACACATACATGCGCACACAAACATGCACACACAGACTTACACACGCACTGTGTCTGTCCAACTATGTCCCTAAAGCTGTTTCATGCTCTTCATAACATTCTTCTGCACAAATCACTCCCCCAATGAATAAAAACCATAAATCAGGACAGGGGGCACACGTGGGCTGCTACCATCTGAAGTTGGGGGTGGGGTGGGTGGGGTGGGCACATTGGGACAGTGGAAAACTAGGTGAAAAAAACAACAGCCGTGGAACAAGCTGTTCTCTTCTTCACTCACCGCGGGCCCTTTGAAGTGTTTTGAAATTATTTTGGGGGACAATATGTTTACATCCCTAAAGTATGTCAGCCTACTGTTTACTAGCGTGCACTTTGCATTTGACCTGCGGGCAGCAGCTCCCAGACCTAAGCGCCGCTCTGTTTGTTCTGACCGACCGAGCCGCTCAAATCAAGGGGTGCCACCGCAAATGTTTGGCCCTATGAAAAATTCCATTTTGGCTGCCCCCCCCCCCCATTGAACAATAGCAGTTGTCTGAAAGGGCCCCCTGTCAATGCCAGGCCCTTACAATCATCCTAAATTCCCAACCCCCCCATAATCGCCACCAAGCCCCCCCAAGCCGGCGGCCCCTGGCCTGAATGCACAGGTTTTACATGACTACTCTGATCAATGTACTCTCACCATTAAATTGCACATGTAGTGTGCTAGCCACAGTCAATGTAAAGATGAACAGCATGCTGGGAGATAAAACATGGTTGGGGGTGAAGGGTGGGGGCTGGGGGGGTGGTCAAGTGTAGTAGCCTAGATTTATGGGAGCAGCCATATCAAAGGCCTCCAATACCAGGCCATTTCCAAACCATTGCGTAAGAACAATAAACTGTGAAAACCCTTTCACTATTGCCTTTGAAATGTTACCCATACACACACACACACACACACACACACACACACACACACACACACACAAACACTCACACACAAAGATGGATGTTTTTTTTTATATATAAATATATATTTATGTGGGACATCTTAACTGCTTTCCATTCCCACAAAGATTTGAAGGCAGGAAATTCCATGTTAATGGAAAGAAAGAGAGAACACTATCAGCACTGTGACCTCCGACCCCTCTCTCTCTCTCTCCTTCTCTCTCTCTCTCTCCCTCTCTCTCTTTGCCCCTCTCTCCCTCTCCTTCTCTCTCTCTCTCTCCCTCTCTCTCTTTGCCCCTCTCTCTCTCTCCTTCTCTCTCTCCCTCTCTCTCTCCCTCTCTCTCTTTGCCCCTCTCTCCCACTCTCTGCCCTGGTTATGTAAGTGCCCAGTATTGTCCTGCATTACTGTACTACACAGGGCCCCAGCCCCTCCTCAATCCCCACCACAACCACCGCCGTCATCCTGTTAGCACAGCAGGACATGGAAATGTGCACTGTCATACTTAGTGAGGTGTGCAAAGGAGACCCAGAGCAGAGCAGAGCAGAGCACACTGGTCCAACATGTACAGCGTAGCGGTAACGCTACAGTGAGAATGATTTTGAATTTGTTTTGGCAACTTTTGATCATCTTGGGGAGGACGGGGAGCCTTTGAACACATCCATTAGATACCAGCAAAGACTAATAAAAAAAAATAGAATCTGTAGTCTAATGAATGTTTAAGCATGTCGTCTGGAAAGGTCGAATAGAAATCATTACTGCAAAATACAAAAAAAAAAACATTGAAATGTTGTGCCTAAATAAATAAATCAATCAAACTAAATGTATCTTCAAGTATGATTGTGACCTTTTCATTTCACTTTCAACTATTTCAATGTTTACCTTTTCAAAGATACTACAGCAATACATGCAATGTAAACAATTAGAATTAAAGTGTAAAACCACAATAACTTAAATGCATATTTCAGTTGATAATTAAAATGACTTACCTCAGGAAAACCCCCATCCTGTAGTTTACTGGTTTGGCTATGATGGTATCGGGGGAGACCTTTCACTATCCCAATACAGCAGCCAATGAGAAAAGCGCCCAAGAGCAACAAAACTTCTCTTTTTGCATTAATCATTTCTACCCTTTCTACAAACAAGACACTTTCCCAATGCAACTTGTGCTTAAATCAACGCAATACTTCTGGAGTTTCTAATACTTGTCTGAATTCTGAGAAAAAGATCGCCTTCGAATGGAAATACATGATCAATTAGTTTATGGACATTGGTTGGACAAACTTCGAATTCCTTTCTTCAAGGGTAACTGCTAACAGAAGAAACGAAAAAAAAAACATAAAAAACAAAATCTGCCACAACGTTCAGTACGAGAGAAAACCTACGATAAACGCATTAATAAATATCTTAATTGTGGTAATTCGTTTGAAAGTCCTGACTGCGAAGAGCACTTGTCGAATGCGCGCGACGCAGTCTGTCAGACTTCACAGCTCTCCTCCTGACCATGTGCTACCCGTTAAGTGCGGGTACGTGCGCCTCGGTCAGTGTCCAGTCCGGAGAGAGGCTCAACTCAGTCCACACTGCTTTGGGTTTAAGTAGACCTTTTAAGTCTTCAAACAACGCTTTTGCCCACGCACTCCCCCAGTCCACCGGTGCGTGTTCAGTCAACTAATGCTGTTTTTTTTCATCCAATACAATGACATCTGGAGTTCAAAGTAGGCTGCAAACGTTTTAATCTCCGATGGGTTAATCCATTATCCAATTGAGGCCCCTTTATCCCGAGATCTTGTAGTGGTTAAGATGCTCCAGTCCCAACACGTCCTACTCGGTATTATTGTCTGGCACCTCTGCTTGGCCGACCACAGACTTGCTAGCTGATCGTGACGTTAGGGAGGAGAACCACAGATTAGGCGTCCCGAGAGGAATCGCAGTAAGCAATGCCACACTTCAATTTGTAGCGCCAGAGAATCTACAGCCACCCCCACCTCTCCTCCTCAAAGCCACAAAGGAAACTTCCATTGACTACTGATGCATTGTCCAACTTTAGTTGTGTATCCCCTGCATCACGCTATGGTACGGATACTGAAGCAGTGTTAGGTGGGGTACACAGGATTACAGTGTTGTGTGATTGATGGTATATCCTACAGCTGAGGTGCGGATGTATGTTTGAAGCATGTTTATTGAAATTGTCTTTAAATCCCGAAAGCTGACCATTTTTACATGTTTGTATCAAAATCAATCAAAAGTACATAATCTGTGGCAACCACAGGAATCTAATAGCTTTTCCAATAATTTCCATCAGAGCGCTTTAAACCAGTATATTACCGACCGGCCTGTCTCCACGCCGTCCTGCTTTATGCTCTATTGTGTGTTACTGAGCTCATAGGTAATAAGGAGGTGGCATTTTTCTTACGATGTATACTTTAAAAACAAGACCCTCTTCCCAACATTCCCATCACTTTTCATTTATTATTATCCAAGAACCAAATACAAGGAAAACTGGTTGGGCAAGTATATTTTTTAAAAGCTCAGAAAAAATGTCTTCTTTCACTTTTGAGTAAGGATAACGCATAGAGTAAGCATAACGCATATGAGGCACACGGATCAGAGCTCGCAATCGTGAGGCCAACGTTGTCCTTAAGCCGAAACTGCTGATAAGGAGCCAAATGACATGGCGACATCTAGGGGACATTAACCTCAATAACAAGAACTGACCAAAGAAAACTACCAGTGTACACTTGCAGATGAAGAAGGGAGAGCAATAAAGTCATTACACTTTCATTAAGGGATTTAAATAAATGTTCTTTTATTGTTTACTTGCCATGTTGGTACTAACAGATTTTAATGAGGTCACACAGATCAACAAATAAAATCACAGTTATTGATATGAAACAAAACATGTAGTTTTAGCCATCAGTCTGATTGGCTGAAATGACTGACCAGTTAATCATTGTGGAAACAGTGAAAACTAATATGAAATTTCATGTTAAAAAAAGTACAAAGAGACAAAAACAACAACACAAGTAAAAGATTCTGGAATGCCCTTTGGTATTCGGTACGAAAACCATAACAGCACAGTAGCATTATAAGGTCCACAGTGACACTGAAACTAGTCGCTTCAGTGACTACGTCATCTACGCATCGTACAGCTACGCAAGTATGCATGCTCGTCAGTAGTACGCGCACTGATAACGCAAACTTTCAGAGCTGCCTCAGGGAGCTTTAAGAACAAGTGTCAGACACAGGACCAGAGTCACAGACAATATGACTTTAAAAACCTTAATAAATTAATAAGATAATCTGTACATCAGACAAGCATTTCACACATGCAGTATCGTCATATGTTCAGATGGGGGCACCTCATACAGACATCAATGCTTCCCAGACCACCACTTCAGAAAGAAAATGCAAAAAGCAATCAGTGAAAGCCAGGATATCAACTTCTGCAGAACTGATAAATGTCATATACTACACAGCTCTGCCTTTGTTTGAAGAGTGCAAACGTTTTTTTTCTTTTTTCCTTTAAAAGAAGGCATTAAGACTTAAAAAATAGTAAGCCCACATTCCTCTGGACAGCTAAATGCTTTCAGCTTTGTGGCGAGAATGCTTGTCATACTCATCCCCCCAACCCTTTAACCATCTCATGCGAAAGTGGACAAGGGAAAAAAATCGCACAGAAAAGTCCCAACCGACGACAGGCACCTGCTCCTCTGGTGTTGCTACGGCAACGAGGTCAAGTAGTGGAAGGCAATCGCAAGTTCAAGGTCAATGCCAAAAGAGTAAACACTTCCAGTAAGAGAAGGATTCGAAAACAAGGTTTCAAGTTAAGACACAAACCACACCAGAGGACATGGTGGTGAGAAAAATGTACGAACATGCTTTTGATGGAATGAAAGCACTGTTTAAAAAGTAAAAAAAATAATAATATGAAACGTTCATATTGTTTGTGGCTTTCAAGGGTTGTAACAACTAGTGATTTATGTTCCAGGCTCATGACAGTTCGTTCAGTCATCATGCCCATCATGACAATCAAATCTCAGTTTACAAAGAACAGTAAAATGGAACATATTACATGTGGTGGGGGTTACAATTAAAAACACAAAGGACTAAACAAACAGGAAATGTACAGGCTTTTCTTTGAAATGCTATACTCTTGCTAACAATCCTGAGAATCTGCTTTATACATCATTCTCTTGTGATAATAATAATAATAATAATAATAGAAATTCTTTTCCAGTCATGACACAAACAAAACAAAAAACAAACAAACAAAAACAGACAAACCATTTCATTCTGTGTTGCAAGTTACGCATCCCACACAACCTGCCAACACACCGGACAGCAGAGATTGAGTAACAAACTAGTGACAGACAGGAACTTTGTCAGGAAAAGACACTAAAATGGGGGAGCTGAACCAATTAGGACATGAACGCCAACAGTTTAGTAGTGGATGGTCGCATCTCATCTTGTCTCCTCTCCTCTCATCTCACGGTCGTGTAGTTGCCGTCTTCAGTCCTGGCTCTCCAGGAAGGATGAGGCCTCCTCCAGAGGAGACTGCCTGCCGTGTCGGGAGTACTTCACCTGGAGCAGATCCCCCACTTCACTGATGGCGTTTAATGCCTGAGGAGACACCAACGAAAAGAAAAAAAAGACAGAAACTGAGTTAAAAGACGAAATTAGGCTCTTTATATGCGACTCAACAGACTTGCAAAAGGCTTTGAGTCATCAGCAAAACAAACTGCAACAAAGTCAGAGAACTCTCCAGGAAACGGACTGGGTGACTCATAGCGCTGTTAACACTCCCAGTGTGATTTCTCAAAGGCGAGTGCATCTATCCATCTCAAAACGAGACAGAGTCAAGGACTTTGTGTGAAGTGCAGAAATCAGGCCGACTTGCAATGTGCCAACACAACAGTCCTTACTTGACCGCCTGCCCCCCGCCTACCCTTTTGTTATCCCTCAGGATAAAGGAAAGTGATCATAAGAACATGGAGAGAGACCGTCACTAGTGAGACAGTCTTGAGACAGAGAGAGAGAGAGAGAGAAAGAGAGAAAGAGAGAGAGAGAGAGAGAGAGAGAGAGAGAGGGAAAGAGAGAAAGAGAAAGACAGAAAGAGAGAACGAGAGAGAAAGAGAGAGAAAGAGAGAGACAGAGCGAGAGAGAGACAGAGTGAGAGAAAGTGTCTCTGCTTTTTGACTCAGCAGGAAGGGTGCTTGCGCATGAAAGGTAAGGCCTTGTGTGGGAGCAGAAGAAGAAGAAGAAGAAGAAGAAGAAAAAAAAAAGAAAAAAAAAATGCAAAAAGCTGTCAGCCACTGGACATGGTCCGAGCTGGGAACTGAACTAGGCACACCCAGCCCAAAGATCCCACGGCCTGGGACGCATTAACCTTTGCTTTGAATGTGTCTGATATTTCATACTGCAACGGAGAAGGATTTTAGATCAAGGAGGTCAGCATATCACAGTGCATGGGAAAAAAAAAACCTAAATGTCTTTTCTGTTGGCTGGAGCCACAGATGAGATGCTGGTTGGAGCTCTGTGGAACCAACTGGCTGAAGCTCTTTCGTGCTGCACGATTCATTTTCCCTGCGATGGAGCGTGTGCTTTCCAGTGGCTTGGGAGCATTCAGGAACAACTCCAAGCAGGGCCACTGATTGAGGTGGCCCGTATAACCTCCAGAGAAGGTTGCACGCCCACTTTGGTGCCATCTAACCAAACAATGCACAATCAAAGGCCATGACGACTTTGGGAGAATGGGGGTGGGGGGTGGCCAGTGCCAAGCCAATTCCTCCTTTGCCAAGTATTTGGGACACTTTATTCGAGGCAGTCACTCTCATACAGGATGGGGCGGGTACAGCATTCACTTTGTCCGTCCTTCTTACGTTATTCTAGTGTAGGGCTCGTCTTTGCTTGCCTCGTCTTACACCCCTCTCATTACATAACTTTATGGCTCGGTCAAAGAGAATGTCGTTTTCTGATTGGCTGGCGCCGTGTGCGTTAATTCTGTCAATGTCCTATACAATGGTAACTACCATATAGGATAATTTAAGGGTTCCTTTTCTGCCCTATTTTTTAACGACAGATTGCAGACAAGGATTCCTAATTGTAAAGGCATTATACGATAGTTGAGATATTCCGACATAACATTTAAAAGTTTCCTAAAGTCTCAAGTGTGGTAACCGGGCCATAAGCAGGATAACAGCCTTCGAGACCCCACTTCGCATCGGGAAGTCATTTGTCTGCCAGCGTTGATCAATTGCGTCAAACGCACGCCTCAACGGCTGTTATCCCTTACGTAATATAATGTCGTCAAGAGTCTATCAAAGGCTGGGAGAAGGTCTAAGGACTCACCGTGTCAAGCATGTCTCTGGTGTGAGCGGCTGAGACGCAGAACCGTGCCCGTGACTCGATGATGGGTGTGGCCGGGAAGCCAACCACCACTGTGCCAATGTTCCTCTTCAACATCTCCCGACCAAACGCACTGAGAAAGGGAAACAGAATGAAAGAAGAGAGAGAGAGAGAGACACATACATAGAGGGAGGGAGGGATGGAGAGAGAGAGAGAGAGAGAGAGAGAGAGAGAGAGAGAGAGAGAGAGAGAGAGAGAGAGAGCATTTTAGTTAGCAGAGATATTTGCTTTTATTTCCGTCAAAATTGAACATGTTTAATTAAATTCTCTGGGCTATTCTTTGTTACTGAAATCAATGCCCTTCCTACCCCCCACCCCCCACCCCACCCACACACACTCACACACACATAGAGAAGACAGAGAGAATGTATTATGTCAGCCAGCTCTTCCTGTGACGGCAGCAGCCATGACAGCAGACATAGTCCAGACCAGAGTGCAGTGCGGAGACTCACCCAATCTTGGCAGGCATGTAGAGCATGAGGGGCACCACCGGGGAGTCTTCATTTCCGTAGATGATGAAGCCCAACTCCTGCAGCCTCCGCCGGAAATAGGTCGTGTTCTCCGAGAGCTGTCGGAGACGGTCCCGACCTAGGATTAGAGGACACAAATATGATATGAGTACATAGTATGTACAGATGAATAGAAATTCATTATGTTGATTGCTTTTAACGTTGCTTGTCTGAGAGGGGAAAAAAAGATCTGTTGTATAAGGTTGCAGGAATGTTGTTACATTCCACAAAGGAAATGAGATGGATAATTTCAAAACATCTTTTTGAAATGCAACTTTATTGTTTCAAGAACACAAGGGGGCTACAAAACCTCTGTTGAGTAGCACGAACAAAAAGAGAATGGGAATGAGACCAAGAGAGACAGACAGACAGAAAGACGAACAGACAGACAAAAAGAGACGACATTCCCGTGGGACAGTCAGTGCTACGCGTGGAACGTCCTGTCTT
Organism: Setipinna tenuifilis; assembly: GCA_030347295.1. Lineage (NCBI taxonomy): Eukaryota > Metazoa > Chordata > Actinopteri > Clupeiformes > Engraulidae > Setipinna > Setipinna tenuifilis. The sequence continues at coordinate 22,418,560 of CM059282.1, forward strand.
TTATTCTGTGCCCTGGACTCCCCAGTCTAAGAGCAGTGCTTGCCAGTGCAACAACAACAAGAAAGCCCACGCTGTGTCTCGTATTTCACCACAATAGGATGGCCCTGCAAATTTTTTCAGTGAGATCAGAGATGACCAATCACTCCCACAGGTGTTCCACATACCCCACAGGGCTGGACAGACTGACTGACTCCGAGAGGGAGAGAGGTGTCATGGGTCAGGTGGGGACTTTAGCCAATAGTGGATAGCGCACAGTGGATCGTGTGTGGTGGAGCAGTGAACTGACCACTCAAAACAGAACTCACTAGGAACTGGGTATGCTCTGGAGGAGAAGCAAGTTTGGTTAGTTTCTTCCACTGAACCTTTACGGTTAATGGTCCTCCTACCTGCCCTTCCAGCTTGGTCCAGAACACAGCGGCATGTCTGGTCTTTTTATCAAACCACAACAGCACAGATCACCCACCCAAGTCTGTTCATTGACCTAAACCGGCAGGTATAGGTTTTGCTTGAATCAAACAATAGTAACTGACAATTAGCTAAATAAGTGACTTCAGGCTCTGTACCTGCCCATATAAAGTACATTTTACAGGCTTATTGTTGTTTTATCAGGCATTGTGCCTTTGACAAGAACGTCGCCCTGGCTTTGTCCTCTCCTCACACAAGGCCATCTCAATCAAAACTGTTCTCCTTTAGTAGAAACACCCCATCATGCAGACCTAGACATGTGTCTATGGCAAAACTATGTATGCGGAGAGCTGCCATTGTTCTTGTCTGACCGGTCATTCACCTTTGCTATACTTCTACAACCATAATGCATTGTCATTATTACCATGCCAGTGAATGAGGGACTGGTAGACAATTGCAGGTGGCCATTTAAAAAAAGGATGAGCCACAATGTCAAGGGCGTGTCTGAGATGAGAGCAGGCCACAAAAAAAAAAAAAATCACATCTGACACATCTGAATGGGAAAAACATGTTTAGTCCATCAGTTCAGATAAAGATGCAAGTTACACGTATAACTCACAACATGACGTGGCACATAGGTTCCAGTGATCTGTACCGCTTTAATAATAATAAAAAAAAACTCAGACAATTCAAAGACCACCAGATGTCAATATCAAAAGAAGTAGGCTTTTGATCTGAGAAAAAAAAGAAACAAAAGTGCTAGTCAATTGTCAAAGCAAAGCATTTTTTGTCATGTTCAGACCATCAGCAGCCATCTGGTCATACACAATAAATACCACAGAGTTCACGCTTGCTACATGTAAGAAGAATGTCCCTGATTTTGTGTGTTGCGTTTCTTCTGTCCCCTTTTCCACATAGCATGAACATCTCAGTCTCTCTCTCCTCTTCCTTCTCACCCCCCCCCCACACACTCTCTCTCTTTCACTCCCTCCCTCCCTCCCTCTTTCAACACCTTCAGAGACCGGGTCCGGGGCTCGACACGGAGGCAAAGAGCTTCCAGATGTGGCCGGCGAGGCGCAGCGTGGCGCTCCCCTCTTCCTCCCCACGGCAGAGGCGTCCAGATGGGTTTCAAAGGGACGCCGCGCCGGGGCCTGTCTGTTTGATGGACGGCCATCAGGAGGTCCCTGGATCAAAGCAGAAGGGCCCGGGGTGGGGCCCCCGCTCCACAGCACACGGGGAATGGATACAGGCACTGCTATGGGTGGGTGGTGTTGGGGTGAGTTGAACCAGCACAAACACTTTTTTCTTTCCAAACAGTGGAAATAAAGTTTGGTTTGGATGTTTTGATGCTGGGGGGGATCAATACTTTATCCTCTCTCATTCTTTCTTTCTTTCTTTCTTCCTTTGTCTAACCTTTCATCTGTTTATTGACATAGGGAAGAGGGTGATACCAGTGCACAGAGGGTATGGTTCATCCCTGTTCAGTCCACACAGAAACAGCACGCAATCCTCGTTTCAGTGGAAAGCATGGCAATTACAACAGCCTCTGTAACAACAATAATGTATGAATGTGCTAGTTGTCTAAATATGAATATCTAAGAGATTATATATATTACATATATTGCTATCTCAGTGTTGTCCTGGTAGAGAGCCTAAATCTACTGGAAATGGTCTGCTGATAGTCCTTTGGGTCAAAACCACATGAGAAGAAATGTCATTATGCCTCCCAAGACTGACATGACCTCCATTTGGATAGTGGATTTGTGTCCCATCATACATTTACTTTATTTTATTTCAGTGTTATTATGTCCAATTAAATGTATTTAAGATTTTTAGCTTGCTTATTTTGATTATTTGAAAGCATGCTGATTAATAATGTATGCATGATAAGATGATGGATCAAAATATCAATTTGAACTTGAACTTGTGTTAAACATACTGTCTACCATCTTGGAAGTTTTAGGCATGTTTGTATTTGATGTATTTTTCACATATTATAATTACAATGCTACTTGTAAATGATATACAAGATCATGGTCCACCAGAACTGTAGACATTTCAAGAGCCAAAAGCTAGTATGTGGAGCTTGTTTTCAGTGCAGACATTGACAATAAAATAACACAAAGGCGGAAGACAACTCTACAAGTTCTATGAGATGGTGAAAATCTACTAATGGAAATGTCTGCTGGAAGTAAAGCAAAGCCAGAGATCAATATCGTGGATCAATACACAACTGTGTGCTGTTGGAAAGAATCCTTGTTGTGTGTGTTGGAGAACTAACTCAACAGTATGTTGAGAGTGTTGGTTTGTACAGCCAATACTCATACTGGATCAATTACTTCTTCTAGGATTCTCTATCCAGCTAAAACTTCAAAGCAGTGAGGGAAACCTGTTAAGTTTCTGTGACCTGACCTTGAAATAAATCAAATTTCATTTCAGCTTTAGTTTTTGGACTGTTGCACAGGCAAGACCCAGGTGGCTACAACAATGTCTTGCAAAACAGCACACTTGTTCCAGCTGAGAGATGATGTTAAAAGGTGAAAACATTAAAAAACAGGGAGGGAAAAAAGCCGATAATGAAGAGGAAACCAACTTTTGGTTGCAACCTTTGCTTCAACTTTGCAAACAAGACAGAGAGGCTCAGGGAGAGTTATGTAAGCTTGCTTTAGTACATGACTTACTGACTAACCAAAGTGCCTTCTCAGACTAAGGGCATCATGCATTATGCAGTGTACAGGTACACTGTGCCTGTTTTATCACAGGTTATCACTTCAACGTGCCACGTGCTGTGGTTTCAATGTTCCAAGCTTGTCCCCCCACCCCCCCCTTGTCCCCAGTAAACAGTAGAAACAGTGTTTGAAAAGGAAGTGCTGCCATCTTGTGGGACTGAAATAAAATGCAGTTCAAAGTATTTTTTCTCTCTCTAATGCTCACAGCATACTCATTGTTAAACTCTTTCAGGACCAATGTTATGTGTGTGTGCTTGCGTGTGTGTGTGTGTGTGTGTGTGTGTGTGTGTGTGTGTGTGTGTGTGTGTGTGTGTGTGTGTGTGTGTGTGTGTGTGTCTGTCTGTCTGTCTGTCTGTCTGTCTGTCTGTCTGTCTGTCTGTCTGTCTGTCTGTCTGTCTGTCTGTAAGGTGCAACAGACGGCCCCTCAAGACTCACCAAGGTTCGTGCCATCTTCTCCCATAATGCACTTCATAGAAGTGATGATCTGCTGTGCGACTGGCGGAGACATGGACGTGGCGTAGACCGCACTGTGGGAGTGGGACCGCAGGTACTCGATCAGCTCCTGCGTAGCAACAAACAAAAAAATTATTTGTCAACAATGTTACCATGCCCTGATGAAGGCCTAGTATTCCATTTGCCATTTTTTTGTACGATTATTATAGGCTACCCCATGCATTAAAAAAAGTTTTTTTTTTTCAAATGTATTTCCTCCACTCTGCCTGGAGTTGACTTGTTAATAATGTTACTTTAAACTTACAATCCGAGATAAATCTATGTAAAACACTATACAGATATACATTTTTGACAGCATGTACACCAGCATAGCACATACTTTAAATCTGGTGACCCTTTCAAGTAACAAGATTGCCATGTTACAGAAATGAACAAAACTCAATGCCTACTTTAAGTGAAGGCTACAAATACCGTGCTCTCTAACCTAACAACTACAGAACATTTCTTGTAACATTAAATGTTTCCTTGCCCTTTTGCCACCAATGTAGCCGCCAGCTGCTCCAAAGCTCTTGGTGAAGGTCCCCATCATGATGTCCACATCGTGCGGGTCCAGACCGAAGTAGTCCACCACGCCTCTCCCCCTGGGTCCTAGTGCCCCGATGCTGTGGGCCTCGTCCAGGTACAGATAGGCCTTGTACTTCTTTTTAAGGGCGATGACCTCTGGCAGCCGCACAATGGAGCCCTCCATGCTGTGGGTAGACACACACCAGGAGGAAAACCATGGTGAAGGCTCTCTCACACACACTCTCTCTCTAGACAATGTATGGTGGCATGTATAGGCAATATTTTGTACATTTCTTTTAGGTGAGTCTGTTTGGAAAAACGTGAGTGGCATAATTCCAAAATTCCATTCAATACATTATGAGTCTGTTTGACCAATTGACCGTTTCACCCCTGCTTTGTGGGAGAAGTAACTCTGGGTATGACCAGTGGTAGGATTGGCTTTAGTAAGGAGGGGAAGCCCTTCTTTACTCACAGTGGTCAATATCTCACTCTATTATATTACGATGGTGGTCAAAGGAAGATTTAAGCAACTTCTATGGAGTACCTGTAAATACCTTCCACCAGGATAAGGATCTTTTTCCAGGGCCGATGTGTTCGAGGTTGCCCGTGCACTATGGCGTCCCGCAGTAGTTTTTCCAGACTCTGCATATCTGGGATAGAGACGAGACGGAGAAAGAACGCAAGAAAGCAAGAAAGAAAGAAAAAGAGTGAGAAATAAATGCTCACAGTCAAGAGTCTACATTCAACTCCACCCAGAAAGAGCATTTCAAGTATCCGTGTCGTTCATCACCGGGCCTGGTAGTGTCCAGGGATCAGTCAACTTTGCTGTTCTGATACAGGAAACTGCTCTGTGTACAACGCCTATGGTTTTAGTTTCATCACACGTGATTCAGAGATAATATCCTGGCAGAAACTCAAGCTGATAACTTTGTACGTGTGCAAGATAAGAGGGTGTGAGAGAAGAAAGGGGAGGGAAAAAAAAAAAAAAGACACCTACTGTTGTGTTTAAAGACGCGGATGGTGGATCCAGACAATCTCGCCCCAAGCACCAGAGAGGCATGGTTCAACTCATCGCTCAAAATCAGACAGCCCTAAAAAAAGGAGGGAGATAGAGACAGGAAGAGATGGATGGATGGAGAGAAGAGGAGAAAAAATAAAACAGAGAGAGAAGGGATAGAGACAGAAAAACAGAGGGAGAAAAAAAAAGAGTGGGAGAGGATAGAGAAACAGAGAGAGAGAAGGAAAGTGAGAGATGCAAAGAGAGAGAAGGCAGAGATAAAGAACGACAGAGAGAGAGAGAGAGAGAGAGAGAGAGAGAGAGAGAGAGAGAGAGAGAGAGAGAGAGAGATGTCTGTGTTTAGCATGTGCAGTGTGTAAACTAGAAGGAACAGTGCCCTTCACCCTTGTGTGCTATCAACGTATGGGTCCATAAAATAATCTCCTGCTCTAAATATAAACAAACAAGTGCCACTGTGGACTCACATCTGCTCCTGACGTCATGAAAGTCAATGACGGATGGAGGCAGTACTTTTCCAGTCATGCTACCATGCCTAAAGTGCATTAAATGCAGTGAGTTATTACATTGTCTTTCCTGCGTTTCACCTCAAGTCATACAGAAAGCATAATCACTGCGACATTTGACCAAATCCCTGTTGTTGCGACAGCCGCAGTGCAGCAGAGGGTCATGTGTAAAAGCTCCTGATTCGGTCAGTGCCAGTAAAAACTGCAGGCAAACAGGAAGTTGATGTGTGACTCAGAGGGCAGTGCGTACTTCCCATGAACCTCTTGCGCGAGGCGCCATGGTGGCGGCTGGACCTGACATTCTCGAGGTCTGCGCTTGAAAACAGGAGGTATGTGGAACACTACACCCTCTCTTGTGTCAACTGAACAACCATTAACAATAAGCTTTCATAACATGAAAACAGAAGCAATAGCTCCATTAGTCTTCTGAGGATTATGTTTTTTTTGAGGAATGTTGTAGTCGGTTCAGCAATGGGTTTTAGGTTTCCTATAACAAAGAAAGCAATGAAGTGAACACATACTTTGCCAGCCAACGCGGGAATGTTCATTGAGTTTGTGGCGAAGCCCATTCCGAAAGCCATGGATGCCTCGACGCCAAGGAATCTGGCTACTAGGTTTTCCAGCTCCTCATGCTTATCCAGGTTACCTGTACACGGAACACATGAAAATGTCAACACCAAACATCATGGTAACCTGACCATCATATGATAAACAACTTAGCCAAGCATTTAATAACCAGGGCTCTGGTTTAAGCACATGGCTTAGTTACTAATCCTGGGAAAGTAGCGAACGAAAAGTCCTCTGGTTTTGCTTTGCGAAGAGAATGAAGCCTTTTGGCTCTTCCTTTAGGGGACTTTACTAATTAATTAGAGTTAACTTACACAGGTTTGTAACTAAACCATGCGCTTGACACAGGGCCCAGGTCATACGAGTCCTTTCACTGGCAAAGGCTTTGGCAAACAACATACAAGTTCTCACTACTATTGGAAGACTACTGATTTACTACTTTTACTCTGGATTTCAGGAGCCTACAAACCTCGTCCTCATGGGGATCAACTGAACTTATGTTTAGGTAAAGTTAAGTTAGATAAAAATTCAGCAATGTAAGTAAACTAAGCTAAAATACCAAGAGGATGCCAGAGAATGCCAGTTTTGGGTAAACAGTGTTTATTTTAATGTTGCCATGAGGTAGCATTGGCTAGTGATTAGCTGAAGCAATTACCCATTTCATGCCTGGTGCTGTTGACCCCGACGCCATACTTCAAGGTGGCCTCTGCAGATTCATCAGCACACAAGCCAGTGTTCTCAGCAAAGCCCAGGTAATTATATGACCCCATGTTTATGACATCCTTGATTACCCTGCCCGTGTGTCTGCAGATGGAAACGAAACACAAAAAAAGTATGTAAGACCCCACCTCTCTTCACAAAAAACATACTCATAAAGGTTTCTGACCTTCACAACTCTGGGCGTATATTTTTCAGTGCAAATTGTATGCCGCAGCGGGAGAAGGAATGCATTTTTTTTTGTGATTCTGCCCAATGATCCGCTTTTAATTTTGTGCCTCAGCAAGTTGTCCCACTGTGATGATAAAACTAGAAGCAGTGCCCCTGTTGAACACACACACACTGCAGTCTATTCATCCTTATTATTTGCTTGGTTACTTCCCTGCTCCGCTTCTGTAACCAAATATTTACCTTTGCCAAGAATAAATACGCCAGAATAACCGGGACTATCTGGAGAGAGTAGCCATTTATATCAATAACTGGGGGATTACGAGCCATCCCATCACATCGTCTGCCCAGCTCAGCTGCTGCTGCTGCTAATAGCATCAAACGGTTCTTGTAGACAAATAGATCCAGTGCAAGCAAACAAACAAAGGCCCGGTGCTGACATACAACAGATATTAAGCCCCTATCCTTGGCCTATCCGCTCTCGTGGGACTGCCGTGTAGATCCGCATTCATCTCCGTAATGCGACTCTCTGCTAATGGGGCGTGCTGCCACTCACTCAAAGGTCCAGTTGTAGTCAGGGGTGACACGCTCCACCAGGTCCATCCGGGCTCCTGGAACACTGCAGATGGGCCGGTTCCAGTTATCCCGGATCCTCATGTACAAGTTCCTGGTGTAGAAGTTCTCAAAGTCCTGGTACAGGGGGACAAAGTCCTACAAAGACAACAACATTTTTGTCCTTTAAAATACTATAAAACATATCCAAAACAATTATAATGTAAAATTATTTGGATTTAAGTCGTTTTAATTATACTGACATTTTGTTTGTGGGTTTACAGCAATGTTGACTGGCAGATAACAGTATACGAGGATTTTTTTATTGGTCACGTACATGGTTACATAGTAAACCATAGTCAAATAAAAATCTTTCAACATTGTAATATTACATAACATGACTTGAAAAATGCTCTCTTCTACAGTGCGTAGCCTAGGCACTTAACAAAACAATCCTGCAACGTGACCACTATGTTACTGCTTGTAAATTAGTGACTGATGTTGAAAGATGCAGGTGATGGTTGCTGATTGTGTGCGTGTGTGTGCGTGCGTGCGTGTGTGTGTGTGTGCTCTACCTTCTGCTCCTCGCGTTCCCTAGCAACGTGGCACTTCTCGATTTTCCAGTCTCTGAGAAAGTCGCGGAGGTATCCGAAAATGGTGAGGATTCCGTATCCCATGTACGTGAGGACAGCCACGAGGAGAGGTGTCTCCTCGAATGACTCCACAAACGGCTTGTTGTAAAGTGCAGCGTTTCGGGAGACATGGTGGCTCTGAATAGACTAACCAACCAACCAACCAACACACACACACACAGACACACACACACACACACAGACAAGTCAGCATAGCACAGGCACCCCCTCAAACACATGGCAAGTCAAGTCAAGATGACAATCCGTCAGTCATCAATTAAGCCTCAGTCTGACACAGACTACTTAGAAACAAATTTCATTTTTAAATCCCCTTTAAGAAGTGTTCCATCACATACAATGGAAAAAAAAAAGTTTTTACACTGCTCAGGACACACACTTGACTTATGATATTACTTACGACCCTCCTGCACTTTCTCCTTCATTGATCTACCAGACACCCATCTAGAAGACCTTTGAAGACAGGGCTGTTTCAGGTAGATGTGTGTGTACACAGCACATAGGAGTCAGCTGATGACAGGCTGTTAGATAACTTAGCTCTGGCCCTTGACTGCAGGCCCAACCTACTTCTTGCCGTTTCATCAGAGGCACACAAGACTGTGGCCCCTTTGTCCTTTTAATGTCCCCAAATCAAATGATCCCAAAAAGGGGGGGGGGGGGAAACAACAAACAAAAAAATCACAAGTCAGTGGCTCCATCAAGTCGCTCATTAAAAGCTCTTGGGCTGCTTAGCAACTGCATGTGACTAGTCATGCACTTCTCTGAAATGCCTTTGCTAACAGTGTGTGACTAGGGTGTACACTCGAGTGAGCTTAACATTAACAGTCTCCCACCCAACTCCCTCTGGGCGTAGCGGCCCGGTTACTCAGAAACCAGGCAGCCCTGGGGCCAACATTATAAAGCATACACAACACAACACTACACTACACAGCAGGAACCACTTCATGGACAACTACTGGGATCTGAAAATGGAACACAAGTGTGGTTTTTTGTTGCTGGCAAAAGACAGAGATGTACCATATTTGAGGAATCTTTGCTTCTTCCAGTCAACATAACTATCATTCCTGAGGTTAAAGATGGGAAGCAGAGACTGCCTTGAATACTGGGTAGAAATGCTGGGCTAACAGGACAACAGAAGCTACACTAAGTGACTTTTTTAATGCATATACGTCACTAAAACTTACGAAACACCCCCGACGTAGTGTTCAACATTTCCCAACCTAATAAAACAGGTTAAACAGGGGGTTGAAAAGTTGTGGGGACGCTGCAATAGGAATGAGAGGAGGAAAATTCCTTTTGGATGAGCCGCTCCCTTTGCCCCTGGGAGCGGCGGGGGAAGAAACCTGAAGTGTGCATGAAATGGCCCTCTCAGGTTACCCTAACGTATACTCCACAATGGTGTCAATGTAAACAGAGAAGTGTCACCAATACAACTGACACAACACTATTCAACCTCCACACTGGGTCATTATCGAGGTGTTGCTTCACAACTCGACTGTTTACCATACAATTGTATGGTATGCTTTGGAGTAAACATCTAACTGAGTTGTTCATTAAAATAATGTAAAGTAGTAGTAATCCTAGTAGTAGTAGTAATAGTAACCCTAACCCCAACCCAATGTAGACGGGTAAATCAACTGTGACCCTTGCTTTAGACAGGAATTAAAGCAAAATATGGAGCTATTCGTGTTATGGTTCAGAGTACTGTTTTCGTGACTATGCAAACAAAACAGGGACATTAGAAGGCTTCCATTTAATTGACAGCTAATGATAACTACGGGCGAATTACGTGAAGTTAACATCGGTAACTTCGATTGAAAATGTCGTTAATCGAAGACAGGTAGATATATAGCCGGCTAACTCATGTTAACGCCAGCTTGGTAAACTTTAACTGAACCACCATTCATATTAGCGAATTCCCTCGTTAGCACGAAATTTCCGAATCGTAACGTTACACTGTACATCAAAACTTTTAGGGATAGCGTGTATATACAGTGTTCGAAACTAGGCGTTCACAAATCAATACAGTTTAATGGTTTAGTATTGAAAGCCACAAGCCGGATCACCATTGTGTTTCCGGGTATGCATGCCATACAGCCCTTCCCTCTCCCACACTGCAGTTGCAGCGACAGGGCCTCACCTTCTCCTTCGGCTGGCGGTACTTTTGCAGCTGCTGCTGCTGTTGGAAAAGGCAGTGGTTCTTTACGAAGCCGTTTCTCACAGCCTTCTTTCCGTTGGCGGTTCTGTGACAAGTATCCCCATTTAATAGTTTACTCGTGGAGCTTTCAGTCATGATGGTGAGCTGAAGCCGAGGCCCCGTCTTCCCCAGAGTCTCCAGTTTACTTGGGTTAACGTGAAGTTTCAACGCCGACTCGCTTCAGTCGAGTGAAAGGAAATACCACCGCCCACTACGGTACGAAACGTTAGATTAGTGGATAAAAACGCCCCTCGGAGCAGATAGCGACCAATGGCACGCCATTTCGTCACACAAGGCGCGGCATCGTGTGAAAAATTCAAGAGGAGGCTGTCATGAAATGAAGTCATTGGGAATAACCTGTAATAACCTCAATGTGGGTGTGGATTTTCATAGGTATGGGACCACAACACTCACCATTCATGTCATAGTTTCGCAAAACCTTGCACTTGTCGTTGCGGCTTAGCTTATCAATATCAAGGACAAGGAGGTTTACCTTGAGGGGAATGAATGACTAATGAATGACGAGCAAGGTGTGCCGATTTTCCGCTCATAAAAATGAGGATAGGCATCTTTACATACTTTATTTAAATGAAGGCACTTCTTTTCACCGGTAATATTTCTATTAGCAATTGAAATGATATCCTACAGTGTTTGCTGCTTTTTTTTGACAGATAACCTCTTTCCTAACCCACAGTTAGATTAGTTGTGTTTTGTTATGAGCTTTACCTATGACTACCACATGACGATATGGAGATGGGTGCTAAGAACACTGTATTGGTGTTTGGATCTCTTATGGTAACCTATAAGTCTCTTTGGATTCTCCGGTTGTGATAAGACATGTTTGACGACTCGTTTTACAACAGACCAATTGTAGGCCTACTGAAATGTGTGTGCGCCAGTGGTTGCGGAGCTGTCCTGGCCCACAGTCTTGCTGCTCATCCCCTCCAGCCACTAGGTGTCACTATTGTGCTGCAGCGATAATAGGTAGCCCATATTTGATCAAGGATCAATCAGGGCCTCATCTGCAATTCGGATGGTGTCAGGAAGGCTACATTCTTCAAAACTGACCAACAGAAAGATAATTTTTTATATAAATTATAATAAATGTCTTTGCCATACGTTTGCATGCAAATAGGCTAGTCAAGAATTTGTCTAAGATACTTAATTCAGACCTTCAGCAGGCTAATGCTTAGTCTTGGCTCACATATAGGCAAAGATTAGGGTAATCCTCCTTCCGGTGCAATCTCCCCTTTGTTTGGCAGAGGAGGTAGAATGGAGCTTTAAAGAGATCGGGGCTAAATGTAATGAAATTAGGATCCAGTGAGTCATGTTAATATCGGCGTTCTGGTTGTGATCATAGCAAAAACATTTGCATTTAGCTCAGACAGTATTAACATTATGGTATTAATGTGTTTTGGAATATTTGATATGAAAGCCATTTATCACATTTTAAAACCACCCATTTAGCATGGACCATCTCAATTTATACTCTCATGTCAAACATGGTCCCACAGACATAGGAACATAGTGGAATAAAAGCCGTTACAAGACTCGAAAGACAGTGTGTGTATATATGTGTATAAATATATATATTTATTTATTTATCTCAGTTGCAAGTACTAAGATACAGCTTGGGCTTTGCAATGGATGTTACGGTGGTCTGGATGTGAGCACAACATTCTTTGAATCAATCTCCTCTCTCATGTTCTTTGACACCTTATCAAGAGCACAGAAGAAGTCATTACTGCTTGACTCATTCATCATGTTTGAATGACATGATCTTAATGGCAAATTATGAAAACAACATATTATACACACAGGCCAGATGTATGACTGTGTACGTCACTAGGCAATCCATCAATTTGCAGAGCTAAGCATTACAAATCACTTTCGTTATGGTCCAAACAATGAGATAAATGATTTTCATCTCAGAGTGCCTCTGCTTTGAAGAGGCATGTAGCCGCCAGAAAAATCTCAGATCTTAAGCAGAGGCTGAAAGAAAACATATTTTATCAGCACCCTGTGTGACATGAATATCAATAACCACCACAGTCTGTCAAATTTCTGTCACTGAGGTAAAGCTTTTGGTCATAATCCAAAACAAATACAGATAATAATGCAGCTTTTTGTAAATGTATTCAAGGTAGATTCCCATTTTTTGTTATATTCTTTGCACAGAAGTATACTTAATTGTTTTTTTTCCTTGTTAAGTGTTTTTTTTTTGTGAAAGTTTTTTTAGTTTATTAAATAACATACTAGGCACACATGGGAAGGAATTAACATGCAGAAACTGGAACAGAACACCTTAAATATATCGAAACTAAAATACATCTTAGTCTTTTTAGTGACTGAAAGGACTGAATTCTTTTGCTCTTTCAATCCCTATGACACGATGACACAGGATGTAAAGTAAAGTATGGGGAGGAAAATAATGGTTCTGCTGAACTGATGAAAACTCGGATGGTGCTTGGGAGTTGGGTAATGATACTTTAATCTCATATTGCTGTTATTTCTTTTTTTCTCATGGCTCACTGATAAAACCCTATCAATCTTTGCTTTAGTTTGCTTGGTGAGGTTCCTATTGTGGCACAGCACAATGTGCTCGCTGTTCATGCCTAAAGCCACACAAAAGCTTGCATAAGAACCAATTTCCTTGGTCCACCATGAATAAGAAAACTCATTTGTCCTCCACAGCACACTTTCTGAGACCCTGACAAGAAATGTGAGCATAGTCATTATGTGACTGGATAGAAAAGAAAAAAGACACACCTGACGGTCTACACAATGGGTGGAGTGAAAACATGAGGCGCAGGAAAAACCAGAAGGCCAAACCCAAACAGTTTTTCTGTAGTCTCCCCCTCCCCAAGTAAAGTTGGATTTTTTTTCCCCATGAGGGTGTAAAACATTAAGCGTCACAGGGCATGATAATGCAACACACCCTTTTCAATGGAATGTGCAATGTTTTGTGAGCTTTAAATCTTGCTCTGGGCTACAGGAAATATGAATCTTTTTTTCCTCAAGTATGCCCAAGATTTTGCCTTTTTGTGGCGGTTGAAAAATGAGCTGGAAAAGCAGACAGGTAACAGTAAAGGCCACAGTCTTAGAAAAAAAGTAACCGGGTTTCCATGCATTCCAGTCCATAAAACTGTTATCACATCAGTTATATATTTGTATCAGTAAAGATAAGTCAGCTAAACAAAACATGAATCTGGCCACCTTTGTACAAACATTAAGAGACTTTATGCAAGGACTTCTTATTATGATCAGAATGTGCATCAGCATTTGATGGAAAAACCACTGAAAACAAAGGCAGAATAAGGCAGACACACAGCCATCAAGCCTGGAGTCAGGTGTGCACGCTGGAAAGGCAGGCTGTAATTTAATTTATTGGGAATTCATTAAGCCGGGGCAGCTGCTACAGGTAGCAGTCATGCCACAGGTGTGGTGCAGACACTAATTAGTGGAACAGAGCACCCCAAGGGACAAGGAGATGACGACAACGGCGACTGAATTCCCAGACCACCCCATGATCTGCGATGGCAAATTGGTCAACAGTGGGAATTATTGTTTTCTAATAACCAATTCTGACAGCCTCATTCTGCAGCGTCAGCTAAGGGAGTTGTAATCTTTCCTCTTGAGGTGCAGCGAGGTGCCTACTACTGAGCGAAGGAATATGTTTACACAGATTGCAAATTCCCAATAAAAAGAAATGGGGCGAGGATCAACTCATACATCTGTGGAAACATGTTCCGGGATGTTGTCACACTGGTAACTCTTTGTAATGGATTGTACAATCTACAAGATATTTGATTTTCTATGCAAATTCAAGAAATTTTCATGAGAAAATGATTAAATCTGGGAAAACTGTGTAATGCCACGGACGATGGATTAGACATCAGAGTTCTTTGCATTTGTCTACAACTGCGAAGCTGGCTGGCTGAAACACTGTTTAAACCATTTCCTGTAATATTCAACTCGGTTCGCCTTAGCTGCATGCTCCCATGTAACTGATCACAAATACTAGAAACATAATTAACAAAACAAGGCAGTCATGTTATACTACTTTTTACAGCACACCCACTTAGTCAGAATTAAGAAAACATTGGCTGTTTTTTTCGCGATGACAGAAATCATGCTGTGTGGCTTGAGGTCAGCTTATTATGCAAGTATATCTTCTAAATTACAGACTGGAATACCCCGCAAGGTTTTTAAAGTAAAGTATCGGCAAACAAGTTTTGCCCTTATATGATCCTTCACAACACAAAGGCTACAAACACAAATATTGAGGAAAAGATAACTTCCAAGTTGTGGTCTTTCCATGTAGAAATTTATTGGTTAAGGGAAGAGTGTCAGATGTTCTATAATATCTTTTTCTATCAACAAAACAGAAGCACATGGTTATGCTGGTAATCAGAAAGGATAACGGAATACATCTACTGTTCAAAACAATATATATATAAAAAAACAAAGAATAAACAAGACAAATGGGGGGGGGGGGGGGGCCGTATGGGGGGGTAGCCTTGTATAATGTACAAGCAACTAGAGGGCGTTTTTTCACTTAAAATACAACATTATAGTATTTAGCTTGCTAGCCACGCAATGACATCAGAGCATGGAGCAAAATAAAAGGTCCACTCCCGAGGTACCGATTCAAGAAGTCCTTGAAATCAAATCATATTAAATCAATCGATCCTTGACATTAACAGCATGGAGAAGGTTGATGGCGTCTCTACAGCGCTCTGCCCAACTCTCACTGGCTGGCTGGTTCGCTGGATCGCTCACTCCTTCCTGCGCTTCTTGTCGTGGTCATAGTCCTTGGAGCCTCCACTGGTGGAGGGCCTCTTGGAGCCGCCGCCGTGCTGCTTGGCCTGCTTCAAGAACGGATCCAGACCGAAGGGATCCTCCTCAAACAGGACGGGGCCGTCACGCCGGGGCCCGTGGTCGCCACCGGAGAACTCTTGGTCTGGCACAAACCTGCAGGTCGAGACACAGACAGACAGACAGACGGAGACAGACAGAGAGAGAGAGAGACAAATGAATGTGTATTGTTGGACAGACATGCCCCTGTAGCTTTGGCTGGCAGACAACTGCAGCTGCATAGCCAAAAGGTTTGGAGCATTCAAGATAAGGCACTGAGGGGCTGTACATCATGATAACTACATTTCCTTTTCCATTTCCTCAGTTTTTTTTTTTTAAGTAGAGTGCTGTGGTAACCCTGTAGGGAAGAATAACCATGTTGGGAATGTACGCGATGTCAATTTTCTCATCTCTTTCTGAAGCGCAAGGCCCATACATATTCTACATAAACGTATAACACAGAATTCTCTAGTTCTAGAAGAGAAAAACTCCCTAAATAGCAGAACACCAAGTTATGTTGATTTGGGTAAGGCGAAAGAAGAAGATAGTAAGGGGGGGGGGGGGTAGAGAGAGACTGCAAACCTGTTGCTCTGAATGACTGAGTCCAGGTCGTCCCCGTACACATCCTTGTCTGCGGGCTTGGTGGGCCTGTAGAGGGTCTGGGCCATATCTCGGCCCTCCCTGAAGGGCTTGTCGTACACGGTGTACAGCTCATCCTCTCCTCCAGCAAAGCCACTGTCCATTCCCTGGGACACAAAGGGGACAGAGGAAGAGAAAGACAGATCAACACACACAACACTCACTCTCACAGAATCTCCAGCAAAGCCATTGTCCTTTATCTACAACACAAGGGTAGAGAGGGGGGGGGGGGTTGGGGCCAATGTTTCCAAATGTTTGCTTGTTCACTATACAGTGCATGTGCATGTAAGTGCTGCCTGATGAACCAGGAAAATGTTGCTGGAGCACTACACACTGCACTACTTGGTGAACTTTTCTGGACAGAGCTCCAGAATTATCCTGACAGCAGCTGGCATAACAACTGTGGTAAATTTCAAAGGCTGTTTTTTTTTTTTTTTTTTTTAAGAAAACACCAATACTTTTGTTGAAATTCTTATGAGTTCTAGTA
Organism: Setipinna tenuifilis; assembly: GCA_030347295.1. Taxonomy (NCBI): domain Eukaryota; kingdom Metazoa; phylum Chordata; class Actinopteri; order Clupeiformes; family Engraulidae; genus Setipinna; species Setipinna tenuifilis. Next base: position 22,435,066 of record CM059282.1, read on the forward strand.
CAATTTTAACTACAAACTCGAATTACACATACAGGTTTAGTGGCAATGAATTGTGTTGGATTGCTAAAACATTACTGGCTATACTGGTAGGTCTTAATTTTCCAGCCGTGTCTAAAAAAACAGAACATGATGTAAACAAGACCGGTTGCACAGACACATGGCATACAGGCATTAACCTGAAATTTAAGCTTCCACACAGTAGGTGTGAAACCAGACACTTTTTATTTGTATCTAAGGAACTAAGAGCTCCTTTGGTCTCGGTACACTGAGTGTAGCGTCCAGGGAAGAGATCTGCCAACTTAATTCCATCCCAACACCCCCCTCCGCCCAAACAAGACCACAAGCAGAGGGCAAATTGAAATGCACTTTTATGAAACTATGATTTGTTATGCAAAAGCAAAATAAATATACGGAGGACTTGTGAACAGCTGTTGGATCAAAACAGGACAAGGTTTTTTGGGGAACACGTAATAAAATGGCATCAAATGCAAATTTATGTGAATAAAAAAAATGGCTTCCTTTAACCTTAGTTGCATTATTCCTTATGGAAATGCAGAGTTAATCCATCCCCTCTAGTGAATTACATTTTTCATACGCATACATTTTTCATATGCTTTCATTAAGTTTTTGTGGAAATTTTTAAAAAATGCTTCCAGTCAGAGATGATCAATTAAGAGTATGCATGGTAAGAGTTGGAGGGAATCAAAGCTACGGTAGTCGTGTTCGGAGGCTGCAGGATAAGGACAGTACCGGTACTCACCCTGCTCTGGTTGAAGAGCCGCTGGTCGTACTGAGCCTCGCTGGCGCTGCGGGGGTTGGGCAGGCCCAGAGCGACCAGCTCACTGATGTCTCGGTCCCGCTGCAGTTTGGACCTGTTGAGGGACATCACACAGGTAGTCAGTGCTCAGTATGTATGTGGATGTGGAGGGTGGATGGCAAACACCTTATCAAGCACCATGCTCAGGTATTGAATCTCTCATCTCCACCCATTAGCCATGTTCTTACACAGCACTGATGGTGCAAGGATTTTATTTGTTCAGTGTGAGTCTGCCAGCTATCTGGCACTGGAGGCGATGGCCTAAATGGCTAAACAGGGAGCTTGAGAATTTAAAAACAAATAAAAAAAACTGTACAATCACTCAACTGGTACATTCTATATGGTTCAGAGGGCAAATGTAATAGTGTCCTGGCAAATGACTATTTCAACCCCAGCCCATAGCCACACACAAACAGAGGTAGGATCGGGGCATAATCTCCTCCTCCTAACCCCTAGCAGATAGATGATTTGTAGCCTAGAGGCTGAGGCTGGGACCTGTGATGGCTGTGGTGGGCTCTGGGCCTAGGCTGTGAATGACTGTAGTAGCGGCGGGGTGAAAACTGCAGGCTACCTCTTATCGGGCGCGGCCCGGGAGATGTTCCTGTCGTGCTGTCTGTCTTTCCTCCTCTCCTGGCGCATCTCGTCACGCTCCCTGGCCTCACCGTCATCGCCACCTGCTGGGACACACACACACACACACATACAGGGTGACCAGTGTGAAGAGATGAAGGCACATAAGGAGGGAGTGGGACAGAGAGACAGACAGAGAGAGAGAGAGAGAGAGCGAGAAAGAGAGCGAGAAAGAGAGCGAGAAAGAGATGTCTGTGCGTGTGAGAGAGAGTGAACAAAATGTGTGTGTGTGTATGTGTGAGAGAGAGAGAGTAAACTAAATGATTTTAGTTGTAGGTTAAAATAAGTTTCCTTTTTTATTTAGATTTAAGAATATACATTTTCACACATTTAAGTTTCCTTTTAACCTGGATTTATGAAAATGCAACATGTGCACCACAATCTCAAGTTGCTGCTCAGTTATGTAAACATGTGCCCCCTCCGTCCTCGCCTCCACCTAACCCTTGTGTGGTCAGTGGAGAACATATCAGTTTGTTTTGCTAGGGATGTACACAGTTCTGTGTGCGTGCATGTGTTTGTTTTATTAGCGTATGTGTGTGTTAGGTGTCGACAGGGGGTCAGTACACGGTGTCAAGTTGGGGGGGGGGGGGGGGGGGGTGATGGGGGTGAGGAGGGTTGGATCAGTCGGATCAGAGGCGTACCTTTGTCTCCGTGACTCTTGATCCCGGCCCTGCGGTCGCGAGCCATCTGGGCCAGCTCGCGCAGCTTCTCCTCTTTCTTCTCTTTTTCCTTCTGGGCCATCTTCTTCTCCACCTGCGCACGCATCTCCACTGCCTCTCGCGCCTATGGGGAAAAAAAAAAAAAAAGATCGGTGGTTAGGGAAATTACATTTAAACGCCATATGATCTCTTTGGCAATATTACATGACACTTAGTCGCTTTGCATAAAGGCATCTGCTAACGGTAGAGGACACACAATTAATACGCAGAGGAGAACAGATTAAGGAAGTAAAGAACAGAATACAGAAGCACAGCACTAGCACAACAAACTACAGGACAATACGGATTCCTTTGCTGTTTTGATTTTGGTGTTTTGCTCCTTGCCTCTGGAGGAAGAACCCCACTTCACACTATTTTTAATATTTTATTTTTATATTTATATATTTGTATTTTATATATATATTTATATTTTTAAGTAGCAGTTTTGGCCACAATCCTACATACAGCGCCATCAACGGACCATTACAAAGAGACATTTAACATGCCTCTGTGTTTCAGGGTGTATTTAATAGTAATCAATACTGATTATTTCGTAGCATATCAAAATATAAACAGGCTCCTAACACCTCTGTAACAAACAGGTCAGTCAGTTTTTTTCCAGGACCAAAAAAATAAATCCAAATACATATATTAAAACAGCAAACACTGCTTTGCTTACTTTTCTGTCTGCTATGTACAGAGCCTCTGCCAGCTTGGCAAAGTTCTCATTGATGTGAACGGTCTGCAGGCCTCTTCCATCTGCAGCCAAGCGCTTGTCCAGTGGGATTGTGTATCCCTGAGCGAGAGAAAGAGAAACATGCCATGGCCGTGTTAACCTCAGTGGTCAATACAACACATCTGTCTCCATCTAAATAATTCATTAGGGCTCTTATTCTGGGAGCAAGCAGCCTAAGAGAGAGAGAGAGACAGAGAGAGAGAGAGGGAGAGAGCGAGGGAGGAGAGAGAGAGAGAGAGAGAGAGGAGAGAGAGAGAGAGAGAAACAGACAGACAGAGAAAAAGAGAGAGGGTGGAAGAGGGGGAAAGAGAGAGGGAGAGACACTACACAAACACTAACGGACCTTTGCGTTCTTCCAGTTGGATATGCATGGAGGAATCTTCCACTCCTGCTGTTCTTTCACAGTCATCTGAAATAAGAGCACAAGAGAGAGAGAAAGGGGAGAGAGGCAGAAGTGGATTGAAAAAGTTAGCAAGTGAGAATGCGTCCACAGGTACTCTGTCTACATTAGGATGCCACGTCTTGCTTTACCCTCAGCTATGCTCATATAACAAACACGCATAAAAATCTGCCGGGGGTGGGGCAACAACCCCAACTTACCTTTCTGCTGGGGGAGTGCATGACAGGAGCTGGAGGAGACGGGGGTCCGCGAGGAATCTTCTTGTTTATCCTGCAGAGGAGAAAATGTTTTAAATCATTCAGCACTTTTGGCCGCAGCACCGAGAACTAGCTCTGCCATTTTGTCCAAACACAGGGGGGCGGGTATATGGAACCAGTATATGGGCTTGCATGGAATTTTAAATGAAGTGTCGAGGAACCAGGCTGTGGGGGGACTAAGACCTACACAGAGAGACAAGTGCGTGTTTCCTTAAAACAGCTCACAGTTCACCCTCCATCATTACACAAGTTCACTAGAACGCACAGCTACATGGTCAGTTATGATCTACTACACTGCCTTGTGCTCCCTCTGTCTGGCTGAAAGAGTAAACAGTACACCTTAGTAACCTAAAACATGTTTTAGAAGCTAGATTATATTGAGAAAGGCAGTAAAATTTGAAAGGGTTTCTTTAGGGCATATAGGTCCAGAGGGAGATCTCATGATAGATAGGTTGAACCTGACTCACTTGAAGCGCGGGGGTTCCATGGGATCCTTCTGCATCTCCACCATGCGAATGACTCTCTGCTTGGCTCCCGAGTTAAACGCCACTCCCTGCTGTGACGGTGTGTACCTGCATCAAACAACAACAGCATTGATATAAGCCTATCCAGGACTGGGGAAAAAAACCCATCTGATCAGCAACATGTTCACTTTCACATGACCTTCCATGAACAAACAACACTCTAATGCCCATTTTCACACTGGAATCCCACTATTTTACCGGGGTCGAAATCGTGGCGTCACGGGGTAAGCAATGTGAAAGGAAGGCATGTCTTGCCCCCATGTTGTCTGAACCCAAGTAAGTACAATGACGTATTCAATGACCCATGCACTGGAGGTAAACACACCCTGTGTCAGTCAGTGTGAAAGGTACAGGCGCCACGCTAAATTAGGGTGAGAAACGCGGGATATTCAGCTGTGTGAAAAGGCCTGAAGTCAGAGTTAACACAGACCACTTCTAATCACATCTCGTTTAAATTAAATTACCATTCGATGCACGTCATGTTCCAGCATGGAGCACACATAATGCTATGGGGATTTATAAGAGATTTCACCGTGCCGTACCTGATATACTGTGCCGGGGCCTGCTTATCGGCAGCACGCACGGGCATAGCAGCGGCGATCTTCTGTGACACCTGCTTCTCAAGTGCAGCTCGTGTCTTCTCTGTGAGCTAAAGGAGAGGAAAGCAAAAACATGACACGATCTTACAAAGCTGGCGGCCCCTCAATAGAATTTCTTAGTAACTGGACACTGGTCTTCACCAAGATGTATGTAAGAGATGAGAGCCATGATGGACATGAAAGCTCACCTCCTTAACAGCCTCCTCATCAGGCCTCTGCAGCTCTGGGGCGTCATCGTTTAGGACTTCCTTAGGAAGCAGGTCTGTGTATTTGCTGAAGATCACCTGTAACCAGATGTAAATGATCATTACAAACACAGTCATCTGTCAAAACCTAGATGCGTAAATGAGCCATACAAGCCATACTACAATATCAAACTCATTGAAGATCTGAGGTGTTTGAGGTCAGCGGTACCTTTTCTTTGCCCTGGCCCTGCCTGGCAATGGCATCGTACTTGATCTTGCCCTCTGCGTCCACCTGCACTGCCAGTGCATTGGAGGTCTTCTTCTTCCTGCCCATCTCCAGTGGGTACTGGGCCACATGGACTTCTGGGAAAGCGCCTCCATCTCCAAAGTCCTACAATACAATTATCCAAACACAGGTTACCGACATGCTTCCTGTTTCACAACATAAGCTTCTCTGTGAAAAGTTTTTTTTAAGTTCTCTGCACTTTCATAGCAGTGTTAAGCCTATCTGGTACCTCCAGTGTGCGGGGGACCCATGACTTTCTGAAGCCATAGGGGGGCGGTTCTCTGCGGGAGGACACCAGCGCTGTGGAATGAGACCTCTGAGTGCGCGTGCGCTCCTCTGCCTCCAGCTGGTCCTGAGACAGCTGCGTGGGCGCTGGCAGAAAGCTACAGAGAGAAAGGGCATCCGACTTAGTTTGCAAAAGAGAATAGTTATTTATTAATTTAAGTTTGGCACTTGGGGTCTTCCCACTCTCACATAATGTACTCTTAATGTAGCTTCGGCAGCGGTTCTCAAACAGCGACCTAACACTGTATAGGTACTTCATGATAGTTCATGTCTATGGGAGCAAAGTTCTCTGGAGTGGAGGGTCATATTGTTAAGACATTTTCCTTAAATGGACTGGCGAGGTTGGAGATCATGATACCATGTCTGAAATGCACATCAATTGCTCAAAAAATGAAAGGGTTTAAATATTCTGTGAAATTCTAGAGTTATGTCATAGACCACAATGTTACAGAGCGTGCCTCTGCACTGCATACAGGGGGATTAACGTTTATTTAAAATAAACGTTATAAGTTCACTTACACAAATCAAGATTTACGGGAGCTGAATGTCAATATTCATGGGATCACTTCATTTGCACCGGGTAAAGTGTCATTTTAAAGTGGAAGAGCAACAGAAATGGCTGATAATGGGTACTAGGCCGATAATAGGATCACTTCCGCTGCCACCTTGGCCTAACGTTAGGTGAACGTAAACCTATACGCCGACCTGGCAGTTTACAGCTTTGTAATCAAATAAACTTTAACACTAGTCACCCTCTGGATACCATAGCAGCCATCAGGCTATATTAAAGTCCTTCTCTGGCTATATCCTGCTAAAACGCGGTACAGTGCGACGGTAAGACATCATATCAACAGTGATCAGTGAACAGTTAGCTAACGTTGCAGTCGCCAGCAATGTTAGCCGCTACACGCAACATTCGTAACAGTCTACCACCAGCTCGATTTCAATTTTACCCTGTTCGACCACACTTACTGGTAATATAACAAGATGTCAGATACTATTACCATGTCCAGAAAAGCTTAGAAACGCGTACTGATAATAGCGTACGTTTGCTTTGCAGAACTGCCTACATAGCTAACTAATATTAGCATGCTATTACAAAGACGGCAACACAGGCCCACGTTTATCCGTTGGCACCGATATTAAACCAGAGTAATGTCTTACAATAACATACTTTTCTGTTGTACTGAAACGTTAAACGTTTAATAGATTAAATGATACTAAAGAACATACGATGTGCATTATTTAAACGATGAATCAAGTGTTGTAACCAGAACTTACCTCGCAAGCGACATTCTTCTCCCTGTTCTGACAAAACCTGACGTCACATGCTCTCGCGATACAGGGTTATTTCTGACATCATGATCACAGCAAACTCTTCTTCTTCTTCTTCTTCTTTCGCGTTTAATGGCGGTTGGCATCCGCTATGGTGCATTACCGCCACCTACAGTAATTTGTGGGGACCACACCTGGGTGTGGAGCTTCAATGGAGGAGTAACAAATCAATAAATCAATAAAACAAAATAGGAAAAGGAGAGGAAAAAAAAAAAAAAAAAAGGGAAATAAAATAAAATGTATAGGTAAACTAAATCCTTTCAAACAGCCCTGTATTCCTCAGGAACCTAAAAACGCATCTCCAGGCTAACTGGTTTGTGCCAGCAAGTACTCTGTCAAGAGCGAGGCTGGGTATTCCCAGTCCTCTGACCTCCTCTAGCAGCGCACTTCTCTCGACCCTATATGCCTGGCATTCCAGCAAAACATGTTTTACTGATTCCAGTTGACTGCAGTGAGCACAAAGCCCAGTGGCATGTTTGCCAATAATATGTAAATTATAGTTCAGGCAGGTGTGCCCTATCCTGATCCTAGAAATAACTTGATCCTCCTTACGACTCCAAGTGCCCTGTCTTCTACTGGGAACATGCTTCTGCACAGAGCGCAGGAAGCTGCCCTTACTCTCCCTGTCCCACTGATCCTGCCATTGCCCTAGCATTTTTGATACTATGATGGTCTTGACTTCAGCCTTACTGAGCGGGATGTTAAATTGGACTTCAGTTTCCAAAGCGTCTTTGGCTAGCTGATCAGCGACCTCATTCCCCACAATACCCGAGTGTGATGGAACCCATACGAAATTAACTAAAATATTTTGTTGGTGCAGTTTGAAAAGACTTTGGAGAACGTCATATAACAAGTCTGGTCGACATACTGACTTCCCACGCAGGATACTGGTCAATGCGGACATGGAATCAGAGCATATAACATTACACTTAGTTTTTGTGTCTTCTATCCATGTCAGTGCAAGGAAGATAGCAAAGAGCTCAACTGAATAGACTGCTAGATGGTCAGACATTCTTTTTGAAATTTTTTCATCATACTGTGGGACAAAGACTGCAGCTGCAGTCTTCCCTGTAGCAGGATCTTTAGAGCCATCTGTATAGATTTTAATCTCTTCAGAGTAGTTTTCAAGTAAATGGAGGTTAGTCATATACTTCATATCCCCATCTTCCTCAGCACCTTTACGCATTTTGGCAATTTCAAAATCCACCTCAGGCATGTTAAAAAGCCAGGGTGGAATTGCTGGCAATGGCACCACAGAACTATGCGCCAGCTCATTTAGGCCAAGTTCTTCAGCCTGGTGATTCCCAACCCACCCAAAACTATTAAAATTTACCTTGCCATGTTCCCAACACTTATCTAAAATGTTCTTGGTAGGATGGGTCTCTTTATGGCCTTGTAGATTCGCCCAATACACCATAGCCAACTGCTGTCGTCTCAAAGATAAAGGCATTTCCCCAGCTTCAACCTGGAGAGCAGGGACTGAAGAGGTCTTAAATGCCCCACTGCAAACCCGTAAGGCCTGCGCTTGAATGACATCAAGCTTCATTAAATGGGTCTTTGCCGCTGACCTGTACGCAATACAGGCATAATCTAAGGCAGATCTTATTAGTGCAATATATACTTGTTTTAGTGACGCCATAGTGGCACCCCAACTACTCCCCACTAGACACCTGAGTATATTCACTGCCTTTTTACACTTCACAACAATTCTGTCAATATGATCTTTAAAAGTCAATTTACAGTCTAACCAAACCCCCAAGAACCTTACAACCTGGACTTGTTTAAGTGGCTCTTTATACAGAGTAATTTGTACAGGAGGGACGTTTCTCCTCTTTGTGAAGCAGATAACCTGCGTCTTCTCCACTGAAAAACGAAAGCCCCACTTAACACCCCAGGCCTCCACAAGATTGACTGCTGTCTGAAGTTTCTGGCTTACAAAAACTGTATTCCTGCCCCTGATCCACAGTGCCCCATCATCCGCATACAGTGACCTGCCAATACTAGTGTCTATTTCTAAAAATATATCATTGATCATGATGCTGAACAACATAGGGCTGCAGACACTCCCCTGAGGAACTCCATTCTCAACAGGATAGATGTTCGAATGTGACAGTCCAACCCGCACCTCAAGGGTTCTATTTGACAAGAACTCCAATACCCAGTTAAAAAGTCTGCCACTTACTCCCATTGCCTCCAGCTTAATGAGGAGTCCCTCACGCCATAACATGTCATATGCCTTTTCTATGTCAAAGAAAACTGCAATAACCTGCTCTCTGTTGGCTTGGGCCTTTCTAATACAGTCTTCCAGACATAGTACAGGATCCATGGTCATCCTACCCTTTCTAAAACCACTCTGACAGGAACTTATCAGACCTCTTTCCTCAACAATATACATCAACCTGTCTGTGACCATACGCTCCATCAATTTGCAGAGGTTGGAGGTCAATGCAATGGGCCTATAACTTGTTGCTTCACTCTTATTCTTTCCAGGCTTCAAAATTGGAACTATAACTGAGTGTTTCCAGACCAATGGAATACGCCCTGCCTCCCAAATCAAGTTAAACAGTTCCAAAAGAACCATCTGTGCTTGAGGACTCAGTTTCTCCAACATCACATAACATATCTCGTCCTTACCTGGGGAGGTAGCTCTTACACCACTTAACGCCCGCTTTAACTCAAATATAGAGAAAGGCACATCAAAAACCTCATCAGCACTATTCCTTCTCTCCAATACAGTGGGATGGTCCCTTATCAACTCTTCTCTGGCCTCTCTGGCCTCAGAGGATAAATTACTTCCACTATGCACCTTAACAAATGCTTTAGCTAGGGCTTCAGCTTTCCCTCTATCTGTTACCATAGTCTCACCATTAAATTGGATGGCTGGTAAGGAATATTCCTTTCTGATTCCTCCCATTCTTCTGATCATCCCCCACACATCATTGATTGTGGTCTCCCTTCCAATAGAATCACAGAATGATCTCCATCGCTCTCTCTTTGCTTTTCTTATCACCCTCCTAACCGTCGCTTGGGCTTTTTTATATTCAAGTAGATGGTCAAAAGACAAAGTTGACTTTACCTTTTTAAAAGCTTTATTCCTTACCTTAATTGCTTCCTTACATTCATCTGTCCACCAAGGCACCATTTTTCGCTGTCCACTGCCTGCAGACTTTCCAATAAATTCTAAAGCAGAGGAGTGCAATATCTCTGTAATCTTATTATTTACAGTATCAACATTCTCACACACAGTCAAATCCACCCTCATCAACCTTGCACTGCAACTTGCACTAAAATCTTCCCATTTAGCCTTTTTAAAATCCCACCTTGGGAAGACTAATTCCTCAAGAAGGACAGGCCCTACCCCAACTTTACACAAAATAGGGTAATGATCACTACCAATAGTGTTGTCCTGAATTACAGTCCATGTGCAACATCTCGCGAACTGCGCAGACACCAAGGTGAGGTCGATAGCCGTCTCCCGCCCACTTGACACATCAATTCTTGTTCCCCGCCCATCATTAAGGCAGATTAAGCCTTTTTCCTCCAACAACTCCTCTATAACTTTTCCATTGTTGTTTGTCTCTGTGTTCCCCCAAAGGGTGCTATAAGCATTAAAATCCCCACACCACACCATGTTATGGGATACATCTCCAAGAAACTCATTAAGAACATCTTTATTCAGCGCCTCACAAGGGTTGTAGAAATTGATGATAAAAAAGTGAGAATTACCAATCCATACTTCTATTATAATCCCCTCTACCTCTCTACTTACCTGAACAGTTCTGTACCCCAGTCCCTGTAAGACATATAAAGCCACCCCTCCACCAGGTCCTTTCTCCCTATCCCTACGCACAGATACATATCCTGGTAATACAAAGTCAAGATGTGCCCTGAGCCAGGTCTCCTGCACACATACAACACTAGGTTTAATATCCATATCCTCTATAAATTTCTTAAACTCCTGCCCATTAGAGCAGAGACTTCTAGCGTTCCACTGCAAAATACAAAAAACCATTATGTACCACCACATGAAGCTGGCTGTGTTGTTTGTTGTGCACCTTGATGGATGTTTAAAATTCTGCTTATTTCTTCAAAGGATACTTCAGACCCCACACCAAAATGCCGATGCGCCGCCTTAACAATAATTTTAATTTTCTCACTTCTTTTGTCAGTCAATGCTGTGCAATTAATGACTTCAGCAAGAAATGCCAAGAACTTCACACTGTCCACTGCTATAATTTCCTTACTATGAGGCCTAGGTGTTTCCTTGCTTTGCTGAGTGAAAGAGGTTTGGCTTTGTCCCTGGTGTCTTTGCTCTGCTTCCATAATACGTTTGCTATTAACTTTCTTAATAGCCTCTGCATACGTAAGTTTTTCCTCCACTTTAACTCTTTGCACTTCCACCGCTCTTTTGTGCGCTTGGCACCCTTTATATGCTGCGCTATGTGAACCACCACAATTGCAGCATTTCACTACAGCACCCTGACATTGGCCATATTCATGATCTTCCCCGCCACATTTTCCACATCGCTTTTTTCCTCTACAGATAGCTGCCACATGCCCAAACTTCTGACATTTGAAACACCGCAGTGGAGGCGGGATGTATGGACGAACCTGATAGCTCATATACCCCACTCTGATCCTTGTTGGCAATACCTTCTCATCAAAAAACATCAGCATTGATAGGCTCTCTTTTTTAACTTGATCCCGGGTGTACATCAACCTTCTGCACTTTACAACATTAGCTCCTGATACATTGCCCAGAACATCCTCGCATGACAAGTCAGTAGAGACACCAGTGATAACTCCAAGTTCAAGTTTTTTCCGTTCCCATTCATTACATTTAATTTTCTGACCTTCCATTTCACTCATTCCGAGTAACTTATCACGTTGTGCCGCATTGTAACAACCAATAATTAAACTGCCATCCCGAAGTGGTGTTACTTGTACAGTACCTACTGCTACATGAAGGGCTTTGGTTAGTTTAAGGGGGTTAACAGTACTAGGGGGATCAAACTGCAGCCTTACCTTTAAATCATTTTGCTTTGCCACTCTTTTAACTCTGCTATCCTTATCAGATTCAGAATGACCATCAGATACCCTACCTCGTTTGTTGCGTTTCTTCTTTTCTCTCCCTTGCGTTTCCCATTTCATATTTGAATTTCCCTCGTCTTCTCCTTCCCTCTCAAGCTCACTACCAAACAAACCATCGTCACTTCCATCCATTTCCGCTCCATCACCCAACTCAAGCAAAAGCCCTCCTACCGCACCACCACTCTCTACCGCCATGCTCCACCAAAAGTCGCAAATCCTCCGCTCGTCTTCTCAACTTGACTGACACTGTTACAAACCAACCACGTACCACCCTCCCACAGCAAACTCCAATCGCCAAAACGGTTTTGTATTTGAATAGTCATCACAAACCACATACAAAAAAAAAAAAAAAAAAACTCAAACTCATTACACAAAAATGACTGGTTCAGAGACTTAATCACGTCTTAAGGTCTTAATGCGGAGACAGGCCTTCAACAACTTCAGCACTTTGGTTTGGGTTATATTGGTTGTGTCACACTATTTGAAACCAGTGTTTCAAAGGTTCAAATGGCTATTTTCAGTGGTGATGTTTAACTTAGGATATTCATATTGTGTTGTATTTACCTTTTGATTATGGTTGTCATTATGCAAAGTGTTTAAATGCAGTATTTTGTAGGTGTGTGTGTGAATAAATAAGGAAGAGAGTTTGCATACATGTGTGTGAGTGTGTGTAAATAACTGTGAGGGAGAACTAGAGAGTTTGCATGCATGTGTGTGTAAGAGAGAGAGAAAGATTCCATTCAGTGTGCTTGTCAAAAAGCCATTAGCTAAAACATACAGAAAAGGCTTGTGACTGTGTTTCCATTTATCCAAACAATCGCCTCTGTCACCTCCTGTTACTGGCTCTGTCAGTCACCTATCAATTGAGATTTTTTCCCCCTCACCAGACTGTCAATCATTGTCAATCCAAAGACTAAGTACTTACAGAGAGCAGAGTAATTAGTGTTGCCAGTCAAAATACGTTCCAACCGAGAGAGACATTTTCCTTTGTTGCTTCAATTAGCAATGACAATGACATTGTCCACCACGGTAGGGTTCTCACAATAGTTTGTGCTGTCCAACAACAAAAAAAGATGTCACTCAAACTCAAATTTAATTGCACCCAGAAAACTCACTAGGATTTCTCTTCTAAGTTTATTTTGCATGTACTTACAGCTGCATCCAGCAATACCATTTTACAGTCTTTTGACTTGTATAAATAGTGGTCAGAATTGTCTTCTCTCTTCAAATGCACATACACTACCTACCATAGGTGATCTATCCATATTTAACTGACATACAGAAGTTAACATCTCCTTAAGTATCCCATTCACAGATAAAGTAACTGATTAAAGATTGGTGCTAATTTATTACAGTCTCCTGTAGTGCCAGCAGATGTGCGTACAGATTCAGTGTACTCTCCTGCAGTGTACGGCACAGTCAGGTAGTTTAACCTAAAAAGACAGCCGATGTTATCCTTGGCAAAATAGCCATGAGGGAACCTGTCGGCCATGGATGCGTCAGCTTCCATTTATACAAACAGGAGTTTTGCTTCACACAAAAGCTAAGGAGGTGCTAGGTGGATGCTGTACAAAACAAACTAGAAACAAAAGGTTGTAATAAATGAAAACATGAGCAAATGTTCATTCAGTTAGAAATGTTTTACCTCAAAGTGCTAATCAAAAACTCAGGCTGCATGTATAGTAAGTGCCTGGCCATCAATACTTGAGAGTGAAAACACCGCTGTGAGCTATCAATGGACACTACAAAGGTGCTGAGTCTCTACTGACCAGATTTTTGGATTTTTTTCATTCATTATCTATATAAAACATGAGGGAATGCTTTAACCTTGAAACCTTGAACAGCCGGCAGTGTTCTCTCTCTCTCTCTCTCTCTCTCTCTCTGTCTCTCTCTCTCTCTCTCTCTCTCTCTCTCTCTCTCTCTCTCACTCCCTCTCTCTCTGTCTCTCTCTCTCTCGCTCTCTCTTTCTCTGTCTGTCTGTCTCTCTCCGTCTCCCTCTCACTCCCATACCTCTCTCTTTCTGTCACACTCCTTCTCTCTCTATATCTCTCTCTCTTTCACACACACACACATACACACACACACACACACACACACCAGGGATGGAAATTAACTTTTTTGTTCACCTGCCACTGTGGCAGGTAGATTCTAAAATCTACCAGCCACTCAACATTTTTACCAGCCACTTTATATATTCAACCCTTCAGTACATTTTAATGCTAAGTATAACACCCAGGGCCGGTTCTAGGCAGACATATATAAGGGAGCGGTCATAAATGTACACATCATGCTCCAGCACTTTTTTTCTGCGCTGATAGTAACAGTGTTTTGGTGGGCAGTCAAAATCGAAATGCATCAGCCTCCATTTATACAAACAGGAGTTTTGTTTTACACAAAAGCTAAGAAGGCGCTAGGTGGATGCTGTACAAAACAAACTAGAAACAAAAGGTTGTAATAAATGAAAACATGAGCAAATGTTCATTCAGTTAGAAATGTTTTACCTCAAAGTGCTAATCAAAAACTCAGGCTGCATGTATAGTAAGTGCCTGACCATCAATACTTGAGAGTGAAAACACCGCTGTGAGCTATCGATGGACACTACAAAGGTGCTGAGTCTCTACTGACCAGATTTTTGATTCCTTTTCATTCATTATTTATATAAAACATGAGGGAATGCTTTGACCTTCAACAGCTGACAATGTTCTGTCTCTCTCTCTTTCACTCTCTCTTTCTCTCTCTCTCTCTTCATCTCCCTCCCACCACCATAACTACCTCTCTCTCTCTCTCACTCCCACACACACACACACACACACACACACAGCAGTCTGTCACTGTCTCCAGAGCCGACCAGTTATTAAAGTGACAGAGGGTAAAAGAATGTGTCCAGCGAGATCAATCATGCTGGCGAGGCAGGAGGATGAGCAGGCTTTTAATAGACCCAATCATCTGCATAGGAGATCCTTTTTTCCTCCATTGGCTGGGCTACCACCTCCACTCCTGGCTGGTGGTCTTCCCTGGGAGCTATCGACCAGTCAGGAGCTGCTTCGGATTGATTTACTCTGTCCCAGACTTTTTGAGCATCCCACATCTCTCCTGTTTTCAAATTATATTTTTTGTCACCATACAAAATGAGCTTTGCTCTAACTGCATTTCTTTTTTTATTCAAAACCTTTTTTTTGGTAATTTCTGGCAGCAAAACAAAAAAACCCACCAATGTTCTTTTATTTCTCTTATGAGTGCTAATATCATTTTGGACTAATGCCATCTTGGCTGAACCTCTCTTATGGCTTCATGCTTATGCAGCATCTCTCTCTTCCTCTCTCTCTCTATCTCTCTCTCTCTCTCCCTCTCTCTTCTGTCCCTTCCCCCTGCCCCTCACTTGTTTAAAAGCATGACCTACCAGTCCAAGGCCGAGACATGCACATGCCCCTGACACCATGCTCTGCTACGGTGGCTGATCAGACCAACAGTGAGGTGACAGTGCTGTAGGCTGTGTTAGCTTCAGGTGCAAAGAGGGAAAGAGGAAATATCATGTGTTCCTAAGGCCCCTGTTTACCAGCTAGCTGTAGGCACGCTCACAAAGACACACACAGGTACACACACACCCACACACACGCATATAACGGTGCACACAGATTCAGAAAGACAAACAAGAGAGGTCACACACAGTTTTGTGTATTTGGTGGATGAACACACAAACAGGCATGCACACACAAACTGATACACAACCACAAAATCGAAACTGATAAATATTCATATAGCCATAAATATCAGCCAATATGTATAAATTGATGTATGTCTGGAGATACACAACACTACACACATACAAAATGAGTACACCCCTAACATTATTGTACTTTTTAAATTATATCTTTCCATGGGAGAAGTCTAAAGATATAACACTTTTACAATGTAAAGTAGGCAGGGTACAGCTTACACCTACTTTACACTGTATCAAAGTGTTATATCTTCAGACTTCTCACATGGAAAGATATAATAAAAAAAATGTACAAAAATGTGAGGGGTGCTGTAGATATTCATGACAGAGACTTGCTCTTGCACAATCCAATAGATTAACATAAAGGTATAAGAAGGAACACACCCTCACATACATGATCACTGACCTCCACATTATAAAACCAGTCCACCTGTTCCACATGAAATCTTGCTTTTATAGGTTAACAGATGGTAAAATGTCCTTCACTTTTACAGTTTCTCACAATTGCTAAAACACATTTTTTGAAAATAATTACCTTTTTTTTTTCAAAACTGTGACCACAAAACCCATTTTTCAAACTACATGCTCGAAAGCCTTGAATCTTGTTACAAAACTGAACAATCACTTCAAAACTAATGGTCTCAGATCATTGACAAAGCAGGCAAAATGAAAGTCCTGCTGAGCAGTGGTTAATGGAATACAGTGTCCAGGGCCGGGCATAGCTCCTAAAGGAATGTTTATTTATTGCAGTACTGTAAATGTATTTTGCATTACCAAAAAAAGAGTCAAGATTCAGCATCTTATGTACAATAAAAATAAAATATTACAATAAAAATAAAGAATACAGAAAAAATCAGAGGATGGATTGCTCACTGGGCTTCATCATTACTTTTTCCTGGGTCAGGCCACAAGACTTCGTCCACATCACAGGCAATATTCTCTCTTCTTAGCAATGGGGAAGAAGGCTCTTTTGTGGCATATCCAGCTTTGACACGATTCTTAGTTAATATCATTACAAGCCAACTCCATGGCCTGCAGGAGATCAAGCCTGATGTAGGGTTGTGTGTCATAGACCTTCCATCTCCAGCTTGAGAAATACTACTCTATCGGATTGAGGAAAGGGAGGTATGGTGGGAGGTATATATTGTATATATTGTTCATTGATGTTAAACCATTCCCTTATCTGATCAGCATGACGGAAACTGACATTGTCCTAAATGACATAAGAACATTGTTCATTCAGCTCATCCTGCCAAGCTACCAAAGCATCCTGAAGGCCTGCAAGAAAAGGAAGAAGGTGCTATATGGCCCCAGTGTGACCTGGTGGTGGAAAACATCACAGTTGCTTATTGCAACACAAATGGTCACATTGCCACTACACTGTAGCCTGTCCTCTTGTCTGAATCTCCATATTACTGAAGCCACAGAAAAATAGCTGATGTTGGGTTGGTCTCAAAGTCCTGCTTCTCTCAATGAGATTCCATAAGCCAGAACATGGTGAACTCTTGGTACTCTTTTTCTTCCTCTTCCTCCTCCTCCTCTTCCTTCTACCTGCTTTCATCCTGTTCCTTGTACTCTACCTCTAACACACACTCTTCCCCCATGCCTGTGGTTCCTGTCCATTGTTGATATGAAACTCCAACCAGTCTGTTTCAATTCTGAACTAGGTTATATTGGTTGTCACATCATTAGATACAAGCGTTATCACTTTTGAGCTGCACTGCTTAATGGGAGACATATGTGCTTTAATTGTGTTCACCTTCTGCCTTGTTTGGTTAACAATATAATCAATAAATGCATCACAATGCAAAATGTGGTTTACTGTATGAGAATGTGTTAAACGTTTATGCAAAAATGGTAAATACGTTTTGCAAAATGCACCTACCTAGGTGAAAGTAGTCAATGATTTTGCCCCCAAAAAAGATTAATTCAATACATGTGTTCAAGCATTTGAGAATTTGATTCAAAGAACAGGGTTCAGTGTTTTAGCAATTGTGAAAAACTGTCAATGCAATGGAAAAAGTAATTGGTCATAGTTTCAGATAAAATTAGAAACTTTTCTATTTTTCTATTTCATTGGGTTCAATTGTTTCAGGTTTTTTTGTGAACTCAGCAACCTTTTCAATGGTCTGTGTTGGCGTTCAGGCATCTTGAACTATTGTGTGGGCTTAATTGATTCTCCCTCAATATTCACAGCTCTGGCATAGATAAATCTTCTGTTCAGTTGTGTCAGTGTGGTGTTGAAGGAGAGACAATGGTGGACAAATTAGCTTTAACCTACTCTCATGAGCAAAGCATTTGAAAATGCAAAGAGACCCTTTTGATTAGGGCTCAACGATAAAACTTACTCTTTCTTTCTTTCTTTCTTTCTTTCTTTCTTTCTTTCTTTCTTTCTTTCTTTCCCCCTTGTCACCTCCTGGAATGTTGTGTTGTTGTGCCTAGGCTCACAGTGCTGACTGATTCACAGGTAAATGCTCCAAGGAAGCGAGCCCAATACCCCCCCCCCCATCCCACCCTCCCTTTCTTTTTTGGCTGGCGAGAAATGAATGCGGAGGAGAAAACAACAAAGTGGGTCAGCAGCCCTCCAGTCTGGGGAGCGTGCCGTGCCTGTGTTGTGTTGTAGACTGAGACCGAGCCAGCTCCGCCCTGGAGACTGCCAAAATGCACCAACTCAAAAAAGAAAAGAAGAAAAAAAAGAGGGAGTGAGGGACACACGGAAATTAAAAAAAGGAAAGTTTTTAAAAAGCTGCTGAATGAAAACCTGCAGCAATGACATGTTGAATGTGTCTATTTTACAGGCTATTATTGGTACAAAAGGGGTCATCCTAAACAGGTTTCATGACAGGTTGTACTTGAATTCTGAATATGACTTCTTAACAAAATGATAATATATTTGTAATTTCTTGAGTCCCTTGGCTTGAACACTGCCAAAAAAAGGGTGTGATGCACAGCTACTGTTCTGCAGTCTTGGAGGTCTTGTTAAAGTCTGTCATAGTTTATAAATGCACTCAATTTATAGGTTATGTTGCATCTTCAGCGGAGTGATTATCAACTGTGAAGAGTCACCCATGGCACTTAGAATGGATCTTGTCCAATCGGAAATTGCGAAATAGTTCGACCGGACCTAACTGTTGTATACTGTCCAACATTTTATCGCACTAGGAAGTCAGCTGTTGGTGTTATGGCAACAGCATTCTGTGTTGCTGTCTAGCCAGGCCATCCAAAATAAAAGCTTTAATTGGCACTTTCATGCCTGCTTAAGGTGTGTGACTTGTTAGACAGTGAAGGAAGTCATTAGCTTAGCTTTTTGGATATAGCTATCGTCATCTTTACCAGAAATACTGAAAAATGTCTGAACCTGTCCTGATTTCTCACCAACTTTACTTTACTTCCCACTGGTATATATTTAAAGGGCTTCTTTGAACCTAGGATAGCACAAGGTTGATGATAGAGAAATCTGAAACCAAAACTACTTTTGCATGCAGAAGCTACCACAGTTACTCACACTCTCAGATAGGATAGTTTTTAAGATGAGGCTCTTCGGTACAACTTCAACCTTAGAATATTTGTATTCTGGTAATCTCTCTCTCTCTCTCTCTCTCTCTCTCTCTCTCTCTATCTCTCCCTCTCTCTCTCTCTCTCTTTTTCTCTCTCTCACACATACTCACACACGCACACACACACTCACACACGCACACACACTCACACACACACATTCACACACTCTCTCTGTCTCTCTCACACATACTCACACACGCACACACACACTCACACACACACATTTTCTCTCTCTCTCTCTCTCTCTCTCTCTCACACACACACACACACACACACACACACAGACGCACGCACGCACGCGCACACACACACACACACACACACACACACACACACACTCCTCTTTCTAAGCGATGTTTCTTCCACACACAGAGTTTTGTCCTAGGGCTGTTTGTTTCCTGCAGATGCGGCCGTCATACATCAACAGGACAGGTGTGTTGGGTTGTGTCGCTGAATAATCAGGGTTAAAACACACACACACACATACACACACACACTCTCTCTCTGTCTCTCTCTCTATCCCTCTCTTTCTCTCTCTCTCTCCCTCTCTCTCTTTCTCCCTCTCCCTCTCTCTCTCCCCCCCTTTCTCTCTCCCTCTCTCTCTCTGTGAGATCCCACTGTGGTGTATTAGCGGAAAGGCAGTTCTGCTTCCACCGTCCTCACTCATCAGGGTGAGTTGAACACTGACTGGCAGTTGTTATCTTCAGGTGGGGCTGCAGTGTGTGTGTGTGTGTGTGTGTGTGTGTGGACTCATTTGCAGTCAGTGCAGAGGTGTGCTGGGGTGCGTTTTAACTTTCATGAGGACTGGTCGGAGCATCTGCTGTCATTTTGTTCAGGAGGACTATTACTCTGATATATGATAGCAGACCAGGAAGTGCTAAGTGGGGGGTGGGGGTGGGGGTGGTGGCGGGGGTGTACACCCAGTGGTGTGGTGGTGGGTGAACAGCAAGGTGGGTAAACCATAAATGCAGTGGCAAAAACATTGAGTAAACTATACATGTCCTCAACATGAGTGATCATAAAAAGCTGAATAAACTCTTTTTATATAATTTTACAAGGTAGCGGTTACATGCATTACCAAGGTGAATTATTTCCCATATGCATATGTATTTGTGGTGAGAGCTTCCTTTTCTGCAAGCTGGAGCTTACTGACATGCTGTCATATTTGCAGTCTGTACATTGTCCAGTAAGCTAGGCATCTTTTTAATGTCGTCTTTATCTCAGAGACAAAACAACAAACATGGCAACCTTCCCATTTTTTTCTTTGGTTTCTCACCTATCTTTTTCCTGTGTTGGTACTTCTCAAAATGCCAATGTGCACCTTTGTATAAATATTAGGGGTTAGGCTGGTAGGAGATGTTTGGGCGAGACACTGGGGGATCTTCCTGACGTTGTTGACAGGTAAGAAACTGTTATAATTGCTTTTCTTTCGCACACCGTCTGGGACTGGGACAGTGTGATCCAACAAGCTCTGGGGAGTTGTTGGGGTGGAGCGACAGCTTTTCAAATACACAGACAAGTGGACCTGAACATTGATTTCTCTTTAGCAAGGTCATCAGATGCCCCAGCTGGTGGGTCAAACACTTAAATCATACACTTGTTTGAAGGCATGACCTTTCCCGCCCTCATCTCTGTTTCTGAAACAATCATAGAGGGCGGGGGCCAAAACGACCAGTAGCTCCAGACCAGTATATCAGAGGACCATCTAACTGAGCTTGAACTGGCATACTGGTTATTGAAGACAGTGGTATTCTCTGCCATTATTAATTGATTGGTAGGTATCTTACTTTCAGACTTAATGCAATAGTTTGCAGTAGTTGCAGTAGTTTTACTTTGTCAAAGTTGTATCAGTAAATTCCATTAAAAACCTGTTCATGCAGCCTTGTTTAATGTGTTCTTGCCTTTGGGTTTGCCAAGTGTTTCTATACACGATAAGAGAGGGTTTTATCAAGGGCATTTGGAAAACTCTTCATTGAAAAAGTAGATTTTAAGCTAAGAAACGCAACAGCTCCCTTGTGTTTCAATGTTCAGTGGTCTTGGGTTGAAACTGGTAGATTGCAGACAGTGCCCTCTTTACATCAGAAAGTATAGTGTCTAGAGGGACAACACTGTGTGTGTGTGTGTGTGTGTATGCGTGTGTGCATGCGTGTGTGTATGTGTGTGTATGTGTTTGCACTTGTGCCTGTGTCTGTATATGTGTGTGTGTGTGCGTGCACGTGTTTGTTTTTGTTTGTGTGTGTGCTTATGTGTGTGTGTGTTTTTGAGTGGGTCTGCATTGACCTCTCCCTCACTGGCCACAATCCATTGGAGAGCTAAGACCTCTATCAGACCTGTTTAAGGTCTGGCTGTGTTTGTGTGATTTTCTGTTTATTTATTTTTTTTTATATTTTTTTTTCCTCTTGCACTTTCATTTGAAGAGGGGTCAGTCCTAGCGGTGCGCATGACTAACACCGTATCACGGGGAGGGAAGTGCAGTGCAAATAAGCCAAGAGTCAAGCAAAGGCAGCCGTGCGTTTTAAAAGCTTACAGGGGTAAATAGACCAAGGAGCAGGGCCTTGCAGGGCCAGAGCTGGGCTTTTAAGGCTTTAAGAGGAGGGAGCTATTACAACCTGGAGGCACTAGCACGGTCTCTTCATCACTTCCTATGTTCAGACACATTGCAGCTTTGTGTGTGAGTGAGTGTGTGTGTGTGTGTGTGTGTGTGTGTGTGTGTGTGTGTATGTGTGTGTGTTTGTTTGTTTGTGAGCGAGAGATAGGGGGCCATACTCTAAATCATCCTAAATAAAATATTGTCGTCAAAGGGCATAATACTTACCTCAGTGCACTTTACCTTAACTTACTTTACCTTACCTTACCTTACCTTACCTTACCTTACCTTACCTTACCTTACCTTACCTTACCTTACCTTACCTTACCTTACCTTACCATGCATACCTCAACTCTCACTGTCAAATGTGGGTAATCTGACAGCAGCAATCACCTGCAAAATTTCCTTAAGAACATTTGCAGCGATTTTGGTCATTACAATAAGTTCCTGACTTGCATCAGAGAGCATTACTCAGCTTTGCAGTTTAGACCTGCTATGAGTTTTGGCTGGCCTGTTGGCTGCCCCATACCACTGTACTGCTTTTCGTTTGCTGTAAGCCTTGGCTTGTTTCAAGGACCTTGCGACAATGTTCATTGTTACAGGTTGTACATAAAGTAAATAAATAAATAAATACATTTGAGTTGAATAGGTGCTGTGTGGTTTAGGACCCAATTTTCGTCAGCAGATGGCAGTAGTGCCTGAGGTCTTCTGAGTGAGTGAGTCTATCTATCCTCCCTTACCACAGACCCTCTGTGACTATAAAGAGGATCCTGGGAGTTTTTCTTGCTCATACCAATAGTAAATGGCTTGTTCTCTCCCACTATAAAGATTAAATCACTGGAATTTACCTTTGCAACTCTCAGGCAACATATCCCACAGGAGCCAGCAGAGCATGATTATTTGATATAAATGTTTTGAGAGAGAGAGGGGGAGGGAGAGTGAGACAGAGAGACAGAGAGGCAGAGAGAGAAAGAGAGAGAGAGAGAAAGAGAGAAAGACAGACAGAGACAGAGAGATAGATTCTGTTTGGCTTAAAAATGTACGGTTTTCTCTGTAGTTTCTCTTCCAGCTGATCTAAAACAGATTCTGCTGGATAGAAATGAATCCTTCCAAGAAGCCTCTCGTTCCCTCGGCAGTAAATGCAGCTCCCCACACTGGGGCTAAATCATTCACTACCTAATCGACTCCAAAATTGCTTCATCACTCCTTGAGTGCTCGTTAAGAGGCGACAAGATGGCTAATTAAAAACACTGAGCAAACATCGACAAGTGTTGGCGCTGTCACAACACCGTTCCTGTCGTCGCCTCTGTCGACTGTACCCATGCAAGGCTGTCTCTCCAGCTGCACTCATGCTGGGAAAAGAATCATTTTCTTTGACTGTCAGACTGACAGGTATTTGCTTGAAGCCCAATTTAAGAGAGTGTGTTGTTCGATGGGAAATGTAGATACAGCAGAAGATACATGGTGAACATATACAGATACAGCTGGAACATCTACAGATCTATAGACACAAGCTGACAAAAGTCCATAGAAATCAAGTGTTTGACATCCACCCATTTATGCCGTGTTTGTCGAAGTGTAGTCAACCTGGCAACCTTTTATTAGTTCTCAGATGGGATTGAGAAACATGGAGGCGTTTGAAATACTTTGTCTAACACATTTTAGGAATGTTGGGTTTCTTTAATGCAAGGCTATACATTACTGTTAAGTTTTGTATCATATGTCCATAAGCACAAGTCATCTCTATTCCTAGACAGTGTGCAAAGACACATGTCTGTGACGTTGTTATCATTCGTGACTCCATTAGTTAGCTGTTGCCCAAAACTGTTTGGCGCAAATATTGATGGAGAGGTCATTTTACAGTTGGCTGTGTTTTTAAGAAAATGGTCCTGTGATCTGTGTTCACTGTGGATACAATCTATGCTGTGGATTGATAGGTGTCAAGGATGATGGGTTAACCAGTAGCCTTAACTTTTTAACCAACCAAAAGTTGACTGATAATACTGCACCACTGTGGTGTTTGCTCCATATTGCATTCTTCACCTTAAGGACTGTTAAGAATGTAAACAAACATAACGCTCCTGCTTTCCTATAGGATTTCTGGTGACATATGGAGACCCAAGACATAAAACTACAATGCAGCATTGAACTAGCGTTAAACTATGACTATGAACCTGCTGGAGGCATTGGCACACCGCAAAGCTGAAGGAGGCACTTGTGAAGATTTCACAGAGAGCTTTTCCACAAAGAGGAACTGTGCTAAAACCGAAAGCACAGGATGCAAATGTACCTGCAAAGTCTAGCAGCCAAATCCCAAAGTTATTAGAGAGGAATGTAACACAGATAAACTGAGAACATAGGTACCAAAATCACATGCAGGGTTTAATAAAAGAAGGTGTTTTATATTTGTTGAGAATGTTTTCAAGCCTGTCACACCTCTTAATGAAAAAAAGGTGGGAAACTGCAGGTAAATCAATGACATCTCCTCTGAAGTGGAATTACAAATCAATTTTAATTTTGTCAAATAGTGTGTTGTGACGTCAAATCTGAGTGAGCTGCCTGTTTCCACCCTGCCACCTCCTGCTGTCTTTTTCCGTGCCACTGTTTACCCTCAGCCGTGACCTTTTGAACTGGCCTGGACCTCACCACAGCAGGGCTGCTGTCCTCCCTT
>CM059282.1:22471942-22474442 GCA_030347295.1 Setipinna tenuifilis
GGGAAGGAAGAAATGCAAGCCAACACCGCCACAGATTTTTTTTTTCATGGAGGTGTGGATTTGAGAACAATCAGCTCATTCACAGCCCACAACACACAGGCACAAGCACGCACACACACACACACACACACACACACACACACCAACCCCCCACTCCCTCCCCCCAGTACCCCTTACCAATAGAGGTAAAAGAAAAGTAACGTTTTTTTTAACTGGAAATTGCTTTGGAAAGAGTTTGATAAACTCATTCAGGGAGGCCCATTCTCTCTTTGTGTGTACGTTGTGTGACTGTTTATTTATTTAAATAGATACTTTTAAGTTATTGCTTCCCCCCTGAGTTGCTTGTTGGAAATATTGATTCTCTTCATGGAACACTGTATTCATGATCTAAAGACTCACATTTGATTGTTGCCCTGAAGCAAATATTTAAACTTGCACACTCCCTGTCTCCCTGACACACACACATACACACACACACACACACACACACACACACACATAAACACACAGACACACACGCACACACAGACACACACACACAAACATTCTGCCCCCACGCACGCACGCGCACACACACACACACACACACCGCAGATTGGAAGTGCAATATTTGAACAGCGCTGTGTTTGCAGTGTCAGTGTTTTGCCGGCGGCGGTGGTGAGGTTGACTCATTTGGCATGTACATTTCAATTTATTCCTCCGCTCCTGCTCTCTCTGTCTCCCCTCCCTGTCTGCCTCTGGCTGGACATTCTGCAGTGCCACTCCACATGAGAGTTTAATTCCTTTTCGCAACCTCAAGATTAATATTTGCAACTCCACAAACATGATATATACAGTACGTGTCATTAACCTGTAGAAAAGCGATCTATTTCAAAGGTCTTTAGAACCATTTTTAGTATGTGAGCATACAGGTGTAATTACATACTAATTTAATCCAGCCCTAATGCAGCTGATATTGCATGTGTATGTGCGAAGGTGTGTGTGTGTGTAGGTGTGTGTGTGTGTGTGTGTGTGTGTGTGTGTGTGTGTGTTTATTCTGCCAATCAATGACATCAGCAGCAAAGATGCTGTTAGTGAGTTAGCTAATTAGACAGACAGATGGACGGACGGACGGACGGACGGATGGACGAACAGACGAACAGACAGACAGATAGATAGATAGATACTTTATTTTTATTTTATCTTTCTTTTACTCTACTAAGGTTGCTTTTTCAGATAGATGTATACCTGTCAGAGTAGTATAATGACCAACACAGCCACAGCCACAAAAGACCCACTAAACCCACACAGAGTTGTGAGTAAATCATGTGGGAATAGAGTGCTATTTGTCATGGTCAGTGGGGTGAAGGCTAGTAATGATTCCGCTGGGTCATAGACAGAAAGGGCCCACAAAAACTCTAATTGGAGTTCCAAGTTCCAGGCTGAACACCTGCGCTGATGCTGCAAATTTCCCTCAATTTTCTAAATAAAGTAAACAAACCATTCTTGTGCACATCACGTGGCAGTGTGTGTTTATGTGTATGTGTGTGTGTGAGTGTGTGTGTGTGTGTGTGTGTGTGTGCGCGTGTGTGTGTGTGTGTGTGTGTGTGTGTGTGTGTGTGTGTGTGTGTGTGTGTGTGTGTGTGTGTGTGTGTGTGCGTGTGTGTGTATATATGTGTACAGGTGTCTTTACATACACACATGCACACCACACCTCACTGTCTCTCTGGAAGACTGTTCCCACCTCTACTCCCCTATGGCAGTTAACAGCAGCACATTCAGGTCCTTCACCTTTTCTCTCTCTCTCTCTCTCCTTCTCTCTCCCTCTCTCTGTCCCTCTCTATCTCATTGTCTCTCCCTCCCTCTCTCTCTTTCTCCCTCTTTCTCTCCCTCACAGTCTCTCTCTCTCCCTCTCCCCCCCCCCCGCCGCCCTCTCTCTATCACCCTCTCTTTCCCTCCCCCTCTCTCTCTCTCTTTCTCGCCCTCTTTCTCTCCCTCTCTTTCCCTCTCTCTCTCTCACTGTCTCTCCCTCCCTCTCTCCCCCCTCCCTAAGCAGATTTCATTTTCTTCCCCTGCTCCTCCTATTCCACCCCCCCCCCCCCCACTCCCCTCCCCCGCCCCCCATCTCCGTGGGGAAATGTCCTGAATGCTATCATTCCCCAGCAGCTGTCGCCCTGTCAGGCTCCCCGATATTCGACCGCCTCGCTCGATGAAGCGCCGTCACATCACAAGCGCCGATCGAGAGTTGAGCATCTCCACATCGTCCAGTCCACAGTTACACTTGTTTGCACCGGTCACCTCTATAGTCTCCTCCTGACGTCCTTTAGCGCATCCACTGCAAGCCATGGTGACTGATACGGACAAGAGACAGACCTGCCTGCCACATACACACACACTCACATGTAAAGTAAAGATGGCGTCGTCCTTAAAACAGACTTCCTATTTATGTAATGTCCTTTCAAATGCTTGGGAATGAGAAAGAAGACTAGCCTAGAATACATTACGCAGCTACAGTGACTGA
>CM059282.1:22476942-22489442 GCA_030347295.1 Setipinna tenuifilis
ATAGACACACAAACACACACACACTCACATTCAAGGACATACAGACGCATTAAGCCTGCTTTTCATGCATGTGGACACGGACATGAATTTGTTGCCCAACACACACATTCAAGCACACATCCAAGCACATACACACACAGATGCAGGCAGGAGACATTTACACACACACACACACACACACACACACACACACACACACACACACACACACACACACACACACACACACACACGCATACACACACACCCCCACACACCCCCACACACATTTATACTAACAGCTCCCATACCTTCACCAAAACACACACTCCTGAATCCACCCATATACGTACATGCACACTTTCAAACACACACACAGGCATGGACACTCTGATCAGCTGATCTCAGATCAGCACAGCTGTGGGTGCAGGAGCCCCCCAAAGCCCACTAGTCATTATCAAACCTGTACAGAGTGCCCAGCGGACAGGTTCACTGGCATGTTCCTATCATCAGTTACCAGTGTTGCAATGAACCATGCTCCCAAGTGCAACAGCTTCCTACTTTTTTTTGTTCCTATGCTGCTAAGGCTACTGTAGCCTCATATCCTGCTCCTCCCTGTTGGAGATGCTGTGGTACTGATATATAAACCTCTGCGCTGCTTGCAGCTTTAACTCTCTCTCTTTCTTTCTCTCTCTCTCTCGCTTTCTTTATTTTTTTCTGCTGATTTGGACAAAAAAAGAAGACCATAACCTCAGCACTGAATGCCAGAAATGATGAAGTGTCTGGGGATTCGAAAAGACCCGGAGGGCCACGTTTGTCTATAGTGGTTCTGATCCTGGCAAACCTCTTAATTAACACCTTGTGTTTGAGAATCGATGCTTATCAGATGGCAAACAAGGGCAGTTGAGACAGCAAAAAAAAAAGGCTGGGGGAGAGAGAGAGAGAGCGAGAGTGAGCAAGAGAGGGTGTCAGCAATGGAGGACCGTGTTGGTTGCTGCGTTATGGGAAGCATCTGGTTATGGGCAAGGTCAAAGGTGACAGATCTGCCAGTTCTTCTTTTTGCCTGTGAGTGGATCTGGCATTTCATTAATTACAGAAATGGGAAGGGATTTGGGTAAGGGAGGAGGAGGAGGAGATGATTGCCACCTCTGGTTAATAATTTTGACACAAATACAACAGTCTCCATCAATGTCAAAATGTCAAAGGGCTCTAAATTTCCCCCAAGATGAAGCGGGTGCAGCAGCAGCAGCAGCTGTAGCGTTGGCGGTGATGGTGCTAACCGTAAAAATAGCTCTTTAGCGGCTCCTTTGTGGCCAAGGCTGTAATGTGTCTAGTCGTTTTTATTTTGACACGCAAATTCCGTTAGATCTCGGTGCCTCCGGATCGGATAGAGACAACTTAATTCAGACCTGTCCCAGACGTCAGTGACGGTCTTTGTGTTCATTTGTTAATATAATCTGGTCTGAACGATTGTGCAGTAATTGGGGATTAACCTCTATTTATGAAGGGTAGCAGTATATGGATCAGGCATATGAGTAGATCTTACAAGGATCTTTGTTAAGTGATGTTGGATTAGTGTTATGTACATATTATTTGACATAAATTGTAATAAATGATGATGAATGTTTATGAATGTTGATGAATGGTGAATTGTTTATTGTGAAGGAGAATAACAACACTGGGCTATACTATACGGATGCTCAGTATGCTGTGAAAGCCATAGGAATAGAAACCGGTTAAAAGCAGTAATAGGAAGGATTCTCATATAATGCAGTACCTACTTATTATTCAGAAAATGCAACAAAACTGGCCAAAAATATTACTCTTACATGGCGGGGGAAATATGTATTAAAATACTATTAAAATGCATTAAAAAGGAGGGCAAATTAATATAACATTGAAATCCAGTATGGAGGTAGTTAGTTAGGCATGCAGAGATGTGGCCAAGGTCAGAGCGGCAAGTCCCAGGACTGGCGTCCAAGGGCAGCCCCCCCCCCCCCCCCCGACTGCTGTTGGGGGGGGGGGGGGGGGGGGCTGCCCTTGGGGGAATTTAACACCGCCTCCCCAGGCCTCACGGGTGAGTTACCAAGGGCACCGCGCAGCCTTAATATTTAACCTTTACGAGAACAATTACATTTGCAAATGAATGCACTCATCTGAGGTGTATACACCGTACCAATGCTTCTTCTTTTTGTGGTGCTCACCTTTTCCTGTGCGAATTTGCATTTCTGTTTGCACACACACACACACACGTTTTTCCTTCATCGTGATTTATAATGCAGTGATAACAACACAAGAAACAATAAAAACAATAACAAAGTCTGTGTAATGTTTCACATTTCTTTACCCAACATTAGCGTATGTATCAACATGTACAAACCATTTGCGTCAGAATTAATGATTATAAAGCAGTATTAAATTATGTACTAATTACTGTAACATATAGCATTTTACATGAAAATGAATGGCAGGAGATTTAGAGGGACATATAGAAAAATAGAGGTACAAGAAGACATTTAATATGACCTCTTTACAGCACTGAGCAAGACTTTAGTGAACATTTTGAATGACCAGTTCATTATATCAATCTGATCATGGATGCATTTCAATATTGCCACACCTAAACCTCTCTGCCTCAATAGATCATTCTGGGGCCTATTTTAAAAGGGGAATTAATCTGTGTGTTACTCAGTAGATGCACATGAAAGGAAGGAGCCAGTAATAGGTAAATTACACACACACACACACAATAATACAGCAGAGAATACTAGGAGATCTCTGCAGGGACCATGGCATACATTTGTGTGTGTGTGTGTGTGTGTCTGTATGTGTGTGTGTGTTTGTGTATGTGTGTGTGTGTGTGTGTGTGTGACATCAACATGTCCAGTGATGACAGACCACTTATCATTTGTCTGTTTGCGTTGAATTGCCAATGTATTATGCCAGGAGAGGAATAGGGAATAAAGGAAAATTTCATTCGTGGGCTAATTTCTGCTCCTCTTTGTTCAGCTCTTCGGTGGTCTGCCTGACCTCTGCAGTCATTTATATATTCCCCTCTATTTTTCGCTTTCTAAACGAGGCTAAAATTGGTGCCCTTTTTGTGAAGGAGACTGTTTTATTGCCATGCCCTGACTTCATTGGACGACAAATAGCAATCTGTGTGTGTGTGTGTGTGTGTGTGTGTGTGTGCAACATGTCTAGACATCATTTGTCTATTTGTTGAATTGTATCATACCTAAATATGTTGTGTTGGTTTAAGCTTAGCCCAATTCAAAACTCCACAGTGTAGTCATAACTGTAACCTTCACATGGCCATAGTTTTTTAAAGGAAAAGTTTGCTTTTTTGCTTTTGCAGTTATTTATAAGCAAGTGAAAAATATTTCATATATAGTGAAAAAAGTGAGTGGCTGTTGGGATAAAGTATGATTGAACTTTAAAAGATTTAACTTTTAAAGTAAGATTAAAATAACATTATTAGCATGTGAAAAAGATAAGCTGGTTTTATGTTAGTGATGGTGATTCTTCCATGGCCTCTGTTGCATGTCTTATCCAATAGCAAATGACAAATAACTGTATGTATATAGAGGGAATTATTTCAGTAGTCATTAAGACAAATCATGCAAGAAGTAAATGAAAGGGAAATTAATGTAAGTGTATTTGGGGCATTGGAGGATCATAATAAGGTTAGATGTAATTAGATGCTTCAGAGGAATTAATTAAATAAGATATCTTCAGGAAAGTGTTCGGGCAGACCTGATCAAAACAAAGAAAAAAATCTTTGCTGCATCAAAACTAACCCATTTAGATGAATCTCACCAAGAGTAAAGGAGATCTCAGAGGACATGAGGAAGAGGGTGATGAGAACACATCAGTGAAAGACTATAAAATCATCTCTAAAATACTTCTGTTGTCCACCATAAAAAATAAACTAGAAGTCAACTCTGTTCTAAAGTATCTATGAGTAATACAAACATATCACATCTGTTAAAGTGCAACACAAACATGACATCAGGAGACTTCCAGACATGTCTTGACGCATCTAGGATACATGTGTAAGCTTCAACAATCAGAAGAAAATGTAATAATGGCATTCTTGGGGAAATGAAAACACCTTGGCTCTTCAAACAGAACTGAGCTGCCCATCTATACTATGCTCAAAACATGTGTACAAATCCAAAGCCATTGGAAGGTCCATTCTTTGGAAAGATGAGTTTAAAATAAATTGAACTTGGTAACAAGTCGGTGTTCTTAGGTCAAATCTTCGCTGTTTGGTAAGATGCCATCACTGTCTACCATGAGCACTGCAAAACCTCCCCCAGCACTGAGACATGGTGGTGAGAATGTGGGGATCTAGGTCTGCAGTTCTGGTAGGATGACCTTTTTTTTAATTAAGGAAAGTGGGGGAATCAAGGTCTGGTGGTCAGTAATCAGAGCTTGCAAAAAGAAACATCAGTGGTGAGGTCAACCCCACGATCTGCAAGGACCTCAACTAAGAGAGCCACTCTCCAAGAGACTTTGTGATTGGCTTAGTGTAAGTTGCTCTGGATAAAAGATTCAGCTACATGATATTGTAACTAAGAAGGTGCCATAAAATCTGAGGCCTATCGAGAAATTGTCAAAAAATAAAACCCCGTGGTTCCGGTTGAGCATGTGAAACAGCAAGACGCAGGTGGAGAGTGCTCCCGGGTGTCGTGACAAAAAACTTTTTATTTCGCATCTCGTGCGCATCTTTAAACCCTTGTTTGGTAATTTTTACGACTTGTAACATCGTTTTTTTATTATTTGGCTGAAATGGCACCAGGTAAACACCGCCAAACCAAGCTTCACACAGCTACCTCTGCTAACACGGGACGTGCTAATGTTCTGGCTAGTGCTGGTTGTGCTAAGTTACCTGTGGACTTGGATAACCTACGTTCCGCCTTAATGTCGGACTTAACATCTGCCATCACGGATCAAATTAAGTTGGCGATTGATACTGCCCTGGCGCCTATTGTTGATATGTTGGAAAGATTGAATGTTAAGGTTGAGTCCCAGGAGCGCCGCATCGTTGATATGGAGCATCACCTCTCCGCTTACAGTGACAGGGTTGTGGCGCTAGAAAGAGCGGTAGAAGAACTTACCGCGGGCAACAAACAACTTGTTGACAAAGTAGAGGACCTTGAATCGCGCTCTCGCCGCAACAATTTACGTGTCGTTGGTATTCCGGAGAAGGCCGAAGGTGTTGATCCAGTAACATTCATGTCCAACTTCTTCGCCGATGTGCTGGGGCAGGACGTTTTCCAGTCACCTCCAGCCCTGGACAGGGCTCATCGCATCGGCTCGATCCCAGACCCCAACTCCAGCGAGGGGCCGATTAAGCCAAGGGTATTTATAGTCCGATTTCACAACTATCGGGACAAGGAGCGGGCCTGGCGCTGGCTGGTTACCAACCAGAAGCAGCTCACTCATCACGGTCGTAAGGTCTACATCTTTCCGGACTTTAATGCCAGCGTCGCTAAAAAGAGGGGGGCTTTCACTGGCATCAGACGGTGCCTGAAGGAGAGGGGCGTTCGGTCCTCTCTGCGCTATCCAGCTCGGCTTCACATTGACCATGGCAATGAGAAACTCCACTTCACTTCGCCGGAGGAAGCACAGCGCTGGTTTGACAACGTATTTACGTCAGGATGATAGATGGACTGTATTGTCCGGTGTATTAACAGTATTGCTCGGCTATTTTTATTTCTTCCTGTTACGGTGGCCAGCTAACCTTAGGTCCACCCACCAGTTAGCCTGCTAGCTTATATATAGCTTATATAGCCTAGGTCTGTGCTAGCCACCTTGTTAAATTCTTATTCTACTATGCTGGCTGCCTATGTTTAGTATTTTGTTTCCTTCTAGGCCTATGCTATCTTGAATAGTTGTTATTACTACCGCACTCCTGCATTATATTAACGTGATTTTTTATTTTAATTTTGCACGATGTTATGTCATACCTGATCTCTCAGGATAATTGGGGTTCTACTTTTAATTAATATTTCTGGCACTTGTGTTTTATTACTATTCTATATCTATTTTATCAATATCATCTACTATGTTATTTTTCTACCCGGGGGCCTCTCTGTTTAGTAGAGGTTACTTGTTTTCTGTATGCATCGGAATTCGATGAATAGTTTTGCCGCGATTTCTCTTGCTTGGAGAGAGATTAGGGACTGGGAGGGAGGGAGGGGGGGTGGTAGGGGAGGGCTATGGGGGCTATTACTTGCCCTCTACGCACACTTGTTTCCTTTTATGTATGTACTTATTCCCGTGTTTATGTATGTTGTTTTTGTGTATATTGCTTTGATTTTATTTAACCTACAGTGTTCCTTTATGGTGGTTGCTAAGATATTACCCGTACCTACAGAGGGCCATTGCTTTTTGCTACAACTAGCACTACAGAGGTATTTTTTACGCCCATCCTGCCTTTTTCTTCACACAGATGTCGGATATGGGTGACCACCATGTTAAAGCAACTTCATCAGTGAGATTCGTGAGTTGGAATGTAAAAGGGATGAATAGCCCTGTGAATCGATCTAGAGTGTTGTCTCGTTTAAAACAGTTGAGAGCAGACGTGGTTTTTATCCAAGAGTCTCACTTACGTGTTAAAGATCAACATAGGGTGAAGCCCCCTTGGGCTGAACATTACTTTCATTCTAGTTTTGATTCCAGGGCCAGGGGAGTTGCCATTCTGATCCACAAAAATGTACACTTTTCCGCAAACAAAGTTGTAGCTGACAAAAATGGTAGATATTTAATTGTAGTAGGCTCCATTAACCACACACCTGTTCTCCTGGTGAATGTATACGCCCCCAATTTTGATAATGTAGACTTTGTTAATAACCTGATAATGCAGATACCAAATCTGAACTCACACCAACTTATATTTGGTGGAGACTTAAATTGTGTTTTCAACCCTGTGTTAGACAGATCCAGTACTCAGACCAGTGCGCCATCAGCCATGTCCAGAGCTTTCTCTGATTTTATGATACAGCATAAATATGCAGACCCTTGGAGATTCATGAATCCCCTAAATAGAGAATACTCTTTCTTCTCCCATGTCCACCATACATATTCTCGTATTGACTATTTTTTTGTTGATGGCTCTCTCCTCTCAAAGGTTACAAACACAGAATATTTGCCTATTGTTGTATCTGATCACGCACCCTTGCTTCTGGATATAGACTTGAAGTCCCACTGTGAGGATCGTCCTGCTTGGAGATTGAACTCTTTGCTTCTATCAGACCCCTCCTTCTGTGAGTTAATTACGTCTTCCATTGACACCTTTCTTAGGGTAAACAACACTCCAGACATATCTTACTCGTTACTATGGGAAACTCTTAAGGCTTACCTCAGAGGATATATCATATCTTACTCTTCGCATCAAAATAAACTTAGGAAAACTAAACAGACCGACATCTCCAATGCAATTCTTAATATCGATCGTCAGTATGCTCTGAACCCGTCTCCTGAGCTCTATAAACAACGCCTTGATTTACAGGCTGAGTTTGACCTTCTGTCTACTGGGGCGGCCGAGAGGTTACTGCTTAAGTCTAGAGGCACCTATTATGAATATGGTGATAAAGCTAGTCGCCTTCTAGCCCATCAGCTAAAGCGTCAGGCAGCAAGGCGTACTATTCCACAACTTCAGAATCCTTCAGGTATAATAACTATTGATCCAGCTGAGATAAACTCTACATTCCAGTCTTATTATTCTTCTCTTTATACATCTGAATTTTCCAATGAATCTGGCATGAGCCATTTTATTAATAGCTTGGATATCCCCACTTTGGATTCAACTGTAGCCGATGAACTTGATGCCTCAATACATCTGGATGAAGTTAAACGCTCGATTATGTCATTGCAGTCAGGTAAGGCCCCAGGGCCAGATGGTTTCCCCCCAGAATTCTATAAGAAATTCCACATTCAATTGGCCCCATTGCTTCTCTCTGTGTTTCAGGAATCTCTAGAACAGGGCTCACTCCCCCCCACCTTACGTCAAGCCTCAATCTCCCTTCTGTTAAAAGAAGGCAAAGACCCCGATCTGTGTGATTCCTACAGACCCCTGAGCCTCCTCAATGCTGACGTTAAGGTCTTGTCTAAATTATTGGCTAACCGCCTTGATAAGGTTCTCCCCAACATAATTTCTGAAGAACAAACTGGTTTCATAAAGGGCAGACATTCCTTCTTCAATCTTAGAACACTTTTTAATATTATCTATTCCAACGACTCTAGTCAACGGCCTGAAGTGGCAATTTCCCTTGATGCAAAATCGGCGTTCGACAGAGTTGAGTTTAATTATCTTTTTTCCGTTTTAAAAAAGTTTGGCTTTGGGGACACACTAATATCTTGGATACGGCTCTTGTATACCTCACCCCTAGCCTCTGTAAACACCAATATGATCAGGTCTGAATATTTCCCCATAGCTCGTGGTACTCGCCAGGGTTGTCCACTATCTCCTCTGCTGTTTGCCATTGCCATAGAGCCCCTCTCTATAGCCATTAGAAAGTCAGATTCTTTCCTGGGGATTACTCGTAGGGGTATTGAACACAGGCTTGCATTGTATGCAGATGATTTGATTTTGTATGTAACCGACCCCCTGTCTCATCTACCTAACATTTTATCTTTATTGGACGACTTTGGCTCCTTCTCTGGATACAAGCTCAATCTGCAAAAGAGTGAATGCCTCCCTATTAACTCAAAAGCTCTCTTGCTTACACAGTCTGATCTACCATTTCACCTGAATACATTCAGCATTAAGTATCTTGGAGTGACTGTTACCCGTACATTGTCTGCTTTATTAGATGCTAATTTCACCCCCCTGCTTGGCCATATGAAATCTGTTTTCCAGAAATGGCGCAATCTACCCTTATCTATGCTGGGTAAAATTAATGCCATTAAGATGAACATTCTCCCCAAATTTCTGTACCTTTTTCAATGTGTCCCTCTATTCTTGCCCAAATCATATTTTAAGTCTATTGATCAAGCTGTCATTTCTTTTATATGGGGTGGGAAAAACCCTAGGTTTAAGAAGTCTCTGTTGCAGCAGTGCACACTCAGTGGTGGACTGTCGCTACCAAACTTCATGTACTATTACTGGGCCGCAAATATCCCAAAATTTCTGTTTTGGGTGCACGACCCCCAACCGCTGTGGTGCCAACTTGAATCGAGCTCATGCGTGTCTTCCTCTCTTCCTGCTCTTCTCTTTTCATCACTCCCAACTTCCCCCTCCCGCTACACAGATAACCAAATTGTTTGTAGTTCATTGAAAATCTGGTATCAATTCAGGCGCCATTGTAAGTCACACTCTGCTTCTGTCCTCATGCCCATAAACAACAATCATCTCTTTCCACCTTCGTTCTTAGACGACGCATTCCGTGTGTGGGAGAGAAACGGCATACAGACATTCAAAGAATTATACATTGGCAGTGATTTTGGTAGCTTTGCAGACTTGTCCACTTCTCATAATTTGCCTAAAACACATTTATATAGGTACTTTCAAATTAGGCACTGTGCCTCCAATGTTTTTTCCAACTTCCCCTCTTCTCCTCCAGAACAGCCTTGGGACTTTCTTTTTAAACTTAAACCAAATCAGAGGTCACTTATATCAATCATTTATAAAGGACTACTTTCACTTGACACAGATGTCCACTCTAATTCCATGGCTGCCTGGGAGCAGGAGCTGGGTATTGATTTTGAGGAAGATTTCTGGGAGAGAGCCATTGACAAAATACGTAAATCATCATCATGTGCTCGTTTGAGTCTGATTCAGTTTAAAATTGTTCAAAGATTACATCTGTCTACTTCAAAATTATCTAAAATATACACTGACATAGATGATGCTTGTGTGAAATGTGGTAGTACACCCTGCCATTTATCTCATATGTTTGCCCTATGCCCCAAACTTAGTAATTACTGGAATTCCATTTTCAAAACCCTCTCAGACATTCTAGGTATCACTCTGGAGCCGTGTCCTCTTGTGGCCATTTTTGGTATTACACCCCGCCTTGCACTCCTTAGCAACACCCATGCCAATGTTGTGGCCTTCGCCACCCTTCTGGCTAGGCGTAGGATTCTACTGAACTGGAAATCCCCACAACCCCCTTCCTTATCAATGTGGTTGAAAGATGTTATGTTCTTCCTAAGCTTAGAGAAAGTCAAGTTCACCCTGCGTGGGGACACGAGTACATTTTTCAAACATTGGAGCCCTTTCATAGACTACTTTACTGACTTACGGGCACTTCCATGAGCTTTGCAAATGTACTTTCCCTTACTTTTCCATACCTTTGCTTTGCAAATGTACTTTCCCTTACTTTTCCATACCTTTGCTTCTGGGTTTAACCTCTCTTCCATAATATTGTTGTCTGTCATAATCACAATGGTCCCTGTTACTCCCATGACTGCACCTGTTGTGATGGTTTAGCAAACACTAACCACCTTTTTTTTTTTTTTTTTTTTCCCTCATTTTATTTGTGTATGACTTTAGTTGGTGCTGTTTCCTTATGTCATTGTCTGTCCCCTTTAGATTGATTTTTGTTGTTGTTTGTCTTTTACTTATGTTATTATTTTTATCAGTTGAGTTGTACCGTCTATTGCTTTCCCTATAATTTGAAGCACTAGTATGCCATGCATGTTGTAATGTAAGTGTGTGTCAGGGGATGGTAAGGGGTAGGGGGGGGGGGGGGTGTCTAGTGATGGGGAATTTAGGGTGGGTGGGAGGGTAACCATTTGTACTGTATACTGTATACTTTGTATCCATTATTTTTGACTGAAAATGAATAAAAAGACATTGACCAAAAAAAAAAAAAAACCCCATAATACTACCAGTCATGGAGCTGAAGGTGGAAGGTGGGCTGAAAATGTGTGAAATAACAAAATAATAATCTAAAGTCTTTTAGCAAAACCACTGAGAAATGGCTACAGAAAACATATTAACTCTAAAGCCCATTGTATACCGACTATGCTCTGGGACAAACCATGCTTCTAATAATTACCCTTCATACCCTTTATGTCTTGTTTAATGTCTTTTTTATACTTTCTTATAAAGTTTTATTGCATTTTATATGGTATATTGCTTTATGATGTCTGGGTTGTGTTCTTCTCCTCATTGTATTGTTATTGTCTCTGTGTCCCTGTATGTCACGCTGCTGCTACATTTTAATTTCCCAGCTTATATAAATAAAACACATCTATCTATCTATCTATCTATCTATCTATCTATCTATCTATCTATCATTAGTTTTCTTGCATGTAGTATATTATACTGTATGTATGGTGTGCTTCATGATAATATGTTTAATTTCACTGACTGTGTGCACATGGACGAGCTTAATCTGATTGTAAACAGATTGGGATCGTATCGAATTCATGTGCACAGGCTAAAGATCGTATAGGAACTGGATTCTTGAATCCGATAGGAAACCCTGGCTTAAGCTGATGTTAATCCGCTTGGTGCCATCTTGGACATGGTACCGTATTGGATTCACGTACTGCACATGTACAACGAAATCAAAAACGCTGTTTGTTCATTCATACAGACATCCAAACGCATCAGAATGCACAACATGTATGTGAAGGTGCATAACATGTTCTCTGTCAAACTCCTTGAACGCCATCTTTGTTTGTATGCCACCAGATAGTTTGTTTATTTTCTTTATTCAGTAGGAAGTAGTTCTAACATCACTTGTTGAAAGGACTACAGTGCCACCTAGAGTAGTGGAGTTGGTCTCTGACCATTATCTGACTACACAAACTCCCCTGAAGAAGGCTTGTATGCCGAAACTCATTGGGGTTTTTAAAGAAGGGTTAATGTGACCTAGCCACAGTAATAAAGGCTTTTTAATTTTACAAAAGTGAGAGTGCCTTGGAGTTTTTTCCTTTGCTGCAACCCAAGTTCTTTCCCTTCCAAAGAGCACCTCAAACATTTCACTTTTTGAGTCCAGGAAGCGCTCCTAGACAAACGTTTTGTGAACTCCATGTGCACCTGGATTTTGAGACAGACCGCCTGCTGGGTAGCAACATCGGATTTGGAGAAATCCTCAACGATCCTACCATGTGCACGTAGTAAATGTGACTATGAATTAGTCTGTCTTTTTCTTTAACTACTCTCTTACAATTAACAATGATAAACGCTAATGCCAATGCATTCTTAAGTTCTGACTACTGTGTTCAGTCACTAAGTTTATCAAAGCAAGACAAAATGTCGAAACTCTTGAGCCTTCCTCTTTGTTTTTTTGTCATGTGGTTTCTTACAAAGAAGTGAAAAGTACTTAGAATGACCCAAACCTCCTCCTCCATATAAAAACACTCCCAGGGCTCAAGGCAGCAGAGATTAATCAATTTAGACCTTGGACCCTGGCACTACGCTAACGATTTTGGCCGCTACGCAGCACGCAAGAGCATTCACAAAGCTGTTGATCAGACTTTACAAGAACAATATATGTACTCCTTTGAGACTATGAATGTGTTCTCCAGGCAAACTATAGATTAACACCCCGGGCCATAAG
>CM059282.1:22494442-22519442 GCA_030347295.1 Setipinna tenuifilis
GCAGTCACCGGTAAGAGTGAATCATCTCAATATCTCTAACATCATCTCTTTGAACGTTTTTTTTTTAAATATTTATTTCACTACACAGCTGAATGATTTTATCGAGAATGCCTGCAATTGTCTGTTGTCTGCTGTAAACGTACAACATGTATAAGTCCTTGGGATCAATACAGGCTGGTGAGTGTGTACATGGAGATGATTGGAGGATGCATAGTTGTCATCGTTCTGTTGTAGTCTGCATCAAGGGGCACAGTGAATCCCCTCTGAATAAAAAGCAGTAAACATAAGGCCATGCTCAAGGCCAAGGTCTGTAGCTAACACTCCCAAGGATCAGACGAAGACTAACATGTGCTGAACATGTGTGTTTGTAGAAGAATTTGCATCAGATATAAAAGTCCATGGTTGATCGTCACTGCATACATCGACCTTCTGTCAGATCATTAAAAATGATCAGTTAACCCCACATCCTTAGGCTGGTAGCTCCACCATGGTCACCCCACCTTCAAGATGCCCCACAGCGTGCTCTACTCCTTCTGTGTCATCTGGCTAATTCGAGAACGCCCAGCCCCCCTTTTATGCCATAGTTAATCGACTCATATGGACTGTCAGGAAAAGCTGCCCGCATCAGCAAACCGCCATGCTGAATCTGGGCTTTTATTATGTTGGCAGCGTGCCAAATGTGTCCTACACACATGCAGAGGACATGTGTGACAATTCCCTAATAACTCTGGGTGGCAAGTTCAGGGGGAGGGGGGAGAATGGGCGTGTGTGTGTGTGGGGGGGGGGTGGGGTGTGCCTTAATTGAGCAGTTATTCTGTAAAGGACTCAGTGAAAATAAAAAATGAGGGAATAAGTGGTACGTGCCACACACACACACGTGTGCCTTGCCTTTCGGGGCCTGACAGCTGATGTGTGCCCACTTTATGGACATCTTTTTTGCTTGTGCTTGCATAAGCCGCCGTGCTGATGCAGTCTTGACAATGGAACTGTGACCGCTTTGTGTGGTATGTTTACAGTCCCCCCAAGGTTGTCTAAACCCACTTCCCCTTCCCCTCTCTCTCTCTCTCTCTCTCTCTCTATCTCTCTATTCTTCTTCTCTATCTTTCTCTCTCTCACACCTCTTCTCTTTCTCTTTATCCATATCTTTCTTTCTCTCTCTCCCTCCATCTGTTTTTCTTTCTCTCTCTTATCCGTCCTCTCTTTCCTTCTCTCTATCTATATCTATCTTTCTTTCTCCCTCCATCTGGTTTTCTTTCTCTCTATCTCTCTCTCTCTCTCTCTCTATTTCTTCCTTCCTCTCTTTCCCTCTCTCTGGCTTTATCTTTCTCTCTCTCTCTCTCCCTCCATCTGTTTTTCTCTCTCCCTATCGCTATCTTTCTTTCTCTCCTACTCTCTGTTATGAGTCCTTGTCCACCAATTAGTCCAGGCAGTTTTATGGCATCTTAACTCCCATGTTTAGATGTTTTGGAGGGAGGGGACTGTTTGTTGGCATTAGGCCCCTCTATATCAGTGGAGCCATTGAGCGGGGGCAAGGGGGGGTGGAGGGAGGAGGGTATAGAAAGCCTGGGTTGATTTAGCATGTTCATGGCTTTGAACTGGGGTCTTGTCGCCTTGGGTGTCATCACGCAATATATGCAAAAGAGCCAGCCTTGCTTGTGGGCTTTGTGTTTGTGTAATCACTATTGGTGTCCTATCGTATATACTGCTGTACAAATATGCTATGGGTCACGGTTTGGGCGATGGCTTTAAATATACAACAGTAATCCACCCACACATGGTAAATATAGTTGGCAGAACTGCCCCTAAGTACTGTTTAGTGTACTATATCATAGCTATATCCAATGTTACTATAACCCAACAAAGACATTTCTGAACAATTTGTGTTTTTATTGTGTTACATTTAACACTGTACATTACTCGTCTAAAATATGTGTATACATGGAAAATAGAAGGAAAATCACAAAACAGTATTTTTATGAAAATGTAAAAACATTTCTCCCGCTCCTGTATTATATAATAACAATTTCAGAGCATGTCAAACAAGTTTAGGCCCTGACCAAGCCCATGACTTTAGATGGTTAAACGCAAAACCGTATATAGACCCATTACTAATTCTGACCTCTCCTGTCACCTCACATACAAACCCAAACAGGCCAAACTGTGAATGTCTAAATGTGGACTAAATCAGGTATCAACTGGCTCCTGTAAGTCCAGTGGGGGTGCGGTGTAGGTGTAGGTGTAGGTGTGGGTGTGGGTGTAAGTGAGGGGAGAAAGCCAGTGAAGTGAAGTGAAGTGGCCAGTCCTCGTCCTCCTCTGTGTGTGGGGTAATTAATACTCTCCTGTTGAGGGCAGTGCTCACAGTCAGACCTGCCTGCCTGTGGAAAAAAACAAGCGAGGTGGCCCTTTGTAAAATCCCACAGCATGCTATCCTCAGCATGTGTGTGTGTGTGTGTGTGTGTGTGTGTGAGAGAGAGAGAGTGTGTGTGTGTGTGTGTATGGGCAATCATCACATACTCCATAGACTAAAAATAACAGTCATCATCACAGGCTTTCAGGGCTCTTGCCCTTTTTTTCCTCTCTTTTTTCCCCTCTTTCACTTTTTCTTCCCCCCCTCTCTTTTTTTGTATTAACCGCACCAGTGGTTTTCCTTTCCTAAAGTGCTCTCCTGCAGCTCCCCCTGTCCTCCGCAGTGTCCTTGAGAAAAAGGTTATACTTCATTTTGGTCTTGCCTCCCTCTCTCTCTCTCTCTCTCTCTCTCTCTCTCTCTCTCTGTCCCTCTTTCTCTTTTTCTCTTTCTCTTTCACTGTGGCATCTGCTTGGTGAAACAGACCCATGAGCTCACCTCATTGAGAGCAATCACACAAGGCACAGGGACGAAGAGATGGGTGTGTGTGTGTGTGTGTGTGTGTGTGTGTGTGTGTGTGTGTGTGTGTGTGTGTGATTGGGGGGGGGCGGGGGGGGGGGCGCCCAGCCAGATCGGACACTTCAAGCACGGTCACTCATGCGGCAGCTGTGGGAGGGAAAAAAACAAAAGGGGGGCCACTTCGACTGCACCCCGGCAAATTGATGTTCGCCAGTGGTAATGTAAACATAATCCCCAGTGTTCACCTGCACCGTAACCCCCCATCCACCCGCCACCCCCCCGTCACACACACACACCTCCCCCCAAACACCATCACACCCCGCCCCCCAATCCACTGTGGGTCCCCCACCTCCCCAACTATCCCCTCATCAGCTGGGCCATTATGCAGCCAGCGACCTCATTATTTTGCTCCCAAGCAGGCGTTTCCCTGGACGACTCTGGCCAAAAACCAACCCCCCCTACCCCTCCCCTTGCTCGCTCCACCACCCCTCACGCTCTCAAGTGAGTGGCCCCCTCAGGACCCAATTTAAGTGGCGGCTCCGGTTCAGGACCACCCCGAGACCTGGTGCTCCATTATTTTTGAGGGGCTGCGTGCGTTAAGGGGGGCTGGGGGCAAGCGAACGAACAACTGAACGACCGAATGAACGAACGAGCAAACGGCTGCGGCTGTGGCGGCCGCCGACCGCTGCGGTCCCCGACCGTTTCGACTCGCGCAAGCAGAAGTGCGAGCTTATTGACAGGCCGTGTTTGATTGCGGGTGCTGCGCAAGCCATCTGGACTCCCGCGGCCCCCTTTGGAAAATTAGCAGGAATGCACATCCTCCACCAAACCCCCCCAGCCCACCCCCAGCCGACCCCACCCTACCCCACCTCCCTGTGGCGCCTCTCTCTCCTCCTAGTAACGACGCCAGCCGTTCCCGGTCCGCCGTTAGCCCCATGCAAAGTCCATAATAGAAAATGGGCGTCAGGTGGCTACATCCATTTGCGCGCCAGGCGGTTGTTGATCCAAGCATATTACTCTTTGTTAGTGTATTTGTCAATGCGACTGTCATTATGTATAGAGACAAAAGAGTGTGAGAGAAAAAGAGAAAGACAAACACTGGGGGAGACAGAGAAAAAAAAACATAAACTGCAGGTGAGTCCTTCAGTCCTTTGACAATCCAGTTAAAACCATTTAATAATACAAGGTCAAATAATAAAACTCTTTTCTGTAAGGCCCTTTTTCTGTGTTCTCATTTCATCTCATGTTTGCATTACTATTGCGTGTTGCACACAATGTGCTTAATGTAATGTAATGTAAAATAGTAATTTAAAAATGAAAAAAAGGAGAAAAAAGCTCACTCAGTGGTGCTGCTTATCCAATCGGAAATGACTCAGGGAGTTTTTTAATGAGCCGAAATGTCACTCATGGCCGCTGTTGCCTCAGATTACTAGAGTACTGTACGCACATCTGCACCACTGACATTCATTCGGGGTCCCTCGGGCTTAAACAGCGACGTGTCCAAGCGTGACATAACTCTTGTTTTCTCTCCCCAGAAAGAAATTAAAGTTTTATCAAAGAACCAGAAGCTCCCTGCCGCTGCAAGACACAAAAGACTTCAAAGCATTCAATCACCATACAATCTTGACTTGATAACCTTGCATGTGTGTTTGTGTGTGTGCGTGATGTGTGTGTATGTGTGTGTGTGTGTGTGTGTGTGTGTGTGTGTGTGTGTGTGTGTGTGTGTGTGTATTAACCCAGAATGCAGAAGAACCCTTATTCTGTGTCCCTGACGTTTCAGGGTGTTTGTGGCCTTTTCCGTGTGGGACCCTACCGTTTTTGTATCTTCTTCTTATTAGGGGCCAAATTGATGTGTTTGAAGTCCTATATCAAGAGAATCAATATGATAATGAAGGTGCCACACTAATTGCCTTCTTTTGCCATTTCAGTCAGTGGGAAAACACACACACACACAGACACAGACACAGACATACACACACACACACATTCACTCCAAAGGGTATCTCTGCAGCTGCAGTTGCAGTTGCATGACATGGCCAGAGGGGGCCTCGTTAGAGGCAAATGTCCCCCCACACGAGGAAAATGCCATTTTCTATCTCCGGAGCCCCATCTGGAGTTAACCTTTAAGTCACTCTCGTCCCCGAAGGCTGGGCAGATTAGCAGAAATGTCATTGTGTGAGATGATGACGAGACCAACCGTCTCAACTTCCTCCTCTTCAGCACAATTGGCCCCCACTTCATGTCTCTTTTCTCATTTGGAGGAGCAGAGAGTAGTGTTTGTGTGTGTGTGTGTGTGTGTGTGTGTGTG
Organism: Setipinna tenuifilis; assembly: GCA_030347295.1. Lineage (NCBI taxonomy): Eukaryota > Metazoa > Chordata > Actinopteri > Clupeiformes > Engraulidae > Setipinna > Setipinna tenuifilis. Next base: position 22,499,614 of record CM059282.1, read on the forward strand.
TGTGTGTGTGTGTGTGTGTTTGTATGTTTGTGTTTGGCTGAAAGTGCAAATCCCTCCACGTCCTTTCCTATACCTCCAGGCAATGGCAGTGGAGAGCTGATGACGTGCAACCATGACAATGTATTTTTCTGTCTCTCTCTCTCTTTCCCTCTCTTTCCCTCCCTCTCTCTTTAGTCTTTTTCTTTTGCTTTCTCCCTCTGTGTTCTCTTAAAGGGGCATCATTGGCTTGGGGGGGATTGCATTATCCCTGTCTAAAACCCCCTTCTCCCTCCCTCCCTCCCTCTGTCTCTCTCTCTCTCTCCCTCTCTCTCTCTCTTTCTCCCTCTCTCCCTCCCTCCCTTTCTCTCACTTTTTTCTGGCTCCACGCACCATTGGAGTTCTCCACCACACGCGACCATCCATCATCTCCCCTCCCCTCCTGATGCCTATTAAGGAGCCAATCAGAGCCATTGCTGCTGCCGGGGGAGTCTCCTCGGCCCACTCCGCCACCACTGCCCGTTACCCATTACCGGGCCAGGGTTGGGTTAGGCCTGCCGGACACGCCAGCGACATAAAGATGTATGGCAGGCCTCCGCTAGCCTGGTTATAAGCCTGCCTACACACTTCTGCAGTGTGGTACAAGGGGCTGGTTTTGTGACCAGGCTAGGCCTCCACCAGCCCGATTCAGGCACACCCCCACCCCACCTAACGTGCCCCACACCATGGCCAAACACAGCGGGCAGGCCTCTCTGTGCTTCTCTGATAGGCACACATGTAGGTCTGTGTCATATGTGAGCGTAGCAGATATAATTAGCTACCAGAGGACTGTTGGTGATTACGGTTGTTCATGATTAAATGGCTCGCCACAGCTGTCCCACTTCTTTGCACTGTTGGCTGTTACCACCAGCGTTGCTTAGAGGATAAATTACTGATGTCATGTTTGCAATAAAAGACCGCATGCGTAGCATGTATGCCAGCATTACATTTATTTCATAAGTTTTGTATGTATGTATTGATGTATTTATGTATACATGCATGTTTGTATGTATGTATGTTTGTATACATGCATGTTTGTATGTATGCATGTATGTATGTATATGTATGTATGAATACATGTATGTTTGTGTGTATGCATGCATCTCTTGACAGTATGTCAGCATGTATATGCTATGTATGTATGCATGAAAGTCTCTATGTTTGCATGTATGCATGTGTGTATGTATGTGTGTATGTTTGTATGTATGTATGTATGTATGTATGTATGTATGTATGTATGTATGTATGTGAGTGTGTATGTGTGTGTGTGTGTATGTATGTGTGTGTGTGTATGTATGTATGTATGTATGTATGTATGTATGTATGTATGCGTTGGTGTATAACTGTACGTATGATATTTATACATGTGGTCGCTGTAATGTGGTGAAAGAGTTGTTCATGTCAGTCCGACTTCCAGATGCGGACTGCTGGCAGACGCCTGTACGTAGCTGGCAGATCTGTGTGCGTCTGTGAGGAGATAAGGTTAAATCTTTTTGGGGCAGCGGCTAATCTGTTGGTTATGAGAGCCGAAAAGGCTTTGCTTTGCTGCTCGTGGTCCACTGGGTCAGGCCTTGGCTTGAGCTAGTCAACATATAAGACCAACAGCCTCCAACTGTGGAACTGCATTAACTTTTTAAGTGTTGTTTTGATGCTAGAGTGATCAGGTTAGAACGCACTTGCCCACATTAGAACACACTGCCCACATCAGTCGTACGGCTCTAGCTGCTCATCAATTAAAACGGAAGTACACTGCACACACACCAGTGCCCAGCATTACACTCCCATTACACTGGCCTTGGGCTCACCCCATTACCAGGAACCTCACTCTTTGCACACTCACTCACTCACTCACTCACTCACTCAATCACTCTTTAGAAACTAATTCACTCACTGACTCACTAACTCACTCATTATAAACTCACTCACTCACTGACTCACTCACCCTTTATAAACTCAGTCAGTCAGTCAGTCAGTCAGTCACTCACTCACTTACTCTTTATAAACTCACTCACTCACTTATTATAAACTCATTAACTCAATTAGTGAGTCAGTCATTCACTCTTTATAAACTCACTCACTAAGCTACTCTTTGTAAACTTATTCAATCACTCATTCACTCACTCACTCACTCTACCCTTCCGTCTCCTGCAGTCACTCTACCCTCTGTCCCTGCCTTCTGTCCCCAGTCTGCTTCAGCACAGATGGACACTCAATGCACTTTTTTACTCATCCATTCACTCAACACACACACACAACCCTTACTCATTATGTATCAGTATCACCAACTCTCTGTCACTCTCTGAACCACGCTCTCTCTCTCTCCCTCCCTTACTCACCCACTCGCTCACTCAGTCGCTAACTCTCTCGCTAACTCTTTCCTGTTACCCAGACGCTAACTCTGACGCACACCCTGCTACATTTGCTTTCTCAGTAATGCACTCCCTTCGTTCGTTCGTTTGTTCATCCGTTCGCTTGTTCGTTCATACGCTGACTTACATAGAATCGCTTGCTTGCTTGTTCAGTCACTCAGTCGACTCATTCTCTCGAGCGCTCGGCTCTGTAATGAGGAGATTAAATGCATGCTACCGTCCCGGGTATTAGAGAGAGGAAGAGCTGCCTGTGTGCTGCTTTTTTAGAAAAAAAATAAAAGAATAAAAGAATTTGTTCCAGCACTATCCCAGCAATTACTCAGTCGATTTCCCAGCAGAAGGGGCTGACAGGTTCAGAGGCGTGTGAAGGCTAGATATTGGATAAACTTTGTCATGTTGTTTGGTTGGGAGAGGGCTAAAAATGTGTCAAGCCTCTCAAGGGTGTGCTGGGATCTCTGACATTCTGTTCTTGCTCTAAAAAAATGAACTGTTGGTGTCTCTGTAAGTTAGCTAACAATGTGGTGTGATGTGGCGTAATGTGGTGTGTGTGTGTGTGTGTGTGTGTGTGTGTGTGTGTGTGTGTATGTGTGTGTGTGTGTGTGTGTCTGTCTGTCTGTCTGTATTTGTGTGTACTTTCGTGTATAAGCAAGACAATGAGAAAGACAGAGAGAGAGATGGAGAAAGAGGGAAATAGAGAAAAAGAGACAGAGAAAGTAAGAAGGACAGAGATGGAAAGACAAACCGAGGCAGACAGAGAGAAAAAGAGCGAGAGAGAGAGAGAAAGAGAGAGAGAGCGAGAGAGAGGGAGAGAGTAGTGCAGTAAGGTAATGGGTAAAAAGGTAAAGAATGTTTAGCAGATTAGACTGCAGTCTGAGTGGCAAAGCTAACTGCTAACTGCTGTACTGTCCTCTGCTACAGTCACAGCATCCTGCTATTGACCCTCAGCGGTGTGTATGATGTTGACCTTCAGCAGTTTGTGTGTGTGTGTGTGTGTGTCTGTCTGTGTGGTGTTAACATTTAGTCGTGTGTGTGTGTGTGTGTGTGTGTGTGTGCCTGTGTGGTGTTGACATTCAGAAGTATTTGTGTGTGTGTGTGTGTGTGTGTGTGTGTGTGTGTGTGTATGGTGTTGATCATCAGCAGTGTGTGTATGTTCCAGGGACAGGTTCTCGCCCCTCCATCAACTCCTGTCATTACTGGGGCACAGCTTAGCTCACACTCCCCAAATTAAATGTCTCTTTCTTTCTTTCTCTCTCTCTTCTTTCTTTCTCTCCTCTCTCTCTCTCTCTCTCTCTCTCTCTGTTTGTGTCTGTCTCTGTGTCTGTCTCTGTGTCTGTGTCTGTCTGTCTGTCTCTCTCTCTCTCTCTCTCTCACACACACACACACATACCAGAAGTCTTTTCCTACTTCCTAGCCCCTAAATGAAATAGCCTCTTTTTGCCTGGGGCAAGAACCCTTGTATTGCCCTCCTTCTGCAAGCAAGGCACAGGGACTCTCATCTGCTGCCCCGTGCACACAATTACCCTGCGAAGCACTGCCCCCACCCACCCCCACACCTGCCCCCCCACCCACGAGGGCCGAGGTCTTAGCACGGTGACTTTTAAAAATGTTGACTAATTATCCTCTATTAGCATCTTGACACACAGCAGGAAGTCACAGGACCTGTGTCACATTGCTGCCGGAAAAAAATAAAACAGGAGAGTTTGCAAATGACAGTTCACTCCTTTTTTTGTCTGATACATTCAACTATGCTGTCTGTTCACATCAGAAGGCTTTTTCCTCCATGGGGGAAAAGAATGTTTATTTACCATCTATTTACCATTTATCTTCCTGTGTGTAAAGAGAGTGACATCTGGTTCTGTAGCATTGTAATTCAAACACATTGCCTTTGGCTTAGTGGACTAGAGAATAGAAATGAATAATAATATTGCATGGTGTCCTTCTCATTCAGTTACATACAGTAGCTTCACTCATTATGAATCCAGGCACTAAGCTTAAACACTTGCTACTTTTGGAATAGCTGTGTCTAGATAGGAGACAAACAGTACTGTACTTCAGTTAATGTTCCCTCAGCAGCTAGACCAGCTAGGTATGAATGTAAATGAGGCTTCACCTCCTGCCAGGCTTGACCTACTGTCTAAAAGTATGCTGTTGTGAAAGCCCAACACAACATTCCTACAGTAAACTTACATAAATGTCATGTTTAGTGTCAAGGACTGTTTTTTTCTCCATTGTTCTACTTTCAGGATGCAGAAATTCTGTGTACCCAGCAAACATATGGACATGCATAACACGGTGGCACGGATGAAATGACTTACCGAGAGGTCTACCCACCCGCAGGCGTATGTGTGTGTGTGTGTGTGTGTGAGTGTGTGTGTGTGTGTGTGTGTGTGTGTGCGCGCGCGTGTGTGTGTTTACTCTGTGTGTTGTGTGTGTGTGTCTGTGTGTGTGAGTGTGTGTGTGCGCTCGTGTGTGTGTGTGTGTGTGTGTGTGTGCGCTCGTGTGTGTGTGTGTGTGTGTGTGTGTGTGTGTGTGTGTGTGTGTGTGTGCATGTGTGCATTAAGAGAGGGGGCTGGTGGCATGTCTAGCCTGTTTACTTTATGATGATGTCCCCTGGTGGACCGTTCGCTTGTGAAGCACTTCAGCATGAAATGACTGCTTCTGCTTCTGCTCACCCTTCTCTCTCTCTCTCTCTCTCGGTCTCTCTCTCTCTTTCTCTTTGTTTTACCTCCTCCGCTTTCTCTGTTTGTGTCACTCTTTCTCTGCCTTCCTATCTTTCTCTCCCTCCCTCCCTCCCCCTCTTTCACTCTGTCTCTTCCTCCGTCCCCCTCTCCATCTCTCTTTCTCTGTCTCTCTCTTTCTCTCTCTCTCTCTCTCTCTCTATCTCCCCCCCTCTCTATCCCTCTCTCTCTGCCTACGGCTGCCCGCCCAGAGGGTCTGACAGGAGGGGAGATGTGCCGACTTAGCCGATCTATACACAAAGTCAATGGTTTATGTCTGAATTTCAAATGCTCGTGCTGAGAGAACAGTGTTTTGAAATGGCTCAATAACTCTCCACTCACACTGCTGCCACCGTTGTTTGTTTACTTATTTATCTTAGAGGCTCCCGATGATCCCTGTGATGGAGGGACTATTGTAGCGCTCAGGCTCAGACTAAGGCTCAGGCTGCCCTGCGTCTTGTAAATGTATTGACTAGGAAACGGCCATAACGACAGCAACAAAAATGGCCGTCTAAGTTAACACCCTCTTCACATATCATCAGGAGAGTAAAGATTTTGGTAAAAAAAAAAACTTTTCTTAGTGGACCAGTGTATCTACATGAATTACAGTGTAACAAAGTGTGTAACAACATGCGGCGGTATGTAACACTAAAGGACAATTTATAGTCTAGATGACATGTGTCGCTTGTCAGAAAAATAAAGTTGCCTTCAGATGTCGCAGCGCTTAGAGGCTTTAATAGTTTTACCCCCGTGACAAAAATCGGTTATAAAATTGCACACTTCTTCAAACCCAATCGAACAAGGATTTATGTTCAGATCTTTCAAATGATATCCAATCACAGTAGGTGACATTGCCTGTGCTGTTTCAAATTTTTTGACTTACGCGACAAGCTCTGCGAAACACTAGCAGACAGAAATATTCTGTCAAGCGACACTTGTCACCTGGAGTGTACATTGGCTTTAATCCTAATTCTAATCCTTGCCCTAACCCTTTAGTACACGGTAAGTGCACAAAATTACATGTTGTTACACACTTTGTTACACTGTACATAATGCAGATACACTGTACCATGGATGGTTAAAAAAAGGAGTCTGCAGACTCATGAAAAGAAACACTCCGCATTCCATGGCACATAAGCATAAATGTCATTTATTTCGTGGACAAAATTACTTTTGGCAAAAATAAATTTATTTCGTCCACGAAAGTAAAAAGTGAATCCAGCCTTATGCCCATGAAAGGAAAAGTCAGCAGTAAATTTTGTGCACGTAATTACTAACCTGTTTTGTATTTTGTCCACAAAATGACGTGCTCTCTTCATCATTTTGTGGACACAGTGCCAAGTGATTTGCGCATTTCCTTGACAAAAAGCATCATGGTGTTTGACAATTTCATGACCATTTCGTTTTATCCATTTTGTGGTACAAAAGGCATTTGGTGCACAAAAAAGGTGTGTCACATTTGCCACTCTATAGACCTGGATGTGTGTGTCTGTGCGTGTGTGTATGTGTGAGAAAAGCTATGACGCATAGAGGTATCTATTTCTCAGAGGCATAGGGTGATATTTTACCTTCAATTATGCGTTTACACGTGTTTTTTTAGAGATGGAGTGAAGTGCTGCAGGTGACGTCTCTGTTAACTGTGAGAACTTCTCGTGGCTCCTTATTTTCACACCATCCTGCTGTTCGCAGCTACGTATGCGAGAAAACACACATGGGAGGAACACATGAAGCACACTAATTGTTCTCATTTCCTATTGTTTTTCACAGTTTTCATGCTCTTCAGGCTCTTACTTTAACCTATTCATGTATTAACCACATACTATACAAGGAAATGTCCCTTCTTAAACATAAATAGTGTACATAAAGATGCCTTTTTGTATAGCTTATATAGATGCTATTCATGTTTTGTTATTTAAAGTTTTAAAAAGTTGTTTCCTTTTCTTTTTCATTCTCTTTTTTTCTTCAAACAGATATTGTGCCTGTTCTTACTGTTCATAAGGGTAGAAGCAGGCTTCACTCAGATGACTTCAACTTACTTTTAGAGTGCTGGCATGTTATTACTGTAAAATTGATTATTTTTTCGAACAAAACATGTTAGATCTAGCAATACTGCTTCACTAAGTCATGCCAAAAAAAGGGCAAGGCAGTGAGAGAGAGAGAGAAAGAGGAAGGGAAAATAGAAAGAAAGGGAGAAAGAGACAGAGAGAGACAGAGAGTGAGACAGAGAGAGAGAGAGTGAGAGGGAGAGACAGAGACAGAGACAGAGAGACAGAGAGCATCAGGCTCAGTCAGTTAACAGTTTGGCGCCCTCCTGACTGACAGTCATATCAGTGGCACGCTCACACACACACACACACACACACACACACACACACAGCGCTGATGGCTGGTGTCGCCCAGTCCAGGAGTGTCAGCTCTTCACTCAAGGGGTGTCTTCCAGGCAGGCGAAGGAAGAAGAGGCACTTGAAGCGCTACTGTCTGTGAAGGGTTGGGAGCCCCACAGTGGGAGTAGCGAGGAGTGTCGAGGCTGGCCAACCGCTCTGTCTTCTCCACCACTGACTGTGACTGAGAGAGGAGGAAGAGGAGGAGGAGGATGACGAGGAGGGGGGGATGGAGGATGAAGAGGAGAGGAGGAGGAGGGGGGATAGAGGATGAAAAGGAAGAGGAAGAGGAGGAGGGGGATGAAGAGGAGGAGGAGAAGGAGGAGGGGGAGGACAAAGAGGAGGAGGAGGATTGGACGAAGGATGCAGTGAAGTGAGCACCCCCAAAGTCACTTTGTCACTCCGGCTGCCCCTGGAGGTACGCTGGGGGCCACAGTCATCCTGAACTCTGATTAAAGTACCGTGCAGAGAAGGGAGGAGTGGAGGACGAAACATTGAGAGACAGACAGAGAGAGAGAGAGAGAGAGAGAGAATGAGAAAAGATAGTCGAGAGGGAGGGAGGGAGAGAGAGAGAGAGACAGAGAGAGAGACAGAAAGAGAGAGAGAGAGAGAGAATGAGAAAAGATAGTCGAGAGGGAGGGAGGGAGAGAGAGAGAGAGACAGAGAGAGAGACAGAAAGAGAGAGAGAGAGACAGAGGAAAGTGTTGAGAGAGACAGGGGGCTGAGGGTGGAAGAGAATGAGAAAGGAGTGTGTGTGTGTGTGTGTGTGGGGGGGGGGGTAGCCAAGAAAGGGCCAAACTGCAAATAGGGAAGAGAGACGGAAAGGAGTAGGTACATGAAGATGGAGAGTGATACAAACAGAGGGAGATAAGAGAGTTGGAGGCTAGAGGAGTGAGGGCCATATCTGATGTATAATGGGGGGGGAGAGAGGAGGAGAGAGAGTGGGGGGCTTACGCAGAGAGCACAGGAGAGAGAGACAGACAGAGAGAGGGAGAGGGAGAGAGAGAGGGAGGTAGAGAGGGAGGGAGGGAGAGAGAGTGGGGTGCTTAGGCACAGAGCTGAGGAGAGAGGCAGAAAGAGAGAGGGAGAGAGAGAGAGAGATAGAGGGCAAGAGAGAGAGAGGAGGGGGGAAGTGGGTGCTTATGCAGACAGCAGAGGAGAGAGAGAGAGAGGAGGAGAAAGAGGGAGAGAGGGCCATATCTGATGTATAATGGGGGGGGGGGGGGGCGAATCCAATTCCTCTCCCTAGTGTGCCAGTACAGCATGGACATTCACCCCCCCTCCCTGTTTTCCTTTCTTTCTTCCTTCTCTCTCTCCCTCTATCAATCTCTTCCTTTCTATCTCGCTCTCTCCTACTCCCTCGCTACCTTAATCTCTCTGCCTGAGTATCTCTCCTTTTCTCTCTTTCCCTCTTTCTCACTCTCTCTTCTGCTTACTTGTCTACCTTTATCTCTCTCCTTCAGGATCTCTCCTTTTTCTCTCTTCCCCTCTTTCTGACTCTCTCTCTCTCCTACCTATTCCACTACCTTTCCCTTCCTCTTTATCATCTCCTTATTCTCTCTTCCTCTGTCTCTCCGACCCCCCTCTCCCTCCCCCCTCCCTCTCTCCCTCTCTCCCCTCTGGAGTCTACCTAAGCACCCCCTTCTCTCTCCTTATCCTCCTCCTCTCTCTCTCTCTCTCTTTCGCTCCTCTCTCTCCTCTGCTGTCTGCCTAAGCACCCCCCTCTTTCTCTTCCTCTCTCTCTCCCTGTCTCTCTCCTTCCCTTTCTCTCCCTGCCTCTCTCTCTCTCTCTCTCTCTCTTTCCTCTGCTCTCTGCGTAAGCCCCCCCTCCAGGTGCTGAGGGGCTGTGGGGATGTACAAATGCATTATGACAGCAGCTGTGCCTGAGCAGAGCCTCACACTCCCACATCTCCCAGCGCCACAGAGACCCGCGCTCGCTCTTTCATTCGCCTGCTTCTCTCCATCTCCTTAGTCCACTTACTCACTCTCTCCCACTACACTCACTCACTCTCACTTACTCACTTACTCACTCACTCACCTACTAACTGACTCACTCACTCACTCACTCATTCACTCACTCACTCACTCACTCACTCACATATTCATTTAATCACTCACTCACTATCTCACTCACTTATTCACTCACTCACTCACTTATTCACTCACTCACTCATGTCCACATCCACTCACTCACTCACTCATTCACTCACTCCCTTACTGACTCACTGACTCACTCACAGACTCACTTGTTCACTCACCCACAGACTGATTTATTCACTCACTCACTCACTCACTCACTCACTCACTCACTGACTTACTCACACAGAGTCACTCATTAATTCACCCGCAGACTGACTCAGTCACTCACTCACATACTCACTGATTCACTCACTGACTCACTCACTGACTCACTGACTCACTCAACCCTCCATCTCCTGCCTTCCGACCCTATTCCATGTTATCACAGAGGGAGGGAGGTGGAGGTCAGCTGCTGTTGTGTGTGTGTGTGTGTGTGTGTGTGTGTGTGTGTGTGTCTCTGTTAGTGTCGTGCTTGTCCCTGGTGTGCATGTGGGGGCCTCAATCTCTTGGCTCCGTCAGCACTGGCTTTTGCTGTAAGCCTCCTCGTGCTCAGCAGATTAGCCGATCTAGCCCACAGATTACAAGCATGACCAACATACAGGTCATGGTCAAGCACATGTGTGTTCATAGATTGTGTACACACATAGACACACACACATGCATGCACACACACACACACACACATGCATGCACACACACACACACTCTCTTTCTCTCTCTCTTTCTCTTTCGGTCTCTCTCAGACACACACAGATACACACTCTCACACATAATAACACACACATACACCATCACATACACTCTGTCACACACACACACACACACACACACACACACATGCACAAACACACATACACACACATACATATACACACAAAGAGGTTGCTATTGCATGTATTGTATATATGCAATGAAGTTAGCTCATGGCAATAAACCTCACAAGAACTCCTTGACAAAAAGGGCACCGATTTTAGCATCATTTAGAAAGAAACTGCTTGGAAAAAATAGAGGGAAAAATAGAGGGGAAAATAAAAAACTACTGCAGAGGTCATGCCGACTCGAAGTCGAAGAGCTGAACAAAGAGAAGCAGAAATTAGTTAACGAATGAAATGCTCCTTCGTTCCCTATTCCTCTGCCCCCCCCCCTTTTTTTCTCTTTCTTTCTTTCTTTCTTTCTCTCTCCCACTCTCTCCATCTTCCTCTGTCCCCCCTCCTCACTTTGTCCTCAAGGTTGTTTTCCATCTTGATATCCATCAGTGTTGCGTGGCGTGGCGGAGATGGATTAATGCGGTATTGGAAAGGAGCAGTCCTTTATCAACGGCCCACAATGCCTGTCCAGGTTAACCCGGCCCGTGTCACTCACGTCTGTTTTTCCTCTCTCCGCCCTGGCAGCCGCCCTCACATCCACTCTCCTCCTCCTTTCGCCCCCAACACCACATCCCTCACTCGCTTTCTCTGTCTCTCTCTCTCTCTCTGTCCTTCCACCTCTTTCTTTTAAATACCTTGCCCCTGGCCCTCTCTCTCGCTCTCTCTCTCTCTCTTTTCTTCTCTCCCTCTGTCGATTCTATGGCACATCGGTCATTCTCTCTCTCTATGGGTTGCTTTTCCCCTCTTTCACCCCATCTCTTTGTTTTGTCTGCTTCTCCCCCTCTCCATCTCTTTTCTTCCCATCTGTCTTTCTCCTTTGCCTTCTTTGTCTTTCACTCCTTCCATCTCCCTCTTTCTTTTCTTCCCCCATTTTTTCTCTTTACCCCTCTCTGTCTCTCTCTCTCTCCCTATCTCTCCCTCCCTCTCTCTCCCTCTCCTTCTCTCTCCCTTTCTCCCCCTCTCTTGCAGATGCCAGGGCTTTATCATCTTGGGCTTAGGTTGATTTTTGGTGTCACCCTGCCTAATCTAGGTTGTGTCTCACGGGCTGCCTCTCCCCGCTGTCACGGGGGTGAGAGATGGAGCCTGGTCTCGTCTCGGCTCCTCTCGGCTCGGCCCAGTGCCGCGCTGCGCTGCCTCTCCTCGCCTTGCCTCTCCTTGCCTCGCCTCGCCTCGCCTGCCGTCCCTCCAGGGCTGCTCTGATGGATGATGTGGAGTCGCCCCTCCAACTCCGGCTCCAGCTCCAGCACCGGCAGTGCCAGCCACGACAACAACAACAGCACCGGCATCAGGAGAGGCGGCATCAACAACAGGGTGTGTGTGTGTGTGTGTGTGTGTGTGTGTGTGTGTATTTTATGGATGGGGAGGGGGGGGGGGATTGCTGGTCCTTGGATAAGGCACAGCCCCCCTTTATTTTTCAGTGTTCTTTTTGCCAAAATGGCATGGTCAAGTTGTGATGTATTAGTGAGGAATTTTAGTAAACAAAAGTAATGTTGTGAAATGGAATAGTTTCCCCCGTCCAAAGACTGCAGGCACTCGAGGCCGCTGATCACAAAGAGTAGCAGAATTAAAAAATAACGCTTTATTTGCATGGTCCCTTATGGTGTATAACATATTTAGATGCACAGAGAACAAATTTTGTGAAACACTTTAGATACTAATGTTTACATACTAAACATGTTACCATGGTAACAACACTATATGGTTATGGTTGGGGGTTGAGTTGGGTTAAGGTAATATTCAGTGATAGGACTTAAACAAGCCATCAGCATCTGCAAGGAGACCCTCCAGTTGAAGTGTTAGCAAATTCATGGTCCACTAAGAATGAATAGGTAGTAGTAATAATATGTAGCAGTGCCTGTAGTAATAATAGCAGTAGCAGTACTGGTGAAGGTGCCCCTTTCCCCCTTGCTGCAATAATAGCTCTGTAGGAAACATCCACTCATTCACTCCACAGTGTGTGCATCATACATTATGTAGCATGTACGTCACTTTAATGAAAGTGAAAGACGTTTCTATTGCTCATTGTGATCACACGGCACATGACAGCACCCACAACGGAATTCAACCTCTGCACTTAACCCATCACACATGTGAGCAGGGGGCAGCCATGACAACGGCACCCAGGGAAGCAGTTTATGGGGGTGGTACCATGCTCAGGCTACCTCAGTGGCTGTTGTAGGATTCAAACCTGCAATTCTGCAGTCATACGTTTGTTACCTTAACTGCCAGGCCACCATGAAATGTAGGTCACTATGTAGTGTGTTACATTGGCTGATTAACTATATAATTGAGGTTTCTTCCTTTTTTATTTTATTTATGTAAACCACATGCAATTTAGGTAGTTTTTCCTCACCCCTGTCGCCCCTACGGACACAAGCAAGAACTGTCAACGGCGCCTGAACGACCTTAAGCTACATCTTGTATGAATTGTGCTATACAAATACAGTTTTATTATTATTATTATTATCATTATTATTATTATTATTATTATTATTATTATTATTATTATTATTATTATGCACTAACCTACTGAACAAATCCACATTTTGGATTTCCCCAATCAGCTCTGACCCTGAGAATGCATATCCCAGAATGCAGTGCAGGTTTGTAGCTCAGCATGTAGAGCAAGTAAGGGTCTATCTTTAGGGTGACCTGGAGACGTCTGCCGTGTCTGGGGCTGGGGCTGGGGTGACATATTGTATGTCAACATCACATGGTCACCTCCTGCCCCCTCGTCAGGGCACTTTACCTTTGAGTAATGATGGCTGGGGCAGTAAAGGAATGGATGGTGTCAGGTGAACAAGAGGAAACACAAGGAAAGCAGAGAGAGAGATGAGAGAGAAAGAGAGAGAGAGAGAGAGAGAGAGAGAGAAAGAGAGAGAGTGAGGACAGAGTGGAGGAGAGATAAAGGGGGAGGCATAATGAATGTGAAACAAAGGAGAGAGAACAAGGAGCTAAGGAGAGAGAAAGAGGGGGAGGCGGGATAGAGAATAGTGTGTGTGTGTGTGTGTGTGTGTGGGGGGGTAACTGGAGAGTGAAAGCAGACTCTCAGCAGACTCCCAGCAGGCCTGTGTGAGTTGAGTGGACATGGGAGAGGAAGTGAGTGTGTGTGTATTTAATGTGTACAAGCACAGTGATGTGTGCGTGTGTGTGTGTCTGTGTGTATTGTATTATATGTGTACACACACAGGGATGTGTGTGTGTGTGTGCGTGTGTGCGTGTGTGTGTGTGTGTGTGTGTATTTTATGTGTTCAAGCACAGGGATGTGTGTGTATGTAGTGCGCACGTGTGTGTGTGTGTGTGTGTGTATGTGTGTGTGTGTGTGTGTGTTTGAGGGTGGGGGGGGAGTAGAGGGGTGGCCAGGGGTTACAGAGGGCCAGTTGTGGTCAGAATCCTGAATGCAGCACAGAGGAGGATGTTGATATTCCCCCTTTAATGAGAGAGAGAGAGAGAGAGCAGAGGGATGAGAGAAGCACAACAGATCAATGACGATGATGCTCACACCCTTTTTCAAGCAACAACGTTCCAGGCTAAACAATGAAGCCAGAACTGAGCATTCTAAAGTTGTAATACCTCACACGTCCATTATGTGTGTATCTGGCTGCAGAAGCGAGCAACTTCCCATAGACTCCCATTATAAAAAAGACCATTTTCACAGCAAAAAATAAACATATTGACAGCCTGGTTAAAAAAAACAGGCTGTTAATTGTTGTGTTTTTTGGTAGTTTTTAGGTCCATGGTAACTCTGAGGGTGGTGTTTTTTTTTAATAATGTGTTAGTTTAATCCCCAGATAATTTACATTAACATTCACAGAATGAACTGGCAAAGGTGGTGGCGCCCAGAACCTTCAATTTAAGCTTCATTCGGTCTGTGATAAAGTCTATGGGTGATGTCACCGAGGGTTTGTCCAGTTCTTTTTTTATATACAGTCTATGTGCCCTTTTTCTCTCCTCCATTTCCTCCTCTTTGTCATTCCCCTCCTCCTTCCTCCTCCTCCTCCTCCCCCCACCCTTCCTCCCCCCACTCTTCCTCACTCTCCCAAGGCTTTAATGGAGCGTCGCCTCATCTTCACCTTCACGGCGTGGGGATGTGAAGGCCCTTCTCTCCGCTCCGGTAAATAAACTGCCGGCCGATGCCATTTCCGCTGTTCCGGTAACTTCTCAGCTCAACTCTTCCAGTGCTCCGGTGCTAATGTAGTTACATCACTCAGAGGTTTGGCTGGGAAAAGAGTCGGCCGCAATAATATGTTTGCCTAGTTTTCTTCCGGAATAGCAGGAGGAGAGAGGAGAGAGAGCAGAGAGCAGGAAAGGAAAGGAGAGATACACAAATAGATAAAAAGGAAGGACTCAGAGAGAGGGAGAGAAAGAGAGAAAGAGAGAGAAAGGTTGTTTGTGTGTGTCTGAGAGGGCATGATTATGACAGATTGAGAGATTGTGGATGAATGTATGTGTAGTATAATGCTTGCGAGTGCGTCAGTCAAAACAAGAGAGGTCCAGAGAGTGTGTGAGTGAGTGAGTGAAAGCGTAAGTATGTGTAAGTGTAATGTAGGACTGTATATGTGTATTCGTGCGTGCGTTTGTGCGGGCGTGCATGCGTGCGCGTGTGTGTGTGTGTGTGACTGCGTGCGTGTGTTTGTGTGTGTGTGTGTGTGTGTGTGTGTGTGTGTGTGTGTGTGTGTGAGTGCGTGCGTGTGTGTGTGTGTGTGTGTGTGTGTGTGTGTGTGTATCGTAAGTGTACCGTTATGAAATATTAAATCTCTGAGTGGAGCACTTTGTTATTGTACACTGACTAATGGAGGCCCGTGGCTGTGACTCAGGGGATAAGACAGCACGCTCAGCTTCCTAAACCCACAGCTGTCAGCACCTCCAAATGGGTCTCTCCCTCTCTCTCTCTCTCTCTCTCTCTCTCTTTCTCCCTCCGTCCCTCTCTGTCTTTGTTTCCTCATTGTCCATTTGTGTGTCCTTCCATTCCTGTTCATACCCTGTTCTCTCTCTGTCCTTCCTTTTTATCTATTTGTGTATCTCACCATTCCTGTTTATAGTGTCCCTCTTTCTCTGTTTCCCTTTATCTCTCACTCTCTTTCTCTGTCTCTCTCTCTGTCTCGCTCACCACCTCTGTCTTTATCTATTTGTGTATCTTACAGTTCATCTGGTATACTTCCACTCACCCACTCTCACTTTCTATCTCTCACTTTTGCTGTGCTTCTTTTGGGCAGTGAGGACACGCAAACAGGCACACAGCTTTTCCTTGGGGAGAGAGGCGTGGGAAGGGAAGGACAGAGGTGAGAGAGAGAAAGAGAGAGAGAGAATGCGAGTTTGGAGTACAGGAGAAAAGACGAGAGACAAGACTCCTAAATAGCAGAGATGTGGAGAGAAGAAACAGAGAGAGAGAGAGAGAGCGATGGAAAGATAGTGTGAGATACAGAGAGATAGAGGTAGACACTATGGAAGAGAGAAAGAATGAGGCAGTGAGATAGAGGGAGAGAGAGAGAAAAAAAAGAGAAAGTGAGTAAGAAAAAGTGGGAGAAAGAGAGAGAAAGCGATAAGGAGAGAGAGAAAGGTGAGGAAGAGAGAGGAGAGACAGAGATCAGAGGTGTTTCTAAGAAGGGGCCATCTCCCCGCATACATTAACCATGATGTGTCAACATCACAGGTCAGGCACCTGCGGCAAGAGCCAGCACGCCTGTCAGCACCACAGGCAGTGTAAGCCAGCGAGCAAGCAACCGAGCAAGCGAGCGAGAGTGCCAACTATACATTATACAAGCCATAAGCCGCTGCTGCACCACCGTGCGCCTTCCCTCTCTCTCCCCACCCCCACCCCCCCAACGATCTCTTACCTCACTTTCACATACAGTACAGAAGAGGCCCTGGGACCCTCAGGCGCCACACTGCCGTCCCCGTATGGAAAAGGTCTATAAAAACTTCGAGAAATCAAACTTGCCCTGTCCCTGCCAACTGTCAATACTCTGCATGATAAGTCTGTGGTGAAGAGCCACAGGGCTAACAAAAAGCAAGGTAGGGCCTTTTTACAGAAGATGTATTTTTGTTCTGTTAGTGAACAAGACATGGGCCGTTGCTATGTATTATCACACCATTATTGAATATACATCTGTAAAAATACAAATGAAATAAATATATATGAATTTTTTGCTGACTTTTCCGATTTGTGGTCTGTTAAAAAATGGAATTATTTCCTTTCCTGTACAGGAACTCGGTAAAATGATCAGTGGGAATGCTCATGTTTCGTGTAAGGGGGGGTGCTAGCTACACTTCTGTTCATAATCCCACTCCGCTTCTTGACAGAGCGCAAATGTAACCAGACCCTTTAAACCTTCTGCCTCTGATTTGTGCCATTACGGCTGGCTGCTGCTGCTACCACTGTTGCTTCTGCAAGGCTTTTAGCTCAGAAAATAACCTTGGGACCCAGTCCCAGCCCTGGCACTCCGAGTGTACAGCTACAGTTCTGAGACAAGTTATTTCAATTAATGTCAGACCTGTATTAAGCCTTTCCACTGAGTATCTGTAAGTATCAGTTGCGGATCAATAGAAGGAAGACATTTAAGCTCATTATGTATTCTACACAGTGCTCTATGTGTTACATAATGTTATATGAATTCACTTAAGTTCATCAGAGGTATCCATCACCTGCGTCATAGCGTATCCATTATAGGACCAAGGGGGTGAGAATATGCAGGTTTTTATCTGTCTGGATGTTCTTGTGATAGTCATATCGGGTCAATACGGTTGAATGAAAGACACAGCGCTTAAGAGGGTTCCCCCAATCCATCTACATGGCTTATTTGACAGCATAAGAGGCTCCTCGCTTTGCCTCGCTTAGAATAGCCAGACACACAGCTAGTGTGAAAACTGAGCCATGGGCGAACAGACCCCACAGACCCACTCTGGCTGCTCGGATCCTTTTTAAAAAAAGGCAAAACAACAATCCGGTCTGATGCTACCTCTACCTTCACGTCCTGTTATATAACACTGCATAACCTGTGTTTAAGTCGAAAGTGCTCTCTTGAACAAACACTGTGGTAGCGCTGTGGTAAAAAAAATATAAAACTCTCCTTTAAAAAGAAGAAAAAAAATCACTCAGCCATCAATATCATATTCGCTTTCCCACAAAGTATTAATGAGGAGAGAAAAATCAATGGCAGCAACCGAAAAAAAAAAAAACACAGCGTCAGCAGGGAGTCAGGGATCATTCGACACCCACAAAAAAACCCCTTTCAGAGTGGAGAAAAAATGAAAAAAAAAATGGCGCATTTTGAAGGGCCCTTTGCACGGAGACCGAGACGGAGACCCTTATGGACCCGTTTATTTACTCTCTCCACATTAGCCATTCAGCAGGAGTTCACGCTCCCACTCCAACGGACGGCCGGGGGTGGGGTGGTGTGTGTGTGTGTGTGTGGGGGGGGGCGCTAAAGAGAGCCGTGATGAATCACACACACACGCTCCTCAAGGTTAGGCCCTTCAGTCTGCCTTCACTCAAGAGTGTGTGTGCTGTGTGCTCTAAGGGTGCTCAGGATAATGCGCCTGCTTTCCCATTCAAGGGGAGGCGTGCAAGGTCCCCTCACACTTGTACACACAGATCAGACACATAAAGGCGCAGCACACACACACACACACACACACACACACACACACACACACACAGACTTTAGACACACCTCACAGGCATAATCAGATACATACATACACACACATACACACACACACACACACACACACACACACACACACACACATGTGCGTGGACACACACACATGCACGCACACAGGCACGCATGCATGCACACACACACGCAGGCACACACGCATGCACATACGCACACACAACCACCTCATAGAGACACATGCACAAACACTGACGCACAAACACTGGCACACAAACACACACACACACACACACACTATTTTTATGCACGGTTTCTCTTCTCAATTCATGTCATGTTCTTTCATGGCTGATGTGCTGTTTTGGGGAGTGGCAGAAGTGGTAGAATCAGGAATTCCATTTCATGGTAACGTCTGTCTCATTAACCCCCGTCTCTCCCTCCGTCTTTTCCCTCTCTCTGTTTATCTATCCTTACTCTTGTACTCTTGTTCTCTCTTCTCTCTGTCTTTGTCTCTCTTTACCTTTTTCACTCTTTTTTTTCCCTCTCTCCACTCAGCGCCCCCCTCCCCCCTCCCCCCCTCCCTCCCCCCACCGCGTCTCTTACCATCTCCCTCTCCCTTTACAGCTTCACTGCATGAGGGATGACTAGGGAAAAGAAACATGCATAAATGCAGTGATCCGCGAGAACGGGGGAATTCAATTAAGATAGAAAAGGCCCCGTTTTCACTCGATATGCATCTCAAATCTCAGGACAATCAGATAAGTGAGATCAATGGGAAAAGCAGTTAGCCTTGAAAAGAACTGGGTCCAGCTGCACACCAAAAGGGACTCACCTGGGACTGGGAGATTATGACCACAGGGCTCGGACGCACCACAGCTCAACTACAACCCCAAACTGCAGAAGGGGGGACATGTGGCTCTTACTCTGGCTCTGAGCCTGAGGGGTGGGGAGGATGTGAAACATGAAAGGTTGGCCACAAACATGGACCTTTACATGTAGCTCCAGCATACAAATTCCACTGATTCACTGGTAACACTTTATTGGACGGTTCCTGTTTTAGTCTATCTACATGTAACAACAAGTAATATTATGTACAGTCTTTACAATGTACATACCTAACACTAACCCTAACCCTTACCCTAAGGTACAAGGTAAGTACAAAATGTTACATATTGTTACACACTTTGTCACACTGTACCTGATTGGTGTAACAGTAAAATAGTGTAACCCCATCACCTAACTCATTGCTTTTGTTAACAAAAAATAGGGAATATGCACTGCAAGTGTATCAAAGTGTGAAAGGGACAGATGCTAAAGTAAAGCTCTTGGGCACCCTCTGAAATGTCCTTACTGCAGATACTACCTCCCATTTCTGTTTAGCCTCCATGTTAACCCTTTGTTTCCCATGCTTGAGGCTGTAGGTTTGAATCCATTGCAGGCCTATAATTCACACAATGCTGATTTCCTACCCATTTAACCTACGCAAAATTGCATGGTTGTATATGAACTTTGTATTGGGTAGACAGCACAACCATGCACCAGATTCATGACCGTGGATATTATTGAGGGCATGCTAGCAAGGACGCTAAAACCCACGAGTGCTAGTGTTTGTCTGTAGCATGTCTCTTAAAGGTGTTGAAAGGTTTACTTTACTGCAAAGCTTGCTATCGGCTGGCAACAGCTACAGTATATGCACAGTCATTGTTTATCTTTTAACGGTTTGGCATTCTTGTTTGTTTTTTTGTTTTGGTCCAACAGTCTCCCCCTATAAACCCCCAACTAC
>CM059282.1:22524442-22544442 GCA_030347295.1 Setipinna tenuifilis
GCTACGGTTTGCCTCATTTTCGACCGCGCAGCGGCGACGACGAGGCCTCGGGCCATCTTTCTCCACAAACATTCTCCTCAAAAAACGCCACATGTGCTCGATTATAACCCTATATTCCGCCACACTAACAGGCTCAATAAAAAGCACCATTCTGCACTCAAAGACAGATCATTGAGGACGACCCCCAGATTTTGAAATAACACCCCCCACACCCACCCCCCAAACTGTTGTTACGCATTTATGCATTTTTCTTGGATACGTGATGTCTCCAAACACCACTTTTCAGAAAAACCACTCCTACTGCGACCTTCGACATAGATTAGTAATAGCTCTGTTCTGTTTTTGGGGGGGGGGGGGGGGGGGTACGTCTCCATCTCTGTCTCCCTCTCTCCTTCAGGCCCCAGTAATTCTAACCACCTCCGAAGGTCAGGCTGTGCAGGATGGTCCAGCAGGATGGACTCAAAGTGCTGTTTGCACTCCTTAAATAGCCGAGCCAAAACAACGACAACAAAAAAAAAAAATGCTTAGTCCAGCGGTTTATTAAGGACGAGACCCAAAGGAAGCCTTTGGTCCTAATTAGAGGAGAGAGGTTCTGCCAAGATTTGTGGGGTAGATTAGTATGCATTATGTATCCTTCACAAGGCACTTTTAAGAATTTAGAGGTGAGTAATCCTCACTACAGACAGAGAGAGAGGGAATGTCCCCTCATGGGTTGGTTCTTACCTGTACGCCTAATACAGGTAATTTGAGATCAAATTGAGGAGTTATGCTAATAAGACTTGAACGATTTTCTGGTTACAAATATGTAATATGGTCTTTCACTCTCTGAACCCACCTGTGTCGGAAATGAAAAAAAAAAAAAAACGACTAAGCTGATATCATTTCTGTGTAGGGCTGCGGAATATTTTGAAAATGATCCAATATAGTAAAATTATTTGCAGCATACATATTTAAAAACGCAGCTTAGCTTCAAAAAGAGGGTAAATTTCCATTTACTAAGCTTTAGCACTCTGCATTTCAAAATATTTGGCCAATAAATTGGATCCCTGATGCCCTTCCAGATACTCTCTACCATGGTATGTGTCTAACAGTGAACATAAGGCTGAAGACATTAACATTACATTACATTACATTACACTTAGCAGATGCTTTTATCCAAAGCGACTTACATTAGAGGACACAAATCAAGCTAGAGATATACAGAGAAGAACAGAGTAAGCAAAGAGTGTAGCAAAGTAACAAACTATAGGACAGTGCTGGCAAGAGGAAGTTAGCGTTGTTGGAATGGAAAGTGCTCATGGGAAAAGAACGGTCTTAAGGTGCTTCCTTAAAGTGAGAGGGATGTCATTGCAACAGTTTTGACTGAGATACAGTATATACTATATAACACTTATATACTATCTAATACCGGCAGTATTTGCAGCTTTATCGCTGGTTATTTTGTCATGGCAACATTCAGCGATGCTATCACCAGTTTTGCTAATATTTTCCCTTTTCAGTTACTTCTGTCTGTCTGTTCCTTCTCTTAAACACAGTACTTCCGTTTGTTTTAGAGTGAAAATGAAGAGTCGTGTGTTTGACTGAGTGCAAACCTCATGAAGGCTCTGATAGCTGAAGGCATGCAGCAGTAGTCAAAATGAGCCATCGAGCTGTGAGAGCTGAAGTCGAAGACGACTAGAGGATCGTGGGATAGGGGTCAGGAGCCCACAGTAAGGGCACATGGTGGAGGCTGGAGTGAGGGAGGAGAAGCAGAGACAAGAGGGAGACAGAAAAAGAAAAGGAGTAAGAAAATAGAGAGAGAGAGAGAGAAAGCGATAAAGGAGTGGGCAGAGGGCCACTGTGCAAAAAAAAAAAAAAAACAAAAAAAACAGAAAAGATGCTGCTTAAAAGTCATTCTGGTCAAGAGTAGAGAAAAATCAGCAGCAGCTTTAAAGCAACCAGACTCTCTCCCCTGTCTTGGGAGATAAATATCGACAAAAGTTGTAAGTTCCTTTCATGTTCGGCAGCATTTGTTAAGCGCAGATCAGTGTCTGGGATTAAATGTTATTGACACATTGATTGGATTTCTCACACCTGGCCAATCCATCTGCGCTCTGTCCCTCCACCCCCCCCCCCCCCCCCCCCCCACACACACACACACACACACACTCCCTCTTTTTTCCTTCCTTCCTCTCACTCGTTCTCTCTTTCTGTTTGCCCTCCAGCCTCAGGAATCTCTCCCATGCCCAAAAAAAAGCCCAGTGTGCACGACCTGCCAATCTGTCACCCCATCACCATTCGCCCCTTCGGTGATCAACATCCATTGACCTTTCCTGGGCATTGATCGTGGGCATTGATTGGATGAGAAGTTTGTGTGTGTGTGTATGAGTGTGTGTGTGTGTGGGGGGGGTGGGGTTGATAATAGGGGTGGTGGTTGGGAATGGAGGGGGGACGTGAGGGGGTGAGGGGGAGGGAGGGAGACTTGACCCGTCAGCTGAAAGCATTTAAACTGGCACGGAAAAACAGATGGCTCCAACGTGTCATTTGCATAGGCGAGCAGCTGGGCATCAGGTATCATTAGCTCTTGTGGGGCCCACCCCGCGCCATCTTGAACGTGACACACGCGCTTCTCCGTGCCAGTGTGTGTGCCGATGATGCCAGTGACGGGGCGATCCTCCGCACGGCCCGTGGAAAGCATCCAGTCTGGCTTGCCAAAAAGATGGAGAGAGTAAAGGAGAAGAAAAAAGACAGAGACAGAGAGAAAGAGAGAGAGAGAGAGAGAGTACCAGTCTGGGTTGCCAACAAGATGGAGAGAGTAAAGGAGAAGAAAAAAGACAGAGAGAGTGAATAAGTGAGAGAGAGAGTACGTGAGAGGGCAATAAAGGAGAGAGAATAAGGGAGAGGAAAATGGGAGCGGGGGGATGAAGGAAGAGAGAAAGCAGAGGAGGAGAGGGAGAGAGGTTGGGTACAATATAATTACTCCTGCCATGCCATTTTTTTCTAAAAAGGAAAAAGAGAGAAAAAAAAAACGACATCTTCCAACAGCTGCTAATGCTAGCATGTTTTTAAAGGGAATTGTGTTACGGTGTGTGGTGACAAATGTGTGGGCTTGTTGCTCGTTCAGAGTGTGTTCACCAGGGTCTCCTGAGACTGGCCGGCTTAGCTGTTCCTGTCATGTGCAGGCCTGGAGGCCTCTCTGAGTGTCTCTCTCTGGTCTCTCTGGTGGCCGTGGGAGTGGAGGGGGACATAATACACACTAATACAGTGTCTGTGGGGGCTGGAGGATAAAGGGGAGAGGAGTCTTAGCAAAGCAGCATGGGGGGGGGGGCGGGGGCATTGAGGTATAGGGAGACCTAGATGGTTGGAAAAGGATGGTGGGAGAGAGGAAGGGAGAGAGAGAGAGGGAGGGAAGGAGTGAAGGAGGTAGGTTGAGATAGAGGCAGGAAAGGAGGGATGGAGAGAGTAAGGGAAAGAGAGAAAGAGAAGGAGAGAGGAAGATAGGTTGAGAGGAAAAGAGGGATGGATGGAGAGAGGGAGAGAGAGAGAGAGGGAAAGCCAGAGAGGGAGGTAGGTAGAGATAGAGGCAGGAAAGGAGGGTGGAGAGAGTGAGGGAAAGAGAGAGAGGGAAGGAGTGAAGGAGGTAGGTAGGTTGAGAGGGAGGCAGGAAAGGTGGGATAGAGGGAGGGAGGGAAAGAGGGAGGTAGGTTGAGAGGGAGGCAGGAAAGGAGGGATGGAGGGAGGAATGGAGGGAGGGGTGAGTGGGTGGGCATGTTGGTAAGAGGGAGATGTGGGTGTCCTGCTGGTAGAGCAGCAGTGGCTGATGGGAGGGGGAGAGCGGCCGTAGTGGAGAGAGAGAGAAGCACACTGCACAAATCAGGTCACTTCACATAAGAGGGATGGAAGGCTTTTAAAGAGGATGGGAAAGAGAGAGAGAGAGAGAGAGAGAGAGAGAGAGGGAGAGAGAGAGAGAGAGAGAGAGAGAGAGCGAGAGAGAGAGGGCTAATGATAGAGGGAGAGAGAGAGAGAGAGAGAGAGAGAAAGAGAGAGAGAGCCGAAAAGAGAGAGAGGGGGCTAGAGAGAGAGAGGGAGAGAGAGACAGAGGGCTAGAGAGAGAGAGAGAGGGAGAGAGAGAAAGAGTTTAACGCTCCTTTATTAAACCATTGCTTTACATCCTCACATGCACACACCATTAAACACGAAGAAACAGACAGAGAGAAAGCGAAAGAAAGAAAAGAGAGACAGAGAGAGAGAGAAAGAACTAGAAGAAAGAGAGAAAGAAAAAGAAAGAGAAAAAGAGCGAGAGAACAACCTTATGATGTGTGAGACCATCCCTCATTGCTAATTTTTTTTTTCAAGACTATCTCCACTTCATATACTGGGAGAATATGTTTTAAAGCATCCTGCGCCGTGTTAAAAAGGATCAAAAGTTCACACTCTTGGCAGGGTATACCTTCGCTTTCTAGCACCCCCATCTACCTGACTCACATACCTGGCACAGCTTCCTCCTCTTTGCTCCTCTCCTCTTCTCTCCCCTCCTCGTGCATCCTTTGCCAACTACTTAAGAGACCAAGAGAGGGCCAGTAAGGTAGTTTGATATAATCACTCACATTAAGTCATTTACTATTACACATATTAAATCACGGGAGCTCCTCGAAGGTCTCTCTCTCGGGGTGGCTGACAAATTTTGCTTACGATGAAAGTTCATCAGGAATCACTCTTCTCTCTCTCTCTCTCTCTCTCTCTCTCTCTCTCTCTCTCTCAATCTCTCCTGTTGCGCCGACATATTGGAAACACTGATGCAAATTTAAACTAATGAGAGATGTACGTAGATGTAGATGTATTGCAGTAATGCACCTGCAGTAAGGCCTGAAGATGGCATCGCAGAATAAGTGGGATATCTCTGGCACACTACCAGAAACCGGTTGGGGGTTTTTATTGACTTTGCGCTGCACTGCAGTCTGAGAGAGAACAGTCAAGTCGGAGGAGATTTCAGGGAAGATGGGATCACAGGGTCTTGTCTTGGTGACTGGGCCGTATCAAAAGTAATAAGTTGTCTGCTTTTTTTTGTCAGGTGCTGTTTACTGTAGTGTCCATCTGAGTCTTCCCATACAGGCCTATGCTTGTGTGTGTGTGTGTGTGTGTTTGTGTGTGTGTGTGTTTGTGTGTATGTGTGTGTGTGTGTGTGTGTGTGTGTATGTGTATGTGTGTGTGTGTGTGTAGGAGGCTATTCTGATGGATTCCACGGAGGCTGAGAGGGAGGAGAGGAGAGCGGGGGAGCCGGTTGTTTGAAGACGGATATGAAAGAATCAGTCTGGTGCTCACAGTGTGAGCCAGGTGGGGCTTGCTTCCCTACAACCCTGTCTGGATCACTCAGCTGTGCCCGTATGTGTCTGTGTGTGTGTGTGTGTGTGTATGTGTCTGTAAATGTGTGGATATGTATGTGTGTGCGTGTTTGTGTAGGTGTGTGTATGTGTGCGTATTTGTGTGTGTGTGTGTGTGTATGTGTGTATGAGGGCAGGGGGATCTATATGTCTGAGGAGGCATCAGGAATTGAGCACAGAAATCTCCACTGTCGAAAACACTCAGTTACTGATGCAGACTTCCCAGGGATGATACCACGAGAAAGACAGAGAGCACTGGGAGAAAGGGGAAGACAGTAAGAGAGAGAGAGAGAGAGCAAGTGAGTGAGAGTGAGTGGGAGAGAGAGAGAGAGAAAGAGAGCGAGCAAGCAAGTGAGAGAGAGAGAGAGAGAGAGAGAGAAAGAGATCGGGCAAGTGAGTGAGAGAGTGTGTGAGAGAGAGAGAGCGAGCAAGCAAGTGAGAGAGAGAGTGAGAGAGAGAGAGAGAAAAGAGCAAGCAAGTGAGAGAGCGAGAGAGAGAGTGAGAGAGAGGGAGAGAGGGAAAGAGAGCAAAGTTTACCCAGAGCTGCCTCAAACTTTCAGCTTTTACTCCAAAACTTGTCCATCGATCAGGGGTCTAGACAGGGTTTCAGAGAAAAGGCGTGGGCCAAGGCTGGCCCCACAATTACGGGAGTCTAACAGCATGTAAAAGGGGGAAGGACTCGCCGTGGCTGGGCTCTGCTCGCCAACAAAAACAGGAAATAAATGATCTGGCCACATGCCACCCCTCTCTCGTTCTGTCTCGTGCTCCCTCCCTCTCCTTCTCCCCTCCCCCTCCTCCTCCTTGCCTCCCCAAAGCTTACGGTAATGAGTCCAGTTGGAAGGTTCCCTGACCAATTCGACTCGACTCGACTCAACTCAACTCAGCTTGCTTTCTGTCCCTCTCATTTAAAAAAACATGTCCCCAGGGGGTTGGTAAAGATAAGGAACTCCGCTAGTCTTCTGTCTCGGCCATTTTTTTTCCTATTCAGTGTTGATTTTCATTTTTTCCAGAGGTAGGGAGAAAGGGGTGGGGGGGCGAGTGTGGATGCAGGGGTGGTGTTGGTGGGGGGGGGGGGGGGGGGGGGGGGGGTTATGGCAATGTATGGGAGTCAGTGGTTGAGGTTTTTTATTTTTCCAGGCCAAATTGATTATCCATAGCAGGGCTCTTTGTTTTTCGAAAAATGCTGGAGCTTTAAACCTGTGTTCTGCATGCTCTATTTGTGTGTGTGTGTGTGTGTGTGTGTGTGTGTGTGTGTGTGTGTGTTTGTGTGTGCATCAGCTAAAACAAGCAGCAGATATCAGCAGGGGGGTTTGCAATGATTCTCAATTCAATAAAAACACAAGAAGCAAAATTCAGTTTTGATTTTCTTCATTACCCAAATCCACAGTCAAGGATAGCACACTCCCATTTCTCATTGATACGGGCCATCATGTGATATTCCTCAGAGCCGAGAAAACAAAAATGTCATTTCAAGCACAGGTTTTCCACTATTGGATAAAATGGCACATAAGTACAGGGTCAAACACTCATTTTTAACTAAAGGCCTCATAGCAATAGCTTGAAAGGCTTGAAAAGCTAACAAAGTTTTTTTTTTTTAAGCAAGCAAGACAAAGCAAGCAAGCATAGTCTCCAGTCTGGCAAAGGTGAATTCACTGTAACAAAACAAGCACATTGTCTGTGTCTTGTGTGCCTAAATTGTAAATGAAATTACCCTTTATAAAATAACACTTGGCAGATAAGCAACTCCTAATTCCATTAGACTATGAAAATAATAATATATTCAAATACTACTTTCTCTTTTATGAAAACCATTTTCATAATAGTCACTCTCGGTGTTAAGGGCCTCTCAATTTTAATGACGATTTGCACAGTAAAATGTCACGCCGTTGAGGTTTGCTACATCTATGCTTGAGACATGCTTTTTTCCCCTTTGTAAACGATAATTAGGTGCAGTTAATGCCATCCCCCACGACAACCTGC
The DNA here is from genome assembly GCA_030347295.1 of Setipinna tenuifilis. Classification (NCBI taxonomy): domain Eukaryota; kingdom Metazoa; phylum Chordata; class Actinopteri; order Clupeiformes; family Engraulidae; genus Setipinna; species Setipinna tenuifilis. The sequence goes on from CM059282.1 coordinate 22,531,783, forward strand.
TAATGGAATATCAGTACCGACTGGGGGAATTACAACTTCATTTCAGTTCCGTGACAAAGAGCCAATCGCACACAAGAGATCAAGTAAACAGCAGCACAGGAGTCAGTTGATTTTGATTTTGCTCAGAGCCTGACTGAATCCAGTGAAATGTATTCCCATCCTGAAGCAGCAAGCAGATGAGGTTTTTTTTTCTCTCTCCGTGGATGTGCTGCTATGTTTTCTAGTTATTCACTCGTGAGGCCTCGTCGTGAGGGAGTTAGGAAAGCCCCACGGGACGTTACGGCTGGAAAACTCTGGACTGGATTTGAATTCCAAGTGTTTCTCCAGGACTGCCTGCCAGAAAGCCAACTCTTGTTTTTTTCTTCTCCTCTCCATGGGAGAGGCTGCTGCTGTGGTCTGAGTCAAGAGCTTTTCTGGTCCCTCAACATGAACTCTTTCTCAAGGCTGATGATGATTTGTTTTGGCCTGTATTAACATCACCATGTGGCTGTTGCTGATTTGTCACACATATATTATGTGCCTAAACGTGAGCTGCATATTCAAGAGCAGAAACCAGGAGGCAGCTGCAGGTCTCTGAGCACATGGAGAACACGGGGCTTATAGCAACATGCTGTTTATACTCATACCTCCTACCCCCACTAAAGCCCCGTTTCCACCAAGCAGTACAGTACAGTTCGGTTCAGTTCGGTTCGCAATTGTTTGTGTCTCCATGGTAAGAATTTTTGAAGCGTACCTAAATACCATTTTCTGGCACCCTTGTGTTGGGGTACCAGTTTGTGGTACGGTTTAGAGACACGCCCGTTGCTGTGACGACTCTACTCTACCTTTGGCAATGGAAACACAATCCGTACTGAACCGCACAAAAAACATTCTGTACCAAACTGTTAGGTACCAAACCGAACTGTACAGTACTGCTTGGTGGAAACAAAACTTTAGTGTACTGTGGGGATAACATGCCTCAAATTCAAATTCTGTGATATGTGATTTTAAGTAATCTGATTTAGGACAATTTTAGCCTACCTATGCACCAAATGTTTACAGCACCACACAGCTAATGGTATATAGATTATAGGCTTCAATGTCAAATGATTTATTTGAATTTCAATTTTGAATGATCATTGGTGGAACAGGCCACCAGTTGCTGCAAGAGCGGAGTCATCCCTCTCTACCTTCAAGAAGCTGGAGACCAGTCTTTTCTATGGGCACTTCCCATCCTAATGGTGGTACTAACCTTCACTTGCCAGCACTGTCCTGTACTTTGTTACTTTGTTAGACTTTTGCTTGCTCTGTACTCCGTACTTTGTTACACTATTGCTTACTGTGTTCTTCTCTGCATATCTGAAGCTTGATTTGTGTCCTGTATTGTGAGTCCCTTTGAATTAAGACGGCTGCTACATATAATGTAATGTAATGTAATGCAATGTAATGTAATGTAATATAGATGTTACAGCAACAATTTTAGGCAATTTAGGCTGCTCAGCACACACACAAATTCCACACATTACCACATGCTGTGTTGAAGGGCTTACAGCATTTGCAGACAGCAGTTTATGTTCAACATGTCTTCCATTTATACAGTTTCACTCACAGTTAACAGTGTGAAGTTACAGGGATGTTAAGGACTCACATACAGATTTTGACATTTAAAATGTTTGCTTACTGTGTCAAATTGATACCTTATCAAATACCTTTTTTAGGATAAAGAAACTCACCTTTGAAGAAACTATTTTTGTTTCAACTGGCAGGTTTATATGGCATTAAACTGAGTTTAATGTGCTTTGGGTGTACTATGCTTTCAAACTGTTTTGTTTTTTTATCGCTGCTGATACATGCGTCTGTATATTTGCACACACGGCACTGGAATATAGAACTCTTCCCATATCAAATCCATTTAACTCCTGGCGATCAATATCACGATCAAAGCCATTTGCAGGCTTGTTGTATACAGCGTCCTTGTGCGATGTGCACTATACTCAAGCAGTAGTAGCTATCTAACCATAGCCTGTGTTAAGGTGTCTCCTTTTCCTTATCAAGAATGCCATTGCCTGCTGCTGCCAAATGGGCCTTTCTCCTTTTCTTTGTCCAGTTACAGTTTGTTCAGCTAGGCCTACTTCTGACTGAGAGTCCACAGCAGTTTTATATTTTTATATAGCATATCCAAGCATAGCAAGCACAAATACTGTAAACAGGGCATCTGATAGTTTCCTTCCTGTTGTCTTTTCTGGCCCAAGTGAGTCCACCAAGTAACATGTACTGCCCAAATATGGCTTTGCAGAATCACAATGTCCTTATTTGCCAAATGTAGTACATAGGCATTTGGTTTTGTGATGCAGCACAGAATAAAATAAAGGAATAAAAAAAATGCTTAGTTAAAAAGAGAAAAGCAATAAGTCATGATCATCAATAAGTTATGACAAGACATATTGGTCTACTGTCTTTTACCAATCTTGAACTACGCTGCTGTTGCTAACCCTTATCTCTAACAAATCTCTAGATTTTGCAAATTCTACTCAAATAATTCCACTGTCCTCACAAAAACAACTTATGGTGTATGTCTATCTCTCTTTGTAGCTGTACAACCTGACTAACTTCTTCTCATCTGTGAACTTGGCTAGTTGTTATGTGGTACCATCCTACATTTCGTGTTAGTAAACCTGGTACCGCTATAGCAGTATTATTGCACAGCTGCTCTTGCTTGCTAGCATTCCTTCTGAAAATGCCCTCATGACCTGACTCTGTGGATCCTGGCTTATTTAAAACCATCATGTATCTCTTCTTTTCTTTTGAAAAAGAACATCAACAACAACAAAAATGTTGTTTTTGACGTGTTTACTTTACAGTTTCGATCTTCATACATTGTTACAGATTTCATTTTCATGATCTTTGAGAAAACATGACTAATTAAGCTCATGTCACATGTTATATCCTATTAATTACACTGTTATAGCTAAATCCTTTCTGTTGCTGTCCAAGACAAACAGTGGTTATCAGTTTTGTGACACTGTCACAAAGTCGTCTTCACTCAGTCATTAACAAATCTCCCCCTCTGCCTTGGTGCTGCAGAAGTAAACTGTGCTTGCCCTTAAATGAGCATGTTATCACTCCCGTAATTACTGAAGGTTGCGTGGGCTGGAAGAGTGTCCTCAGACATGGCTGGCCCTAAGAAGCAAGCTGTCATTTGCTAATTAAACATTTGGAATAGCACCAGTGTTTAGCAAGGAGCGAGGCTGCTGACAGAGGGAAGGGTGGAGATGGGGTGAAGGACATCCTCTCTCTCTCTCGCTCTTTCTCTCTCTCACTCTCTTTCTATCTCTCTCTTTTCCTTTCTCTGTCTTTCTTTCTCTCTCTCTCTGTCTCTCTCTCTATAATTATCTTTCTCTCTCTCTCGGTCTCTTTTCCTCTCTCTCTCTCTCTCTCTCTCTCTCTTTCTGCATCTTTTAACCACCCACTCCTGGATCAGTGACAACACTTTGCTGTTGTGGCACTGCACATGGCACCCATGTCGGGCCTTAGTCACATGGGCAAAGAGGCTTTGGCGAATGCCCACCGGACACCCACTCTAACTGCTATTCTCGTTCCTGGCATCTGTTTTGCAAAAAAAAAAAAAACTCAACAACTCTACAACCAACGTGTGAAAAAGACCTAATATGGTTCTAGATTCAGTATTCTAGATGCAGCACGATGTGGGCAGAGTGGGGCCGAGTGGAGCAAGCACAGCACAGCACGGCACAGCGAGCTGAGACCAAGACCAAGAGATGCGCTCCTGCTATCTTATAACTTTCCACTCAGTCTGAACGGCTGACATCACTATGCACATGTGCTCTCTCAGACTCTTCTCTCAGGGCTCACTCTCTTCTCCCAGTTTTGGTAACCTCCACAGTAGTGGAAAACAAACACACACACACACACACACACACACACACACACACACACACACACACACACACACACACACACACACACACATATATGTGTGTGTATGTGTGTGTGTGTGTGTGTGTGTGTGTGTGTGTGTGTGTGTGTGTTTGTATATATATTTCAACGCCCCTGACCTGAAACTTAAAAACTGTTGCCAGTGGTGTCTGGTGACACACTTCCAAAGTCCAAAGCAGAGTAGTAAAATGGGTTGTGCAAATAAATGTTTTGCTTATAGTGAAGTTTAGGTTTAAGTGATTATGACTTAAATGTATACAACGTGAATGTATACGCTAATTATCTTGGCCAACTGTCTTGCGAGCTGCTGCATAAAATGCTTTTCAGCTCTTTATGTGTGTGTATATGTGTGTGTGTGTATGGGGGGTGTGTGTATACGGTGTGTGTGTGTGTGTGTGTGTGTGTGTGGGTGTGTGTGTGTGTATGGGGGGGGGGGGTGGCAGGGGGGCAGGGGGGGTGGATGAGTCTTTAAAGGCTTGTCTGTGATTTCTGCTTTTCAGCTTTTTATGTGTGTTTGTATGTGTGTGTGTGTGTGTGTGTGTGTGTGTGTGTGTATGGGGTGTGTGTGTGTGTTTGTGGAGTGGGGGGGGCAGGGGGGGGTGAGTCTTTAAAGGCTTGTCTGTGATTTCTGTTTCCTGTTGCCTTTAGGCGGGTGCGTGCGGTGAGTTTATGACAGCTGTACTGATTGCTGTTTGTGAATGGCTCGTAAGGGAGCTCTCGAAACAGCTGCAGGCGCCTCTGTGTGGCATCAAACATTTCCAGGGCTTGATGAGCGCTTTTTGCTGTGATTTTGTCTAGTGGAAGCAGTGTTTTTTTTCTGTTTATGCAAAGCAGTCACTTTAAAGAAGATATCATTAGAGGGTAAGCGAGGAGGGGTGGGGGGTTGGTGGGGTTGGGAGGTGGTGGCGGTGGGGTCGTAATCACATGCACCCCCCCATTTGTTTGTCTTGGCTTTTGCGAAGCAGCTGATGAGGCCTCCTTTACTCCCCATCCCACCCAACTGCCTGTGTCATCCTTTTCTCCACCTCCCTCCACCTCTCTCCTCTTCTCTTCTCTCTACCCCTCTTCTCTCCTTCCCTCTCCTCTCCTCTGCTCTCCTCTGTAGTTCTCTGCTCTGCTCCGCTCCAAGTGACACGAGAGGTGTTTGATCACTAGTCGGCAGGGAGGAGCGATTTTTTAATTGTGTCGTGCAAACAAGCTGCAGAAAACAGCTCAGGCTTGTCAGACAGGTGAAGAGGCACCAGAAGTACCACATGCTCTTGTGTGTGTGTGTGTGCGTGTGTGTGTGTGTATTCTGTGCCCTGTACTTAACAGGTCAATAATGATGTAATAAAACAAAGCTAAGAGAGTAGATGCTGGGGAGGCCTCAAAATTTGGACTGCTGTCAAAAAGCTGGACATACTGTATGTCTGTCTTACAGTATGGATGTGTCTGCATGTGTGTGTGTGTGTCTGTTGTGGGGGGGTGCCTTCAAGATATCTTTGGTAGGTTTAAGGTCATCTTTGTACAGAGCAATGTGGAGGTGGAGGTGGAGATGGGTGTTCAGGTTTGAGGGTCAGGGGTGAGACTCCTGTCCTAGCTCCAGGTTTCACCCCCCTGGGTCAACTGAAAAGGGGGCAAACCAGGTCAGTTTTCTGGGTCACTGCATAGCCAGCAGAAGGCTCCATAACAATTGTCAGACGTCAGCAGTCAAACGGCTTAGTCTGGGAAGACTATGATATTTGACAGATAAGGTGCATCTACAAGCTATAGACAGCATTGCTGAAATACAAAACACATCCTCAATCTCCTTTTTTAAAGCCTATAGCCCTCGAGTCATGATTTTCATTTTTTTATTTATTTTTAGTGTCTGTTTTTTTTTTTTTTTCAGTTGTGACCTAGATAGACAGTCATATTCACAGCAGGGTTATTCTTTTATCCACAAGAGGGTGTCAGATTCGGAGACGGCCTGAATTTACTATTTACTGCCAACCAGACAGCTTTTGCTTCAGTAGGAAGAAGACTACTGCAAATTCTCTGAAAAGTATTTGAGTCAGCCAATTTCATTCTTTTATTTCTCCCCCTTTATCATCGACTCTCTCTCTTTTTAAAAAAATCCTTAAACTGCCTGTTATCTGACAGGACGTGTCATCATTCATATAAAAATTGGGCGTTTTGATGTGAAATGCAACAGATTTGCGACGGGCCTTCTATAAAGACAGTGCTCTCGGAAAATCGTATCAGTTAGGTCTAAGGGGTTAATCGGGGTGAAACAGCTTTTCTGTGTTGCACAGGAGCAGAGCTAGCGGTGAGATTGTCCTGCGGTGCCACGCCTGTCTAAACGAACGCTGGCCGTCATCGAGCGAGGGGTCACAACAACGCCTCTAAAAGGACACAACTAATGATGGCCATTAGATTGGATTGTGTGTGTGTGTTTGTAGGTGTGTGTGTGTGTGTGTCTTTGTAAGTGTGTGTGTTTGTAGGTGTGTGTGTTTGTAAGTGTGTGTGTTTGTAGGTGTGTGTGTTTGTAAGTGTGTGTGTTTGTAGGTGTGTGTGTGTGTGTGTGTGTTTGTAGGTGTGTGTGTGTTTGTGTAGGTGTGTGTGTGTGTTTTTGTAGGTGTGTGTGTGTTTGTGTAGGTGTGTGTGTGTGATTGGAGGGAGGGGTGATCATCAGTGTGAACCCTTATCAGTCACAGTGCAGCTTTTCTCTCCCCCCTCCCCTTCCCCTTTACCACCGCTTCCCCCAATCCCCCCCCATATTAAGTCTATGCGCTGCTCCTCGTTTCTCTGCTCTGTTGTTGGACGCCCAAATTAGCTCTGACCTTCTGCATATGTATTCAGCACGGCATCTGCACAACACCCACCCCCCATACCCCCCCTCATTCACACCCCCTGGGTGCTGCGTTTAGGGAATCTCTCAGCCACAGCTGTGGAGGGCGTCCTACACACCCATCCAGCCACCTCCACCACACCCACACACACTTGTCACACTTAGGCTGGAAAAAAATGATGTTGGATTAGTGGGGACCAATGTTTGGTTCACAAATGTAACGTTGAACTTTTTTTTTTCATTTAAATCTTGCTGGGACATATGGCACCTATATGTACACAGAGCAATACATACACAAACACACACACACACACACACACACAAACTCATGCACTCACATGCGCACACACATGCACGCACACACACACACACTCGGTCGCTCGCTCACTCACTCACACTCACACACACACACACACACACACACACACACACACACACACACACACACACACACACACACACACAAACACACACACACACTCTCAAAGGCAGGGTTCAGGGATGTGTTTTTAAAGCTAAAGCATTACTGGTTTGTTTTTCACCAAGCCTGTTCACCCCACCGACCCAGAGGAACGAGAGTTCAAGGAAGGCTACGGCTGCCTCTGCTCTCTGCTTCTGTTTGAGCCTCCCACTGACCATACCTCTCAGCACCCCTGTAATGAGAACAAGGCTCTAAATTTCACCGCTCCGTAGTATAAATTAGGGATGATAGGATTTAAGTGCATCTGAAGAAAAATGGATGAGTATAAAGTCCACCAGCCTCATAAACCATTTAACGTGTGTGAGTTGAGAGAGTGTGTGCACAGTGTGTGTTTGGTGTATAGTCCCATGGTCGAGCTTGTGCCATTGAGTAAAGACTCTAGGTGGTGTGTGGTGAATGGCTGTGATTAGTTTTTGTGCGGAGTTAACGATGGTGAGGGCGAGGATGGAAAGATGGGAGTTGATTGTGTTGATGTGAGAGAGGATACTGAGGCTTGGGTCTCGCCGTGTAGTCCAGTGGTACTGGGACTAATTCAGTAACTGGCAGTGATTGAGGCAAATGACACAAGGTAAGAAACCTCTCACACACACACACAATACACACACACACACTTCATATTGCTAAACAGTCCATCACTCTCATCACTCCAATATGACTGTCATAGAGACAGGGTGGCATTAGTGGGGGGGGCGGGGGGAATGGGAGGGATTCCCCTGCTTCTGGTTTTCATATCTCTACTGTACCTCTGCTAAATTATTTTTATCTCCAGTTGGGTCAAGGACTATCCCTCTTTCATAGTGATTACTGTAATGCAACTCAACTGATGTTAAAATCTAACGATCTAAAAACATGGGCCAATACATCTAGTATTACAGTAAGCTATGCAATTAGGCTACTGCTACGACACACATCATCATTAATATTTCTGAACATCACCAAACACAATATTGTAAACATAGTAACATTTTTTCGTGTGGGAACTTGGCTGAGCCAGAGTGGTAGACAAAACAGGTCCAAGCTAAATATGAAACATGTTCAGAGCAGCATATCGTCCTACTATATTTTACAGGACATTAAGCACACAAAACAACTACATTACAGTAACCCCTGATAATGATACCACAAGACATGATGATGTCCTGATGGAGGTTAGCGAGGTTAGCATGTAGCAGTATAATTCCCAGCCTCATGAAAAAAAGAAAGAAAAAGAAAAAAAAAAACTAGACCTGCTCGCTAGTGACTCATCTGAAGCACATGTGGTGGGAGGGTGCATTGAGCCTGTGGATTTTGCCAAATGAAGAGGGTAGTGAAGTGAAGTGGCTTACTGTTTACTGTCTAGTTGTCTAGTCTGTCTAGCGTTCCTGAGTGTTGACAGCATGTTGTGCTATTTAGAGGATTATGTTTGAGTATTACATTGAAGTTCAGCTGAAAATATTTTCGAATGTTGGGATGAACTAATCCACAGACCTTAAAAGGCCTGCCTACTTCTTGTAGGTTTTTTTTGCTGTGTTACATTGTAATCAACACTACCTACGGTGAAAATATTATATTGATGGTTTGCAGAAGGTAAAAATAAAACGTTGCTGAAAAAATAATTGCCTAAGCAACATGGTAGGCCTAGTTAGGCAAGTTACAAATACAATGTTCATTTTCATGAATAGAACAAAAACATCCCCCCTTCTGGTTTTTTGACAAATCACACCCTGCACAGAGATATGCTATAACTCACACACACTTTCCAGAAGTATATAATCATCACACTTTTCATACAGCCAAATGCTATCTCTCCCATCTATCTCCCTCTCTCTCTCTCTCTCTCTCTCTCTCTCTCTCTGGCGAATGGCCCGAATAAGCTTGCAATCAGCTGTGATCCCATAGCTGGAGTAGCTTTCATGCAGCAATAATAATAAAGCCCCACTTCACCTCGATTGGCCCCCGCTGACACTCCCAGCCCTGATCTCTCTCCTCCTGCCTCACTTCCTGACTCAATATCCCATAATCCTCCTTATTGGGAAACCTAGGCCATGTCAATCCATTGGCACACATGTCAGGACAGAGGTAGGGTCATGGATGAATGGGAATGAGCAAGTTCCCCATGAACCGAGTGCTGCTGGGAGTTAAATAATGAAAATGGCTCATACCCTTGTAAAAGTTAGTGCTAAATATTAAAAATCACACAAACACATAATAAAAGGGCAGTCATATACACTAATAGTTCCTGAAAAGTTTCTAATGATTTATCACGAATCAATAATCGACCTGTTAGCATCTCATAAAGTCATAACCATCACAGCTGGCTGTAGATAACAATCAAACTGTCAATCATGAGTTAATCTTACTCAAAATACATCACACTACGGTAGGGTAGTACTAATTAAATGTTCAAAAACTATGGTCTCTAATGTAATCATAATGTAATCTAATTGTCCTTCATCTGTCAAATGAGGAGGAGTACAACTCACAGATGTCTTTCCAGGGCCCCAGAAAGGCCCAGGCACCTTTATGGCAGTCTCCATAATAGTCCAAAATACTTGGAATTGGAACAGTTACTCCAGAGAATAACCCGTGAGGCGAATCCAAAGGTAATCACACGATAAATGAACCACTGCCTTGACGGAGATCTCCAAAAAAACTTTTGGTGACTAGCCTTATGTCACAGATTAGTGTTCATGCACGTCTTTCTCCTGATGCAATCCACCTACTTTCAGAGGTAATAACGATGAGCCAATCGTAAAGTTTTGACACGTATGCAGAGACCGTTACGCACAATGGAAGAGCTGTATGAACTTTTGACCTATTGACAAATCCCACTTCAAAATCCTTGGCTCCTCTCTGGCTTATACGTGGAGCCTGTAGGCAAAGGAGAAGGAAACAGAAATCTTGCAGTAAATACACAATATCTTAAACAAAACCATCTAAAGGGTCACACATAAAAAAGTTGTTTGTGGTTGGGTCTCAAGAGTCCTGGCAGTTCGACCCATCTTTTTTTAAATATAAGCTCAAAAAAGAGAAGAAAAAGCTCTGAATTATTATGCCATGGTTGACACTATACGTTAAACTGAACATTCAACATACGAGACAGGCGTTTAATTTTTTATCCAAACTTGTGCACACAACCACCTATATATAGATATTATGACCAATAAATGTTCTAATACTCTGAATGTGTTGAAAAAACAAGTAAAGCCTATGTTGAGTTAGCGTTACCTCCCGCATCAATTTGATTTGATGCATTATTGCAAACATAACACTGGATACAAGGATGGCAGATGTTGCCCAAGGGTCAATGTGTGCTTGGAGCACTTGAGAATATCGTTAGCAAGTACAAAAAAGCTCTCCCAACCGCACTCTGAAGCTCCACAGTGCCCTTTGACACTTTCTGTTCTGGCAAAGGCAACAGCTACACAGTCTTTGTGACAATATTTTTTTCTAAACAGACAAAATGAATTTCTCGTTCAATACAAATACAGTTGCCTATGTAACTATGTTTTCTCTAAACTTAGAGATAGTCTGAAGAAAGACTTTATTGTCAGATTAGCAAATTAATTTAGCATGCTAGCAGGCTAATAAGCTTATATGGTATATACTGATATGCCTGTTAGAAGAAAATGTAGTCTGTAGGGCATATGTACTATTTAGTATGTGTTTTAAAGAGTGATTTTGGAGGGAGACGCAAAGCTATAAACTCTTGCATGTTTCATCTGAATTAGATGTGAGAGGAGGGGAGGTGAATGAAAGCGGTGGGTTTTGAAGTAAGGATGGAACAGCAGGGTCCCGACTAAGACCCCTCCCTACCCCCTTTGCTCCCCTCGCCCAGAATGTGAAGATCAAGCATAGCCCTCCAGCACTGAGTGTTGATCTGTGTCACAGGGGAGCCATTTGAGGGGTGCGCAGTAGGAACCATTAAGGAAGTGCTGCCGTGTGCTGGGTGCAGCAGCTTAATTGAGACATGCGGACACACAGAAGGAAGTTAATGAGTTCCCTTTGACAAGGCTGAGTGTTAGAGGGTGGGGGTGTGATCCCAAAAGACCCGACCTCACCCCACACCCTCGCCTCACCCCCCCTCACACCCCACATCAGATCAAGCCCTCACACCACCCCCCCAAGCCAGTTGAGCCCCATCCAACGGCTTGTTTCTATTTTGGTTTTCCACGGGCAAGAGCGTTTTGAGTGACAGGCAGTGACAGGTCGTGTTATGGCTGTGGAGCCAGGTGCAGCAGGAGATGCACTCCAACATGAACCCCCATCAATCACCCCTGCTGCAGAGTCAGGCCAAATTAGTTCTGACAGGTGAATAGCTTTGTTTTAAAGAAAATAATAATGGCTCCTCCTCGACTCCACGGTGTATTTTTAGCAGGCTGCCAAGGCAGAGGCAGAGGCAGAGAGAGGCAGAGGCAGAGGCAGAGGCAGAGGCAGAGGCAGAGAGAGGCAGAGGCAGAGGCAGAGAGAGGCAGAGGCAGAGGCAGAGGCAGAGGCAGAGGCAGAGGCAGAGAGAGGCAGAGGCAGAGGCAGAGGCAGAGAGAGGCAGAGGCAGAGAGAGGCAGAGGCAGAGAGAGGCAGAGGCAGAGGCAGCGGCAGAGGCAGAGGCAGAGAGAGGCAGAGGCAGAGGCAGAGGCAGTACTTCACCTCCTTCTTCCTTAAGCTGAGGAGAGAATACATATTTGGAATGCTGCAGAACTTTGGGATGAGCCGTGACAACAACCTCAAAAAAACAAAGTATGTTTCCGTCATTGCCAGAACCTTGGGAGTATACAAACATATACGGTTATATGGAAGAAATAATTAATTGGCTGCAGTCGAGGAGAGAGTTGACAGTAAAGTAAAGTAAAGACTTTCTTCCGTCACATTTGACAAGCTTAAGGATAGCCAACTAATTTTGACTTTTTTTTTTGCTGGGTGTGACAAAATATATGTCTGATTGGCCAAGAACATGACTTATGATGTCAAAGCTTCAGTTTTTGTTCTGGTTCATTTATTCCAATTGGATATGCACTGTGTGAAAATAGCTGACGAAATAATGTTCCACTGCAAAAAAAAAAAAAAAAAAAAAGGCAGTTTGCCAGCGACTTCATAAAGAGCGGGAGAGAGAGGGAGAGTAGCACCCGTCCATGGCAGGACTTTAATTTCCTGCCAGACTGACGTGTGTGTGTGTGTGTGTGTGTGTGTGTGTGCGTGCGTGCGTGCGTGTTTGTGCGAAAGATGGAGTGAGGGGAGGGGGGTTTGAAGGGACCAAAATCGACAGTATGGCGATGTTTGCAGCGTAATAATACTGTATATTACATCAAAGTATGAAAAACATGAAAAAAGAGCTGCTGTGGAGACAATGATGTCAATCAGGTGAAATGAAGTATGCAAATGCAATGCAACACTCTCCAGTACAAAAAAATATCTAATTTAAAAATGCCTGAATGAAGAATGTCACAAAACATATCATCAG
>CM059282.1:22556942-22574442 GCA_030347295.1 Setipinna tenuifilis
TACTGAATACGCTCAACCCCATCAGCAGAGTTTTCGCTCTTTTTTTCTGTGCTCTTGCCGAAAGCTATGTTTGTGCATCAGAATAAGAAAAGAAAGGACGTGGGCACCCCTGGGTGTAGAGGGTCTCCTCTTTAAAGCAGGAAGACACAAGAGGAAGTCATTGAAAGAGACACAAGAGTCACCCCCCGGGAAGCACTGACAGTGGCTCAGAAACAAAGCATGGGGCTACTCCTGCTAACGGTGAGACTTAACCAGGAGAATCTCAAAAGACGTTCGGGCAGAGAACCTGATGACCTTGAAATGCAAGTAAAAAGTTCGGTGGCCCCACAGGTTAACAGTTGCTGTGGATATACGTTGTTGCTGTGTCGTGTCTCTTATAGAAATAATAATATTTGTCAGAAATAATATGACACTATGACTCCCTGAAGCAAATGTTCCAACTATGACATGACGTGCATTTGTTCATGTTTCTGAACAGGTAGGTAGGTGTGTGTGTGTGTGAGAGTGTGCTTGTGTCAGAAGGCGATGGTTTCTGTATGTGTGTGTGTGTGTGTGTGTGTGTCTCTGTGTCTGTGTCTGTGTGTGTGTTTAAATTGGTTCACACATCAGTGTGTTCATCTATCACTGCATATGTTCCTGTGGCAACTCAAAAAGCTCCAGATGCTCAACTTTCCAACCAACCAAGCCAGCCAGAATAGTCTTTTCTCTTGAACGATAAAGTGGATCACAGTTTATTTTAAGCCGTCATTTCCATCGCTTCAGCCCACATTTTCACCCAGTCGCACTGGCAACCCTTCAAAGGTACACAGGCCCTCCCTGAGGGAGGGTGGAAGGTTGGGGCTGAGATGAGGAGGCATTATGAAAGCACATTCCTCTCATTCCTTCAGCCAACCATATGACAGCAGTCTCTCAGCCTCTCAGCCGTTCAGCTCCTCTCTCTCTCTCTGCTCTGCTCATGGATGGATCTCTGAAGTTGAAGCACGGTCAACTCCGTGCCGACTGATTTAGAAGTTTTTTCCTCACTTTCATGGTGCTAACCTTGCGTTGGTCAGAGGTTGAGGAGTGAACGTGGTGCTACATACACTGCGTTTGGCGTGGGCGGGCGCCAGTCTGAGAGACAGATGGAGGGATGTCAGAACAACTTTGAGTCCGCACAGCTGAGACTGACGGCTGGGGGAGTTTTAGTTGAGGGGCGTGTGTTTGGAGAAAAAAACATTTTACACGTACCACGTGACCTTGGTTAATGCAGGAAAAGCTTACATAGAAGATGCTGAGTGACTTGAGGCTGATTCGTTCTGAATAGACATCCACACACCCACCGACCAACCAACTCCACATGTACAGGTTCTTACACACACACACACACACGCACACACACACACACACATACACACACACACACACACACACATACATATCCATACACATACACAAGTTGATGCTATTCATTTATGTCTCTTCGTGTGTGTGTGTGTGTGTGTAGGTATGTCGTATGTCTATGTAATGTGCATGTTTATGTGTGTGTATGTGTTGGACATGTCAATGAATTACGAAACGTGTGGTACATTCTGGCATGCGTCCGTTTCTGTGTGTGTGTGTGTGTGTGTGTTGGACATGTCGGTGAATTGCGAAGCATGTGGTACATTCTGGCATGCGTCTGTTTTTGTGTGTGTATGTGTGTGTGTGAGTGCGTTTATTCCGTGCATGCATTGGCATTGGGCATATGCCTGTGCCACTACATTCATTTAAGTGGGAAGTGCCTGGTGGTACATCCCATCCCATCCCATCCCATCCCATCCCATCCCGTCCCTCTTAGTTGGCCTGCCATCAGCGGCTGCCTCATTTCCCACTGGTGAATAATGCATGCTTCACACACACACACACACACACACACACACACAGACACACACACACACACACACACTCTGGAGAAGCCCGATGAAAGATTGATGCTGGCGCTCAAACACAAGTTGAGGAGTGTCCCTTACAGGCTCCTCGTTAAACTGGCGCCTGTCATGGGAGGCGGCGGAGAGCGATGCGAGTGAGCGCTTCGCTTTGATTGGGTAATGGGGGGAAGCCAGGTCAAAGGTCGCCCTCCTGGATTACTCGCGTTCAGAGGAGACGGATGGATGGTGCACTATGACTCCCACCATGCAGCAGTCAAAGGATCCGTGATGCTCTTTCTCGTTCTGTGTGTGTGTGTGTGTGTGTGTGCGTATGTATGTGTGTGTGTGTGTGTGTGTGTGCGTGTGTGTGTGTGCGTGTGCGCGTGTGTGTGTGTGTGTGTGTGTGTGCAGACGAGTGGGGGCAGTTTCCCCATCTTTACCCATGTCTGGCACAGTGAGTGTGAGTGTGTGTGTGTGTGTGTCTGTGTGTGTGTGTGTGTGTGTGTGTGTGTGTGTGAGTGTGTGTGTGTGTGAGTGTGTATGAGTGTCATAGGCTTGACATGCAGCAGTAAAGATCAGGAGAAAACCATAGGTGAGTCCGTGTCAGTTGTGCTTCAAAGTGAGCTGCTCTGCCCTCTGTCTACTTTGTACTCACCACAGAAATGGGGATTGTGTGTGTGTGTGTGTGTGTGTGTGGGCATACTTGTGTGTGTGTGTGTGTGTGTGTGTGTGTGTGTGGGCATACTTGTGTGTGTGTGTGTGTGTGTGTGTGTGTGTGTGTGTGTGTGTGTGTGTGGGCGTACTTGTGTGTGCTCCAGGCTCAGAGGTATGTCATGCAGCAGTAAAGATCAGGAGAAAAAAAACATGGCTGAATCTGTGTCAGATGTACTTCAAAGTGTTCTGCGCTGTCTCCTTTGCACTTGGCACAGAAATTATGATTGTCTGTGTGTGTATGTGTGTGTGTGTGTGTGTGTGTGCATGTGTGTGCATGTGTGTACGCATATGTGTGTGCATGTGTGTACGCATATGTGTGTGTGTGTGTGTGTGTGTGTGTGTGTGAGTGTATTAATGGTGGGTGTGCATGTGTGTACGCATATGTGTGTGCATGTGTGTACGCATATGTGTGTGTGTGTGTGTGTGTGTGTGTGTGTGTGTGTGTGTGTGTGTGTAGCGCCCCCTAGCTGTCAGGCTATTTATTGGAGTGCGCTCCCCGAATCCATTAGTCAGGAGATCTCTCTCCCTATAGTTAACTAATGCACTGGTTTGAATAAAGTATTTCTCAAAGTGTGACTTTTGTCTTATTCCATTATATTAAGTATACTAATAGACTATATTGCATTATCCACTAACATTACATATCAAGCTGGTAAGTAAACAGTATAACCAAGTGTCTTTGTTAATTGTATACCAATGTATTCTAAATGCTTTACATTAATTTCTACCTTCAATGAATTTTAAACGAACTAGTGTGTTTTATACAGTGTCATATGTTTTACCCTTGCTACTTTACATGAATTAGACGTCCTATATGAATTGTGACACTTTTACATTCATCACCAATTTCCCCTTTAAACTCAATATTCAATACCACCACTGTATTATCACACTTAAACATTCACATTGACACCAAACATAAAGTTCAACTATTTACTTAAAGTATTTGTAAATATATACATATAACCACGTTAAACCAAATTTTGTTATCTTTTCGTTTCAGTTCAGTTATTTTCAACACAGTTCAGTTATCAATATAGTTCAATTCTTTTCAACACAGTTCAGTTATCAATACAGTTCAATTCTTTTCAACACAATTCACTCCCAACGATATAGCAACTCAGAAACTGCTCCTAAATACCTACTAATGCCGGCAGGCTATCTAACCTTTATGAAAAATGAGCAAGTAATATCACACGCATAAAAGAAAAGGGTACCCAACCAAATTAGGTGTTAGTCTCAGAGCGATGCAGGCCCGTGGTGTAGCTTGAGAGCGTGGAGACCTTAAACAAAATGGCCACTTCGCGCCTTAGCGCAGAGAAAAAAAACTCACTGGCTGCTGGTGGTCGACGATGGCGAACTCTGTAGCCTCGCAGTGCTGGCGATGCTGTAGCAGTAGCCGTCGTCGTCACAGCTGACCAACTGTGCTGCCGAGCATTAAAGTCTGGTGGTGTGAGGGCTGCAGTGAAACCGGGCAGGTCACTCGCTTTCACAATCACTTGTAGACTTCGTTGAGCTACGTCGGTTTGACTAGCACGGTATACTCGAGGGAAACTTTTTACTAAAGTCCTCCACTAACACAGATAACACACAAATACTCGGGTAGACTGTTACTAAGAGACTCACTGTTCGTTTGTCACTCAAACATTAACTGTACATACATAAAAATTAGCGTTTTGCCAACTTCAGGCACTCCTTTTTAACCTGCAACGTCTCCGTGTCGTTCTTTGTTCTTCTCTCCCGTGCTCTGCTTCCACCCACACACTTCCTGCCTCTTCCTGACCTCCAACCCCTTCTCTGATTGGCCCACGTAACAGGTAAGTGCTTTTTACATATAATTCTTTTTTCAATACACACATCGTTTACACATCATTTTCAACATAATGACATATACGTTTCAATAGAAATCAAACAAATTAAAAATACAACATATCAGTTGAAAAAAAACAATAACTCCAAAAACCCACAGGGCTACATCCTCCCCTTACTAAATGTCTAAATGTCCTCATTAGACACTGAACACTCACAACTTAAGAACATTAACCTAAACTTTTAATATCATAGCAGAACTCTAGGTTCCTAATTATGAATTACAGATGAACTACTTTTTCCCTAATGTAATGACAATGCCTCTATGAACTATGGTAATTGGTTGCTCCCTAGCTTTACCAGGTTCATCATAAGTAAGTCTTAGTACCGGTTTTATTGGTCTTTTCTGTCTTGTTCTAAGTACTCTGTCAGTTTCTGGTCTAGAGCTCAATCTTTGTTTTGGAGTACGGACAGGGGTTCTGTAGACATTATGATCAGTCTCAGAGTCTGACGGATCAGCATCTGTCTCAGCCTGACTTTCTCCATCTGCTTGTTCAGGTTCTGACTCAACAGCTGGTGGCTCAGGACTTGGGTCTCTGGCATCTTCCTGCTCTGAATGCACAGATACTCTATCAGAAACGTCTCTCCTTGTCAGCAGGCTTTCCAGATACTCCCGGTATGGTCTGTAGGATACTTCACACTCCATATCTGACGAGGAATCGGTCATCTCTGGAACCTCTTCTCTTTGTGTTGTATTCTGTTGTCTTTGTCGGATCCTGGTTGAACGTGTTCTGGGTCTCACAGGCACTTCATCACATTCCTGCGCATCAGGCATCCTCACTGACTGCCCAATAGGCAAGAGATGATCACGGTGGATGGTCCTTACACTGCCCCTACCTCCCTCGGGTCTCACACGGTAGACAGGTAAGTTTGGCAGCTTTCCCACAACCACATGGGGTATGGAGCTCCATCTGCTCTCAAGTTTGTGTTTCCCTTTGAGTCCTAAATTCCTCAGTAGAACACGATCTCCCTCATGGATGTTCTGGAAACTAACCTTCTGGTCATAGGCTCTCTTGTTGCGCAGGTGGGTCTTATCTGCAGCTTGACTTGCCAGTTGATAAGCTCTTTGCAGATCACGCTTTAAATTCTCCACGTACTGGTAATGGTTTCTCTCTTCACTCCCATCACTTGACGGTCTGAAGCACAGGTCTATTGGGAGTCTTGCTTCCCTACCAAACATCAAGTAATACGGAGAGAATCCTGTCGCATCACTCTTTGTGCTGTTATATGCATGCACTAATGAGGCTACATGCTGACTCCAGGATTTCTTCTTCTCTTGCCCTAATGTAGCCAGCATAGAGAGCAGCGTACGGTTGAAACGTTCTGGCTGTGGATCCCCTTGGGGATGATAGGGAGTCGTTCTGGACTTCCTCACACCTAAGGTTGTAAGTAGCTCTCTGATCAGTCTCGACTCAAAGTCTCTTCCCTGATCGGAATGAATTCTTGCAGGCAATCCATAGTGTACGAAATACTTTTCAACCAGAATCTTTGCTACTGTCAAGGCTTTCTGATTCTTAGAAGGGAAGGCTTGAGCGTACCGAGTAAAGTGATCGGTCACAACTAGTATGTTGCTTATGCCTCGGGAATCCGGTTCCAATGACAAGAAGTCAATGCATAATAGGTCCATAGGACCACTGCTGACGATGTGATGCAAGGGAGCAGCCCTCTTAGCAGGTGTTTTACGGGTTACGCACAACCCACAATTCTTTACATATTCCTCTACATCATGAGTCATTTTGGGCCAATAGAATCGTGCCCTTAATAGCTCAGTGACTCTTTCAACACCTAAGTGGCCCGTGGCATCGTGTAGAGAGTGCAACACCTGTCCTCTAAGTTCAACAGGCAATACTAACTGAAGCGCTTCCCCCTCAGCCTTTCTGCTTCTTCGGAACAGAAGTCCATCTCTCATCACAAGTCGGCCAACTTCCCTTTTCATCAACCGCATAGCAAGATCCAACTGTCGGTTGCTAGGCCACACCCCTTGCTTCACTGCCTCGATCACCGGTCCAATCACAGCATCTCTCTTCTGGGCGGCTATCAAATCAGCCTTCGACAGCTGCTCCAGTGAACCTAACTGTAACTGAGATGGAAAGGCATACGCATCGGGGATACAAGCTGGCGAAGCACATAACACATCGACATATCTGGTAGGAACTGCTGATGACGCACTGACCCGCTGACATATGGACTTCACCACAGTCTGTGGCACGCTATCCCACACACCAGGCTCCACCACATCGGCTATATTGCGGGACAACAGGTCAGCGTCTATGTTTGCTTTCCCAGGCCTGTACTGTACATCAAAATCATAGGTGGCAAGTGCAGCGAGCCAACGATGACCCGTCGCATTGAGCTTAGCAGTGGTAAGTACGTACGTTAACGGGTTATTATCGGTGCGTACTGTAAACTTAGCTCCGTAAAGGTAGTCGTGGAATTTATCAACGACTGCCCATTTCAGTGCAAGGAACTCTAACTGATGTACTGGATATCGCTGTTCTGCAGAGCTCAACTTCCTACTTGCAAAGGCAACGGGTCGAAGTCCCTCTGGATGCTCCTGATACAGTACGGCTCCGAGCCCTTTGAAACTCGCATCAGTGTGAAGAGTGTATGGCTTGTTCGCATCAGCAAAAGCTAACACGGGTGCATTGATCAAACAGTGAATAATGCGCATGAATGCTTCGTCACAAGACTGGTCCCATCTATCATTGAATGGCTCCGCTTCCTTGAAATAGGACTTTGTCTTGTCTGTAGTTAGTTTCTTACCCGACCGTTTGGGTGCATAGCCCTTTGTCAGTTCTGTGAGAGGCCTAACTATAGAGGAGTAACTTTCTATGAATCGACGATAATACCCACAGAATCCCAAGAAAGATCTTAACGACTTGAGGTCTGTGGGCTTCGGCCATCTAGCGACTGCCTCTATTTTTTCGGGGTCAGTAGCGACACCATCTGCGGACACTATGTGTCCAACGTACTTAACTCTTGGCTGACAAAACTGACATTTGTCAAGGGAAAAGTTTTAACCCTACTTCTGCTAGCCGATCTAACACTCGTAATAGACGCTCTTCATGCTCTTCTAACGAACGTCCAAAGACTATTACGTCATCCAAATACACCAACACCTGAAGGAGATTCATATCACCCACAGCCTTCTCCATTAATCTCTGGAATGTGGCTGGGGCTCCGGTTATGCCTTGAGGCATTCTCTCAAACTGGAAAAAACCAAGGGGACAAATGAAAGCAGTTTTTTCCTTGTCCTCCTCAGCCATCGCAATCTGATAGTAGCCGCTCCGTAAGTCTAATACGGAAAACCATTTGCTTCCCGACAGGCAGTCTAATGCATCATCTATACGGGGGGTTGTGTATTGATCTGGCACAGTACGACTGTTAAGGGTTCGATAGTCCACACACATGCGGATGCGCCCAGTTTTCTTTCTGGCAATCACAATCGGTGATGCGTACGGACTACGTGATTCCCTAATAATGCCAGCCTTTAACAACTCCCGCAAGTGCTCGCGAACATCGTCAATGTCAGCTGGAGCCAGGCGTCTTGAACGTTCTCTAAACGGCCTTGGGTCTGACAACCGGATGTGATGCTCTACATCCTTGGCTAACCCAACATCCCATTCCTGCAGGGAAAATACACTGGCTCTTTCACATAACTTCTGACGAAGTCGCTGCTTCCACTGATGAGGGATAGGTGAATCGCCAAACTGGATCAATTGCGTGTCTAACTCCGTAGCCACCGTTGCTATCCCGGTCTCTGTCTTAGGAGATGGCACAACAGGATCAGCATGGCAGAGCTGGCCTAACACTGTGCCAACTGGGATAACTGTATCTCTCAGAGACTCATTATGGATCAAAACAGTAAAATGTTCCTCATCCACTGCGGTACTCATCACCACCATAGGCTGCAGCAGTACCCCTGATGGCAGTGGGACAGTCGGTGATGCCTCCAACATCAGCATGTCTCTAACCAGAGGCTTCTTCAACTCTACCTCACAGACAGCAACACATTCACCACCAGGAGGTAAGGTAAGTGAACCTGGACCCATCCATTTAACACATCCCACTTCGTCGTCATCTCCTTCAAAGGGGGACTGATCTATGCTCGAGGCAGAGTCTTTCACTTTTATGCCCAGAGTTTGGGCAATATCTACTCCGGCTGTCTCTCTGCACAACCTAGCCAATCTCTGAAACAGATTTGCATTGGTGCCCAATATTACTGGGGTCTGTTCAGGACTTCGAGGACTTGGGCATATCAGGGCCAAGACAGAAATGGTCTCATTTGTGCCTGCAACTTTCTCAGAGAACTCCATATCTACAACCACATATCCCAGGTACGGATAACTGGTGTCACTGAGTCCCCATATTGCTAGCCCAGACACTGGCTGTATAGGAGTGTCTGGTAAATGGCGGTTGTACCAGTTCTCAAAGATAATCGTGACTTGTGAGCCACTATCAAGAAGAGCGTCACACTGTTGGCCATTTATCATTACAGGGACAACTGAAGATGGACCAATGAGTCCTTTCGGAATGTCTCGCCTCACTGTGACTACTTCACTTTTGTTCGATTGGCATACAGTGTGACCACTATCAGTCACTTGGGCAGATGGCTCACTTTGTTTAGCTTTTCGCAGAGAACGTATCAGCTTCTGAATAACTTTGGCCTGGTTTTCTGTACTTCTACACTTAGCAGAAAAGTGCCCATTCTCACCGCAGCGGTAACAAAAATTCCCATCTGTATCACTAGATGGTGGTTGCCGCTTTTCACCATGAAATGATTTGCTTGATTCTACTCTCAATGCCGCAACAGGGGAATCTGCCATCTTAGAGTTTTGGGCTGCCACCTGACTTTGCAACTTTTGTACTTGTTTTCTTAATGCAGCTACCTCCGCATCAGCACCAGTCTCGGGGGTGGGCGCCCTTGTGGCCGACTCAGGCTCTTTGCCGTTTGCTACAGCTGTGTCACGTGAGGTTGTCATAGACGCAAACATGGACTTCAGTTCTTTGATTTCAGATCTCAGACTCTGAATCTCCATCTGACCACAATCCACTTCAGAGTCTGCCTTAACGCGCTGTACAGATGTATTCAGTTTTAGTCTTGAAGATTCATATTCTTCTTCACCGCGAATCTCGCTTAACAGTTCCAAGAAAGATGGAGGGCTTTCCTTCCTTTCTCTGAGCTTAAGCTGAACCATCATCATATCAGAGTGAACTGCACCTCTAAGAAGCTGCTCAACACGAGCACGATTCACCCGGCTAGGTGGCAGACCTCCGCGATGCACTACTTTGGTCAACGACAACTCCAAACGTCTAAGAAAGTCAGACAGTTTTTCCTTTGGCTGCTGCTGTAGCAACCGAAAAGCGAAATATAGGTCTTCGCCGGTCTCAGCGGACCCAAAAGCACTCTCAATGGCTTCTAGACACTCAGCCGGACTAACCTCTGGATCAGCGGCCCGAACAGCCTTCACCACAGCTAAGGCAGGACCCTTAAGACTTTCCATTATACGCCGTCGTTTCTCCTTAGCAGAACAATCGCTCTCTTCCACCATCAGCCGCGCGTGCTCTAACCAATGCTCGAACACTTCTTCCCCAACAGGGGTCGGCAAAGTTCCAGAAAACAAGCGAAGACGTCGGTAACTGCTATTGTCTCCAGATGGTCTCTCCATCTTGGCTAACAGATCACCAACCACGCGGATCACAGACTCAGCAGAACTACCAGAAAGTGGGCTCTCAGGCGGACTTGGAACACCAGATCCTAGCGCAGTGCTTGCAGATGCCGTAACAATCTTCCACCCCTCGGTTCCATCAGCAGAAAGGACTTCAGCTGGAATTTGACTAGTCTCTACCTTTTCTTTGTACTCGCAAAGAACTGTTAAACAGCCATGCTTTTCACTGTAGGTCCGGCCTCGTACACGAACTCGGCCTAAAGCTTTGATCGTCTCCATGGTTTCTTCAATCTGAGAAATCTCCATTCCTTCTGGAACCAGCACAATGAGGGACTGTGCTTCATCAAGCCCTTCTCCACGGCACCATTCTTTGAGCTCATTCACTAAGTCTGTGTGTCTACTTTTAGTCTCCATGTTAACTTTAACTTCAATATGTCACTAGTAAATGTTTTGCTAACTAAATATGCTAATATGACCTTAAAACAATCTGTTAACTTATTATTACTGTTTAATCACCTAATTGCATCAATTAACTACCATCCCGGACGAGCCCCCATTTTATGTAGCGCCCCCTAGCTGTCAGGCTATTTATTGGAGTGCGCTCCCCGAATCCATTAGTCAGGAGATCTCTCTCCCTATAGTTAACTAATGCACTGGTTTGAATAAAGTATTTCTCAAAGTGTGACTTTTGTCTTATTCCATTATATTAAGTATACTAATAGACTATATTGCATTATCCACTAACATTATATCAAGCTGGTAAGTAAACAGTATAACCAAGTGTCTTTGTTAATTGTATATCAATGTATTCTAAATGCTTTACATGAATTTCTACCTTCAATGAATTTTAAACGAACTAGTGTGTTTTATACAGTGTCATATGTTTTACCCTTGCTACTTTACATGAATTAGACGTCCTATATGAATTGTGACACTTTTACATTCATCACCAATTTCCCCTTTAAACTCAATATTCAATACCACCACTGTATTATCACACTTAAACATTCACATTGACACCAAACGTAAAGTTCAACTATTTACTTAAAGTATTTGTAAATATATACATATAACCACGTTAAACCAAATTTTGTTATCTTTTCGTTTCAGTTCAGTTATTTTCAACACAGTTCAGTTATCAATATAGTTCAATTCTTTTCAACACAGTTCAGTTATCAATACAGTTCAATTCTTTTCAACACAATTCACTCCCAACGATATAGCAACTCAGAAACTGCTCCTAAATACCTACTAATGCCGGCAGGCTATCTAACCTATATGAAAAATGAGCAGGTAATATCACACGCATAAAAGAAAAGGGTACCCAACCAAATTAGGTGTTAGTCTCAGAGCGATGCAGGCCCGTGGTGTAGCTTGAGAGCGTGGAGACCTTAAACAAAATGGCCACTTCGCGCCTTAGCGCAGAGAAAAAAAACTCACTGGCTGCTGGTGGTCGACGATGGCGAACTCTGTAGCCTCGCAGTGCTGGCGATGCTGTAGCAGTAGCCGTCGTCGTCACAGCTGACCAACTGTGCTGCCGAGCATTAAAGTCTGGTGGTGTGAGGGCTGCAGTGAAACCGGGCAGGTCACTCGCTTTCACAATCACTTGTAGACTTCGTTGAGCTACGTCGGTTTGACTAGCACGGTATACTCGAGGGAAACTTTTTACTAAAGTCCTCCACTAACACAGATAACACACAAATACTCGGGTAGACTGTTACTAAGAGACTCACTGTTCGTTTGTCACTCAAACATTAACTGTACATACATAAAAATTAGCGTTTTTGCCAACTTCAGGCACTCCTTTTTAACCTGCAACGTCTCCGTGTCGTTCTTTGTTCTTCTCTCCCGTGCTCTGCTTCCACCCACACACTTCCTGCCTCTTCCTGACCTCCAACCCCTTCTCTGATTGGCCCACGTAACAGGTAAGTGCTTTTTACATATAATTCTTTTTTCAATACACACATCGTTTACACATCATTTTCAACATAATGACATATACGTTTCAATAGAAATCAAACAAATTAAAAATACAACATATCAGTTGAAAAAAAACAATAACTCCAAAAACCCACAGGGCTACATGTGTGTGTGTGTGTGCATGTGTATGCATGTGTGTACGCATATGTGTGTGCATGTGTGTACGCATATGTGTGTGTGTGTGTGTGTGTGTGAGTGTATTAATGGTGGGTGTGCAGTGTGTATGTAGTGAGTATGGGAAGTGTGCTTAGTGCATATCAGACACAGAGAGAGGGATAGAAGAGGGAAAGAAAAAAATAGAATAAAAAGGGAAAGAAAAAGAGAAGTTTGAAGGACCTATTAAGAACATAAATACAGTTATTTCCCCCACCACTGGACTGGACCCTATAATCAAAGCAAGCCATTGACAGTGCAGAGAGCTTGAGTGGTTTTTCCTCCGTCCGGTGTTGAGGAGGGTCATTCACTGTTGCTCTGATGAATCACCATCATTTTCCATTCCATAGCAGCCCTTAGGGGACCATGACATCATCCCTCCCCACACACAGTGCAGATGAGGGGGGACGAGTTTCTCCATCTTTACCCCTGTGTGGCACGGTGAGGGTGGATGTGGGAGGTGAGGTGAGGAGGACTGGGGGGCAGAGTGAGTTGTGGTTTGAGGGTTGAGGAGAAGAGCGGGGTAAGGTGGGGTGCGTTGTGTTGTGGAGGGGTGAGCGGGTGGGTTGGGGCAGAGTGGTTAGTGGTTTGGAGTGGAGGTGGGGAGTGGGGTGGTGGGTTGTTGGGTTGTGATTGAGAGGGGTAGGTGGGGTGGTGTGGGGTGGGGTGGGGTGGGTTGTGGCTGGGGGAATGGAGGGTGGAAGGTTTGGCAGTGGATTAATCGACTGTTCGGACAAGAGTGGCCATTGGGCAGAGGAAGACAGGGGAGTGTAACCCACATAAAAATCCCACCGCTAATCTGATCACTCCCCTCCGTCTCCCAAAGAGGCTTACTGGGTCACTGCTGTCCAACTCTCTCCCACCCCCCCGGCAGCAACCCCCCCCCCCCCCCCCCCCCCCCCCACCACCACCACCACCACCACCACAACAGCTCTGGCTGAGGCCTCATTGGAACGTACTGTATCACACGCATGACAACAGAGCTTTGGAATATATGGGGTGAGGGTTGGGGTGTGTAGGATTATGAATTCATGAAGTAAAATTAATGAAGTGTGTATTCAGAATGAATATGTAATAGGAATATATATAAATATATAATGAGTGTTAAAAAGCCAAAGTATAAGGAGCATAAATTCAGCGATTGATACCCCTGACAATTCAACACAACCTAGAGTTCTTCTGTGAAGCAGATGCTGTAGTCTGATACACTTACACTTACACAAAATATGGAACTTATTATTTTACTGTCCCTGTTTCATCATTTAGGTAAAGTGTAATACAGTGTGTAACCATATGTAACATTATGTACTTAATATTATAAATAAAATAAGGAACCATAAAGGGTTACCTCAGTATAATACGACTACTTTCATATAACTTAATAAACAATCAATCTTCCTAACCCCATCCCTGACAAACACCCACGCACACACACAAATATGTAATATATTATTAAAGTATTATTAGTTTAATAATAATAATATTAATACTAAAAGAAAGACTTTCAATACTACAAACCTAAATGGTGCCTGC
The DNA here is from genome assembly GCA_030347295.1 of Setipinna tenuifilis. Lineage (NCBI taxonomy): Eukaryota > Metazoa > Chordata > Actinopteri > Clupeiformes > Engraulidae > Setipinna > Setipinna tenuifilis. Next base: position 22,570,747 of record CM059282.1, read on the forward strand.
AATTGTTGGAGTGTAAGATGCCTATTTAATATATTTATTTCTTTTTTTACCATAGCATATTTTGATATCACACGCTTTTTCTCTGTCTTGTTAGATATACACACATAGTGCAGTGTAATCTTGTGAGTTATGGTTATATCATTGTTCATTTTTTTTTTGAGTTGATGTATTAGCTAAAATTGCTAATTGCTTAACATGTACTCTCTAAGCACTGACAGCTGAGCTAGTCAACCCAGATTAGCCCAACACTGTAACATAAGACACTGCACCATACGTGTGTAATGTATGCATTGCCAGTACAGATGTCTCTTATCTGATTAACTGTCTGTTATGCACTAAACTGCTAATTACATTTACATACTAAGATCTCTGAAAAGTTGTTTGGGATAGCTCTGAAACGCAATGCTAAAACTAAAACCTATCCTAACACCTATCCTCAAAATGGCGCTTTCTCTGCTGAAATGCCATAGTTTGTGTCTCTCTCCAAAACTGTATTGATATTCTCCTTTTTCACTTCCAGATGTTAAATTAAAGGCCTCGTTCAGTAATGACATGTCAATCAGAATATAACTGCCAGTGACGAATGAAATTTCCTAGTGGTGGCACCCTGGGTGGCCAGCCAATCAGATCACAGGGTTTGTCCTGTGCCACCGCCGATGCCCCTTCGGCTCTGAGCAGTGCCGGTGAGATGAGAGAGAGATTTTTACCTTTACGAGTAATCACCTCTCCAGCTCATGCATAAATCCATCAGGTATTTGACACCGCCATTATTCAACAATGTATAATCCTCATTTGCATAATAATTGTTTTTTTGTGCCACTGCTCTGACTGTGTACTACACTGATGTGATATCCCCCTGACTCCCCATGTAGAGTGGCATAGTGGAGTTATTATGGGGTAGCGTTGCTGAGAGAGAGACAAAGATAGAACTGGAGAGAGAGAGAGAGAGAGAGAGAGAGAAAGAGCAAGAGAGAATAGACCGGTAGAAGCATTTTTGATTTAGCTTTCTCGCCATCCAAGACTGGTTCCCTCACACTTAATCAGTGTTAGATTCCATCTGGGGAATACATGTTCTTGGTATTACTATCAAAGCATGCCTAGAAGAAAAAAAAATAACAAATATGAAACAATATCGCTGAAATGCCACAGGAATAATAATTGTGAGGAATCGTGATTCAATTCAATTGCAATCACTGGAAAATATGTTAGGTACAATATTAGCGAACAAAGAAACCAGTTGTTCATACAAATTTCATTGCAGAAGCTCTGTCCACAACCCCCCATATTTACACACTGGATGGCTTGCACAGGAGTGTAGTGCAGTCATCAGTATCCCACTGTATGGATTACACTGGACAGTGCTCGACAATCTGCACTTGTGCGGAGTGCATCATTTTAAACTGTTTATCGACACGCCCAAGCATAGCCTAGAGTTCTTCTGTGGAGCAGATAGTGTGGTCTGATACACTTACTTCACGGGGAATATTGAATTTATTATTTTACTGTCCCTGTTTTATCCTTCGGTAAAGTGTAATAAAGTGTGTAACAATATGTAACGTTATGTACTTAATATTACCTGTTACATGTAAATACACTAAAAAAGGAACCGTAAAGTGTTACCTCAAATATTTCATTGCAGAGTTTCTGGCCACAAACTCCCATTTACACAGTGGATGGTTTTCTAGAGAGCACATGAGTGCAGTCATCAGTATCGCACTGTATGGATTACACTGGACAGTGCTCGACAATCTGCACTTGTGCTGGAGTGCATCATTTTAAACTGTTTATCGACACGCCCAAGCGAGCCCTCTCCTTCATCCTGTAGGAAACGGTGGTGGTGGCGGTGGTGGTCTCTCTCGAAGTGCTTGCGTTACACATGTGATCTGCAGTGTGCTTACATTACACCACACTGGCCTGTCCAATATCCGCTCGCCCTGCACTGCACTGCACGCCATCACACCACACCACACCGTCAACGCATCAGTGTGCTGCCGGCTTCCTGTTTCTGCCCCCTGAGGTGGGACAGCAATTGATTGCTACCGCTATCACCTTGCAGCTGATTCACTTTTCTCTCTCCCCCCGCCCCCTCCCGCCTGCCTGACGTGTCTCACCCCTGGCTGTCAGAGAGGTGGCCAGCACAGGGCCCTGACTTTTGAATGAATCCCTTTTTACATCCCTGAATGAATGCCTGGATCCCAAATTACTGAGAGCCTCAATAAGAGGTGCAGACGTTGGGAGGCTGGGGTGGGTTTTTTTGGTGGGTGGATTTTCAAGGCACATTAGACCTTTCCTTTGTCACAGCTACAAATCCATTACTGGCACTGTAGTTGTCGGGTCACTGCAGTGACTGTGGGGCCGGCTCTTACCACTGTGAGCCACTGTGCCTCCCCCCAACACACACACACACACACACATACGCACACACACACACAGACACATACGCACACACAGACACATACGCACACACACACACACACGCACACACACACACACACACACACACACACCTTCATTTGTCCCCTCATGTATTAAAATTGTATGGGAAGGGAGGCCGCCTGCATTTTATTGATGCCCTGGGCCTGTGTTACCTGCAGTCAAGAGCAGGCGCTGACAGTTGGTCAAAATGCTACTTTATCACCAACCTATTGCTGGATCACTGCTTCTCTTTTATTACGAGCAGTTTCATATGCTGCATAATAGAAGGGCATCAGTTGTACAGCATTTTCATGCATTCTTTATGCATCTGTCAGGGCGTCCGGTCTGTTTTCCAAGAGGAGGTCTTATGGGGGGGGCTGGGGGGTCGGGCATGCGGGGGGGGCAAGTCCCAGCCGGCAGGCGGGTGTACCGTACAGTACATGAGGCTACTGAAACATCAAAACGAAATGTTATATGAAGTGTTTTACCAGCCCTATCTGCCTATAAACGACCCACCCTCCAGCATGGTCAGGGTACAAAAGATGAATGACTTTCCCTGTACACCACAAGAGGTAGGGATAAAACTTTACTTTACAGTTCCTTTTTTAGAGTGTCTACAGTAACAACATGTGCTATTGTAGGCCTACTTACAGTGTACATACGTAACCCTAACCCTATGGTACAGTGTAAGTACATAATGTTATATATTGTTACACACTTTGTTACACTGTACCTAGTTGATGTAACAGGGACAGTAAAATGAAGTGTGACCAAAGTAGGCTACTATATAAGACTGAAGTATTTATTTGTTTGTTGATGTTGTGGGTGGGTGCTGTTGTAGGAAGGAGGTTTTGTTGGACTACCCTTAATAGTATGTATCTGAGGTAGAGCTGTTGTCATTTACCTCAGAAAAAAAAGACTGACCAGCTTTGAGTTTTTTTTAACAACCCCATGGCACCTAATTGGAAATTTTGCTTCCCATTAGCAATATATGAATGGTCTCTGAACTGCCCTTTTAAAAGCACAAGATCTCCTGAAAAATTAAATTTGAGAAGGAGCGATTATGGAATTAAATGTCTTAAATGGGAAGGGTGGGTCAGCGGGCACTCTGCATTTCAAGTTTAATAGCCACTGCTCCTCTCCTCTCTGGAGTTCGAAGACGCCTCTCCGTCAATTAATTCCAAATTCCATCAAAGGCCAAACGATGTAAGAAAAAGAAAAAAAAAACACTGTTTTCTTCTCTCGCCGGCAATGAAGGTGACCAGCGTTTGGGGTGTAATT
>CM059282.1:22579442-22584442 GCA_030347295.1 Setipinna tenuifilis
AGCTGTCAAACACTCTGAGTGGCCTTTCGAGTGGTGGAGGGGGTGGTGGGTGGGTGTGAGGGTAGGGGGTGGTGGTTGGGGCAGGTGGGACCAATCCCCAGGGTCAACAGTGGCCAAACTGATCCAGCTCTGCTTTTTTAAACCACCCCTCTCCTGCCTCTGTTTTTCTCTCGCTCTACTACTCCCTCTCTCCCTCTCCCTCTCTCTTCCTCCCCTCCCTCTCTCCATCTCTCTCTCTCACTGCCTGTCTCGCACCAGAATGCTTCAGTCACCACACTCTTCCCACACTCAATCCAATGGGGATTAAGCCGCCAAATCAATTAGGAAAAGAGTTGGGAGGATCTCAGTGTCCCTATGAGCGTGTGAATGTGTGAGTGAGAGAGAGAGAGGTGGAGAGAGAGCGAGAGCGAGAGAGAGGTGGAGAGAGAGGGTACCAGGAAGAAAATGGGAGAATGATAGAGTGTAATATAGGGAGAGAAGGGAGGAGAGTGTAGTGTAGAGATGAACAGGGAGGCAGAGTGTATATGACAGATAGAGAGCGAGAGAGAGAAAGAAAGAAAGATGGAGAGAGAGAGACAGGAAGAACGAGAGTGTGTGTGTAAGAGAGAGAGAATAAATACTTGGACTGTGTGTGTGTGTGTGTGTGTGTGTGTGAGTAAGAAGAAGTGAAGGGGGGGAGGGGGGACTAGTGGGATATGAAGAACCCTAACTGCAGTGGCTGGTGAAGAGGATGCTTGCTGGCGAAGAATACAGCTGCAGAAGATTCTCTTTCTCTGTCTCTGTCTGTCTTTCTGTCTCTCTCTCTCTCTCCCTCTCTCTCTCCTTGTCTCTCCTAGTCTACTCCCTGCCTTAAGTTAAGTTCTGCAGCATTACCAGAGTCCAAATGAAGCAGTTCTGCCCACACTGAGAGATGTGATGATGTGATGGATTGTGTAAGTCGTCATACCGTCGAAGCCTCGTCCACACTAGTTCGTTTCTATTTTTTTCTAACCAAAAACGAATCAGGAAGCCAAACATCACATTGAGAAGGCAGAGTCAGGATTGGTATATGTATTTCTACTCTATGTCAGTGTTTTCATTTCCACCATGTCCACACTACAGTGTAAAGCCGCCATTTTAAATGGCTCTGTCACTGGTTATGGTTCTGATTCATCACCAGTAGCACAGCTTGAAAGTGACAACGGGAGGAAACATGACGACTTTGTTGCATTTTTCATTTAGAGAAGAAACAGTGCATAGTCAGTAAAATATACAATAACATATACATCATAAACATAGCATATACACCCACCTCCCAACACACACACGCACACACACACACACACACACACAGTTTAGAATATGTAATGTGTGAAATGTGTTGGATCAGGAGTGCAATCTATATAAACCTCTTTAGGAAAGATACAAAGGAAGATTGATGATTGTGAGAAAATGAGTATTAGGTTTTCATCAGGGGTGTGTGTGTGTGTCTGTCTGTGTGTGTGTGTGTGTGTGTGTGTGTGGGTGTGTGTGTGGGTGTGTGTGTGTATGTGTGCATGTGTATGGGTGTGTGCGTGGATGTGCCTGTGGGTGTGTTTGTGTGTGAATGTGTTTGTGTATGGGTGTGTAAGTTCACATTTGTGAGTGTGCTTGCGAGTCACAGAAGAATAGTGCCTACAGTCTCAATTAAACAAATGGCTGATAAAAGGAAGAATTCGCTTCACAGGGCCAATCAGATAAGTACACACACACACACAAACACACAGAGAAACAGAGAGAGAGAGTGAAATAAGAGAGATAGATAAAGAGAGAGAGGGGGGGGGGGTGTGCTCCATCCCTATCAGCTGAGAGCAGTGGTAGCTGGTAACGCACACACACTCTCACACACTCTCGCAGGATCTCAGAGGTGATTTAGCTGTGTTACGAACTGTCTGAATGGATCCTCAGCAGGGCTGAGGCTAAATTAAGCCACACTCCCACATTTCAATCACCAGAAACCACTCCGACTTTTACAGCAGACCTGACCTGATAGACTTGCTTTTAAGTCTTACGACCCAACAAGGAAAGACTGACCTCACCACCACCACCACCACCACCACTGCTTTACCACTTCACCCCAAAGTGATCTTAAAAACAGGGAAGAATGCATTAAGTTGATTACACTGTATAGATTACAAGTCGGATGTTATGATAATATCGACTTTCCCTGACCTTACTCAATGGCAGTCCACAAAGCGTGTTATACTGTATATGTCGGAGGATTAGGATGATTGTATCGCCACCATGTCACATCAGATGTTTTATGTGTCATTATTTGCTGGGTTTTCAGTGAGGGGGCAGTATCTTTTATTAGCATACTTTAACACTAAATTTAGAGAAGCCTACCAAACAAACATGCCACACGGGAATATCTGCTTGTAGCATAAGCACAACGACGAGAGAAGTGTTTTCACAATCAGAGTCGCTTCTCTGTCTCTTGGGATGTGGCAGTTTAAGCAGCTACCCCATAGGCCACTATCAATGATGCATTGGATTTTTATTAGCTACTTCACAAGCTATTTTCAATGACATATTGGGTTTTTATTAGCCACCTCATAGGTTACTCTGACTAATGTACAGTAGGCTATTGGATTTTTATTCCTTACACAGTCTGGCCTATTTGCAGAGTGAAAATGCTGTTTTTTTTTTTTTTAGAAGTGTGTTACTTTAAGATTGTACTTACTGTACCTATGCTTTCACTTAGCCTATTAGCTAATGCTAATTAGCCTGCTGTAAATGCTAACAGCTGATAAATTGCATTCAGCTAATGACTGTATTTCATATTATCAGTTAATTACCCAGTCTACTTAGTATAAATCTTATTTATCTAGATCTGTACAGTCTCTCCAAAGCTGGAAAACAGAAGGAGAACACACAGTTATCACTTTAGCACTCTGTCAGGAATACATAATGTGCTGTGCCTTTTTAAAATCACTGACAGCTGTCAATGTGAGACTGGCACATGATTAACAGATTCAGTGAGAAATTACGAACCTAAGGCTTTGCAGTGGCTAAAATAGGAGACAAGTTGTAAGACTACATGGACTCATCAGGTGCTACATTCCATCAAAAATCTTTTCTAACGGTTATGTATGTTTAACTTTTTGTTTTTTAGTTAGTCATTGGTCATGTTGTGTGTGGGGGAACATGTCCAACTGTAAGTCAGTGGGTGCGATGTCACTTCTGACATTAGTGATGACATGTATCAGGAGTCACTAAATATAATACGAAAATTTACAGCCGAACATTTTGTGATTAGATTTGCATAATAGTAGAGGGTTCATGCGGAAAGTGTTACCATGTCTTTTTTACTGTAAATGGCAATGGATTAAATTACATAAAATATATAGCATCAAAATTTAATGTCTTTAATTAAAGTCATAGGTTGTACTGTCGAGGGACCTTTAGAAACCTTATTTAGTGCCTTTCTAGGAAGAGAATATTCATAGCAGCTTATTCATATTTGGCAGGTCTCTTACTGACTAAGAGGACCTGTAAAGTTCAAAGACCTATTTTTTTTTCAGGTCTCCTTGCAAAGTTATTGGCTTGTAAAAAATCCTACACTGATACTCCAGCCCATTTAAAGCAGCCATCTTTTCAAAGGTGACGAGTTCTCGGGGAAGTGTATGTGATGGTGGAGGAGGCAGCCAGCTCCTGCTCCTGCTCCCTCTCTCTGCTCCCACTCACTATGGATAAATGCCTCAACAGGGACTCCAAAGCAGAGCCAATGTATATGTATGAAGCACCTGTCCCTCCTGCTGGTGGTGGGATGCGTGGGACCAGTGGTTAAAGTGGCTTTTGTAAGAAGAGGGAGCCCTTTACACTCCCAGTGGTCAATATGCCACTCTACTGTATGACTATAAATACTATGGAAGAGGAAGCTCAGCTCTGGCTGGATGTATTGCCGAGGTGAGGAGGGAGAGCTGAGCTCCGGAGGGCTCCGGCCCAATTTAAACTCTACGTAGGACTCCATAGGGAAGGGGGTCTGTGGGGTTGGGTTGGATGAGGGCGTGGGGGGTGGTGGTGCTGGGGGCGGAGGGGGTAGTCTGGAGGCGGACTCTCTGGAGAGCAGCCAGTGCTCTGGAGGTGTTGATTGAACCGTCCTCCAGCACCACGATGTTCATTTGGGTCTCTCAACCTGAAAGTAAGCAAAACAAAAAGCTGTCCACTGCACAATGGCTCCCCCCGCCCCCCACCCCACCCCACCTCCACGCGCACACTCTCTCACACACACACACACACACACACACACGCACACACACACACACACAGTATCTCTCCCTCTTTCTCTTCCTTTTATCTCCCTTTCTCTTTCTCTCTCTTCCTCTTTCTTCCTCTCTCTCTGTCTTTCTCTCTTTCTCTCTCACACACGTCGTTATATTGAAAAATCATCTGTCACCCCAGTGTGGTGATAATGGGAGTGCCTGAGCAGGTCTGAAGTGACAGCTGCGTACAGCATTACATCAGCAATGTGAGAGATGGCCCAGAGTTGTGTAAGGCGAGACACACTAAATATGAATGACAATATGTGTGTGTGTGTGTGTGTGTGTGTGTGTGTGTGTGTGTGTGTGTGTGTGTGTGTGTGTGTGGGTGTGTGTGTCTACTGTATGTGTTTGTGTGTGTGTGTGTGTGTGTGTGTGTGTGTGTGTCTACTGTATGTGTTTGTGTGTGTGTGTGTGTGTGTGCCTGCGTGCGTGTGCGTGTGTGTGTGTGTATGTGTGTGTGTGTATATGACTGTGTCTGTGTGTGTATGTGTGTGTGTGTGTGTGTGTGTCTCTGTGTATGTGTGTGGTGCTCTGATCAAATGCCTTTACATACCTACAGACCAAACCCGGCAAAAAGAGCATGCTGAGAGTGTGATTGTTTGCTTGTGTGTGTGTGTGTGTGTGTGTGTGTGTGTGTGTGTGTGTGTGTGTGTGTGTGTGTGTGTGTGGATGTGTGTGCCAGTGTGTGTGCATCATTGGTCAGTTAAAATTAATGCT
>CM059282.1:22594442-22611942 GCA_030347295.1 Setipinna tenuifilis
TATATGTGCACACACACACACACACACATGCAAGCACACAGACACACCCGCTTACACACACACACACACACGTACACACACACCTGAACACACCCATACACACACAATGATGGCAAAGAGACAACAGTACGTTGTGCACATGTTGTACACAGGCACACACACACACACACAAACACACTAACACACATCCTACAGCGTGTAATTGATACCTCACCTCCGGTATCATATTCATATCCATCACTGGTTCGCCCGGCCCGGCGCACCTGGCTCCTGCAGCTGTGGGGATAATGTATGTGCCCTACGAGTGGATGAGGCAGACAACAGCTCCCGAGTCCCTTCTCTCTCAGTGCAAGCTGACACAGCGCTTAGGTGAGGATGGGGGGAAAGAAACAGAGAGAGAGAGAGACACAGAGAGAGAGAGAGAGAGAGAGAGAGAGAGAGAGAGAGAGAGAGAGAGAGAGAGAGAGAGTGGGCCATAGAGGAAGAGAGAGGAAGGGGCGCAGTACAGAAATGGTTTACTAGTTGCATTCCTTTTATTTTGTAGTGGCTGGTGTTTTATTTAAGGAGAGATTTTTTTAAAAGGCATGTTTCCAGTGTTACATTATAGTGCTATGTTTCAGTTTTTGTCTGTATGCGTGTGTTTATCTCTCTCTCTCTCTCTCTCTCTCTCTCTCTCTCTCTGTCTTTCTTGCTCTCTCTCTCTCTCTCTATCTATCTCTCGCTCTCGTTCGCTCTGTTTTGCTCTTTTTGTTATGCATTAAAGCTGATAATAAGCTCATATCTCTGTGCATTAAAGTTATTGTTGACTTTTTTAATTTATATATAATATATATTGTATTATATATATATAGAGCTATGTGCATCTTCTGTATATGGTTGTGTAATGTTTGTGTGTGTGCATGTGTTTGCATGCTCCTTCCTTATTACTTTATTTCTCGGCGTCTCCGAGGACCTGTGTGTTCTCTCATTAAGCAGCTGCATCGGTCTTTTCATTATCTTTTCCTGTTTAATTAGCCTACGAGAGCTACCTCATAGGTCACTATGCAAGATTAGCTTTGATCAAGCCCATGACTGGCAGCATAGCCAATTTGGGCATGTAGGATCCATTTCTTTATTTAGTTAATTCCTTTATTAATGCCTGCTATGTTTCTGTGTTTGTGGGCATGTGCCCTCTACAGGTGAAAAGGCCAGTAAATAGGAAGGTGACCTGGAGGAGGTGTGGCTGACTGGAAGAACAGCTTTTTGACCTTTGCTTGGTGACTCACCTGCTTGCTTGCTGGCTGGCTTTGCTTTACAATTGTGCTCAATTTCATTACTTTATAGTCTGCCTTGGATTTCAGTTTGCAATAGCTACATGAGCTGTTTATAATGTACTATTTTAGGTAGGCTACTGTTATTTTTGGAAATTTCAACTTTGTTTCTTTCTTCGATTATAGTCAAAGATTTCCCAGTTAACGTCAACAGTGTCAAACAAAAGGATTAATACAAAGAATACATTTTCACTTCAGGGTATAAAAATGCAGTTTCGAAAGTGGTTACTGCCATGATGACGCAGAGCAGTTATAATTTTGAATGACCTTGGTCAAGCCATTTTTTAAAGAAATGTTAAGGGATTTCCACACTTATGGGAAAGCTGTCCCAATAACAAGGAACACAGTAAACTGTTAAAAACAAATTACTATAGTTATTTGTAAATGTTAACATCTGTGTCAGAACGATGCTCAGAGGACTGCTTTAAGTCTGCTTACTGCTTCAGTCACACATACAGCTTTCCTGGCTGACGCTGCTCTGAAGCTCGTCCAATGCTGTAAACGAGTCAGTACCACGGACAGCGAAACAACTTTGCAGCATCTTACACTTGAGCTGACCACGTGAATTTAAGAAGCAGTCTGCACCGCCACTGTTTGAGTTGTTTCAGCCAAGCGTCATACACGGACCTAATGGCTAGGAACACGATACTGTTTAGCGTACTGTGTAAGCTAGTCTGATGCCGTACAGTGCAGTGTAAGCCTAAATATACTACAGTCTTTGGTTGTTTTACTGTGATTACAAACAGTTTTTGTCAGAGTCAACAGTCATTGTTATCAAATGTCTTTTTTTAACGAAAACCACTAAAACGGATGAAAATCAAAAATATATGGAAATGTCTAATATTATTTATAGTCGAGGGTTGAACAGATTGGGGAAGGCTTATTTCGGTGATAAAGAATGATCTGAAGCAATGACATTAAGATGAAGTGTCCGTAGGAGTCCAATTTGTCCGCTCTCACTATGCCTTTAAATGGCGTGCTTGGGACTAAGTAGTGGGCGGAACGGCAGCGCTCGTGAGTGAAAATCTGGTGATAGGCCATCAGTCGCGCGGAGCGAAGTGCGCTTGGAGATGTTCGGGAACGCACGCAGGCTCACAGAAGCGCCGCTGAGCAGCCCGCCTCGCTGGCTCTAACCTTCGTATCACCCCAGCATCACTCGCCAACTTGCCTCTCGTGGATATACAAATACATCTTTCTTTTATTTCGCCCCGTGGGTTTTTACAGGCTGGATTAGCATGAATGTTTTCTCCACACCGTAGAATTGGTAGGCATTTTTTTCATTCATTGTGTTTTTAAAGGTAATTGCAATTATGTATCCGATGTCTCATGTGTTTTCGATGAATGTAGTTCAGTCAAGTGTGTCAAGACAGTCACGTTTTGCACCCTGCTTGTGTATCGTTAAAGAAAGATGATAAAAAAATATTGGCTTTGCGGGAAAGCTCGATTCAGTTCTTTTAATCATGAGAGGTTAAAGCAAGCTTTATGATACTCCGTCCATCTTGCAAACATGTCAAACCTTTTCGACGGTTCTAAATATTTAATGGTTATAGATATATATGATGAAGTTTCACTGTGCTCTTTTATAACGAAAACTGTACCAGTTCCACCAGGGGAAGTAAGAAACAATTCCAAAAAGAAGCACAAGGATAGGGGGACTTTCATTTCAGCATCCGAAATCTCCTCACAGTAGTACATCGTTGTAGAGGACAATCCGAGGAAGCGTACAGGACTCTAGTCAACCTACCACCATGCGTGCGAGGGGAGGTCTCGTTAAAAATTAATACAACGCAATGACCATTAACCTAGACATTTTGGGTGTTAACTCTTCTGACCGCTGAAATACTGGCGTCGAAGACGTAAATGTATGCATAGCCTGAGGAACTATGTCCGCAATATATGTATAATTCTTCTGGAGTGGAATTTGGAAAGAGGTAACTGTAGGCACAGGTCATTCTTATACTTTTAAAATGTGTATTTCTGTTTTTAGATATATTTTAGATATAACTATATTTAAGAAATGGTGCCACATTTTCACATAATGCAAATGCCCTGGCCCCATATTATTATCTGTGCTGTAGAAATTCTAGTCTCGGTTTTTTTTAATGCACTAGGCTGATGTGGCTTTAAACTTAACATTTAGACGTAAAAGACAGAGACTCATTGTTATTCTCTCATCAAATGCATGTCAAGGAATTCGTCGCGTGATTTGATGTGAAATTAAACTGTCGAACTCGATGGAGGAAAATGCGCTCCCGGTGGAATTTGTCAGTGCCCGAGCCTTGCTGCTGGAGGAAGAAGCCAGGGTTCAGGATGTGCTGTGGAGAGGCTGATATCTGCACAGGATAAAAGCCGCTTTCAAATAATCAACCTTCATAATGCCAGTGGAATAAATTCCATTCAAATTATTCAAATTTCCTTATGGTTGAATTACAGATGGCCTACATTTGGTAGAGAAGCACCTCCTTTCAGATATTCTATATCCTATATAAAAAAAACCCTACAACTACCATCACCATAGTAAGCACAGCTAACAAATTAAAATAATGTGTTTTTTTCTACATCAATCTGGCTACAGCTGACCCATTTTAATTCTCCCAATTCCCTTCTTCTTGTGCCATTGGATAATGACCAGTTGTGTTAGCTCAGTGTACTGTGCTGTGCTGTGCTGAGTCCATCAGGCTTAGGGCAGGAGGGTTCTGCAAACAGGGCCAGGCCCACTGCTGGTGTGACAGCCTTGATGTAGAGGCTCCAGTATCCACATCCAGCTGCTGCTTCGGCTGCTACCACTCGCTCTCGATGGGCCCCTCTGTCATCATTCTCCGGGCCAGGGGGCACATCTTGGTGTGAATAATGGCTTGTCTGTTTCCATTTTCATCTGAGATCCCGCTGCGCTGCATTTACACACAGTGTGCATTCCTGTCTGTTGGTAAACTAGGTTTTTCAGGTGTTGTTTTTTGAGACCCCCCCCCCACACACACACACACGCACACACATACACACACAGAGAAAAAACAACTGTGGAATTTCTGCACAGGTGTTGAGGTTGAGGAGATCAGAGTTAAATCAACAGAAATCAAAGAAGATGTGCGCATGCTCATGTTAGAACTGGGTAGTATCCCAGAGCTTTGGATCCTCAATGCTTCATGAGTAGACCTGATCAAAAGCTTCACTAAGCAAAGCTTCCTTAAAAGAAAAAGGTCTCAGGCCCTACAAATCAGCTAAAATAAATGATTGGGTTTGGGTCCTGGTGACTTGAATAGCCTTATGACATCTGTAATCTTTTAGTTTCAGAATATGAATATCTAATTAGAAAAAAAAAACCCTGCAGATTTCATCAAGGAGATATTTGGTGAGTGGAAATTTTTATGGGTGCTGCACCCCAAGACCCCCCCCCCCCCCCCTCCCTTAGCTAGGGCTTGTCAGAAGGACCAGTGGCTCCGTGTCCGTTCCAGTTCATTTCATTTGCTCCTTATTATTTGTCACTCGATGCGGCAGTCTTGTGCATGTAATAAATCCTACCCCGTCCCACCCCCCTTCCCACCCGCCCCCACCCCCCCTCCCACCCCCCCCTTCCACCACTCCACTCCTCCCCATCCCTCTGTTGATTGCCAGTGGACTGATGCTGGTTGTCATTTGGAGCTGGAGATGGTATCATGTTTCAGGGAGGGCTGGTTTTATTCGCAGTCAGGGTGGAGGCCCAGCTGGAGCTTGCACCAGGGGGGAGTGCGGTCTGCTAGGCACCCCAGCGAGCCACACACGCTCTCCAGCTGTGGCTGGTCCTACCACCATTTAGCTCCATTCACCTTCTGCAGGTTTTTGAAAAAAAAGACAGCAAAAGGAAATAGAGAGAGAGAGAGAGAGAGAGCGAGAGAGAGAGAGTAACCGAGAGAGAGTAACCGAGAGAGAGAGAGAGAGAGAGAGAGTAACCGAGAGAGAGAGGAAGGGAGAGAGAGAGAGAGAGAGTAACCGAGAGAGAGAGAGAGAGAGAGTAACCGAGAGAGAGAGAGAGAGAGAGAGAGAGAGGGAGGGAGAGAGAGAGAGAGAGAGAGGGAAATGGGCAGGCCTGGTGTCGTCAGAAATGCACTCGGTGCATTAGTGGTGGGGTATCGGTTACCTGAACCCAATACAAGAGCTCCCCTGGCTGGAGTTGTATTAAGTATTCAGGGCAGGTGGTTCAGGGGACTATTGTGTTCCACCGTGCTGGAACTGGTCCTATTGGTAGAGCCATTGTCTGGGAGAAGTCACTGGCAAACCCCAATGCATAGGCTGGCGTGTGGATGGAAGAGTATGCAAACACAGTATAAGGTTTCTGTGTGAATCATCAAGCAGCGGCGCAGCTAGGCAAACACTAAAGGAGACCACAAACACTAGCTAGATGAGAAGAAAAATGAGATTGAATGCTAAATGCTTTCCAAGCTCTTGATTTTATACAAGCTTAGCTCAACCTATCACAGGGGCATAGGTTTATCAGTTTACTCCATAATTTCATGCCTTATCTTCAAAGGCAGAGACAAAAGAGGAACGATCTAGAAACACGCCGCTGTTGAGAAAAGGATAAATGGAATGGTAGGATCATTATTCTTAAAAAATGTCCTAAGATATTATTTTCCTTGTGTATGTTAGACCACTGAGGGTAAAAAATGGTTTTGGATTTGCATTTATAAACAGTGGTGGTTTCAAGTAGTCCCTCGACAGCGGTTGTGCATATAATATAAATGTGTGTTTTTTTAACAGTGCTTACACATAATTCAGCAAATTTGAAAGTGTTTCTTCCTGAGGCTTAAAATCTTGTTGGTTCAGCGCTTCTTCTTTCCCCACTTATATTTACTCTGTGTCATACGTGCTTAATTTGGGGGCGAAAGCATTTCTGCATGCCTAATCAAATGTAACCCTTTCGTCCTTGGCAGTTGCGTCATTCGGGGACGGTGACACACGCAATGGGGCCACTCTTCAGATCCAAATCCAACATGGAGGTTACACGTTTCAACCCAGTCAGTCGCCTCAAAGGAATGTCATCTGACGAGCCACTCTAACGTCAAGCGAAACACCCCGAGACAAAGCCTCTGCTCCCTGTTCACCTCAGGGGGTGAACACAACTCAATCCCTGCTCTTAAGAGTCTGGATTTTATGGAGGAGATATCTAGCCATGTAAATGGTCTCAACGTCCTTAAAAGCTTTTGTTTTTTCTTCCTGCTGGAATTGATTTGAAGGATCCAGCTTCCAGTAGCCAGCCACAGATGAAGGGAATACACTGAATGCACTTTATCTCCCATTATACAACCCTCTATTGGAAGGAGTTCTCTCATTCTCAAGGTGTTTCACTTTTGTTGACATATTCTTCTGTTCAGTACAATGAATCTACTCCAGTATCCTCACTGCATGTGCCTGGTGCTCTGTGCTCTGGTCGTCCTGGCCTCTGGCCTGGAGTTCCCGGGGTCGGAGGGCCAGTGGGCACGCTACCTGCGCTGGGACGCGAGCACGCGCAGTGACCTGAGCTTCCAGTTTAAGACGCGGGCCTCCGAGGGCCTGATGCTCTACTTCGACGACGGCGGCTACTGCGACTTCCTGCTGGTCAGCGTGGCCGAGGGGCGTCTGCAGCTGCGCTTCAGCGTGGACTGCGCCGAGACCACCATCACGTCCGACAAGCTGGTCAACGACAGCCGCTGGCACTTCGCCAGGCTCAGCCGCCACAACCTGCGCACGCTGCTGGCGCTGGACGGCGAGAGAAAGGCCGACGAGGTGAGGCCCGAGAGGCAGTTCATGAAGATCGTCAGTGACCTGTACGTGGGCGGCGTGCCACAGGACATCCGGCCCGCCGCGCTCACCGTGCCCTCGGTCAAGGAGATGCCGCCGTTCAAGGGGATTATTGTGGACCTGAGCTACGGGAACCAGGTGCCCACCAGGCTGGGCAGCTCCAAGGTGCGGCTGGAGATGGAGGGCCTGTGTACGGAGAACCCGTGCGAGAATGGAGGCAGCTGCACCATGGCGGACGGAGAGCCCTACTGCGACTGTTCCAGAACCGGATATATGGGTCGATACTGCAACGAACGTAAGTCACCTCCATGTTTCTGTTTTGTTTTTCGCCATGTTTGACCTTGTATCATGTTGCAGTAATTATCATCATTTGGACTACATGGTAAATTTCCTTTATAATTCCATTACATTCCACGTTCTGTTCTATCATTTGTTAAACTAAACGTATAGCATAAGAATCATTTTTTGACATTTTTCACATTTCAATAACATCGAACTATTCAAAATGAAAATAAACCTGTATAGTACATGTACTGCTACCGTAGCACCCAACAAATGTTTTTGCTGTAATGTTTCTGATGCTAACCTCACATAAGCTTTTGTGTTGTCACTCTGTGGTCATGTGGATTTGAACAGGCAGTGCCTGTGACAGGCCCGTCTGTGTTGTTCTGTCTTGTGGGGACGCGTGCTGGTTACATGCCCAGTGTGTAACCTCACAGTGTCAGATCACAGTGGATGTCTGCTCTGATCCTCCTGCCAACCAAGGTGGCTGCCTTGGGACTCGGATGTGTCACTTTCTTGCACAAAAGTGCTAAAAGAAAAAAAAACACACATTCCTTCTATTCTCACAGTTACGTTTAATACCTAAAGGATTTGGTCTTGACATGTGGGGGTAGATAACTGCAAAGATGGTAAGCTACAAGTTGCTTTTGCTGTGATGTGTTAGTATTGTTAGTAACAGCTGTTATTAGTCATCTTATCTGTTTGTACCGTTGTGAAAAAAACGATCCTCTACACGTAATATTACAACTGTAAGTTCTGTTTTTCTCCACAAAATATTCAGCATCTGCACACTGTAAAGCATCCAGAAGGTACATGGTGCTTTAAGCAAAGGAACCTTTTACTCCTCTCCCTCTCTGCCAAGATGGCTTCTGCTAAGCATCTGATTAAAGCGTGGAGCTCACAATGAAAACACTGAGTGTCTCTCCTTCAGCTGGGTGGGGTGACGGTGTGTTGAGACCTACGTTAAAATTATTTTCTCTGCTGACTCACAGTGTATGTGTGGTTGTATGACTCAGTGATTAAAAGTCAAACTGCGCACTGAACACTCCCAAATTATATTCACAGGACTTTTTGAGGGCAACTACACTGGGTATTGTTCTTTTTTTTTTTTTGGAGTAAATCTGAAATGAAAGTACCAATTTCATCAAGTGCAGCTGGTTACACACGCAGCAAGTATGTTAGTAAACCTTTTCTTCCAGTACCTCAAGAGGATACACTATAGTGATTAAGCCTGCAGCAGGCTTTTAGCTTAAGGCCTCAGTATACTTTTGTGGAAAGAGGAGGGTCGCTGGATTGACATAAATTTTGTCATTTAAATTGGCCATGTGGATGTTTTTGCACTACGATAATATTGTGTGAAGGAAAAAAACCCCTATGGTTTTAAATTGACAGATCCCCCCCCCCTCCTGGCGTCTGGGCCCCGGAAAGCTTTCATGTCAGGGTAGTAAGTTCAGGCTCATCATGTGTTGTCACGCAACAGTATTGTTGAGTTTTGTGGAAAAGCCAAGAGTCTAATTTCTTTAAAAAGTGTCTCGTCCTCAGCTGTTCGCACTTGTCCCATGTCCTGTTGCTCTGTCATGTCTTTTCAGCTACTCTGACGAGGACATGTCGACAGGGAGCAGTGGCAAACATTTCCTCAGTGCAGCTATGTGCCCTACAACAACAGAGAAACTGTGTGACTCATGTCTACACTTAACCACTGGGACGTGGGTCATCTAAGTCAATAGGCTTGTTTGAAATCGACTGACTGAAAAGTGCCTGTCTTAAAGCAATGCATTCTGGACTTGAAATAGTGATGTTTTTGTACAATCTCGTCCGAACGTCACTTTACCACAGCATAGCAGAGACAGTAGATGAAAGTTAGCTGGCCTAATTATTGCATATTTGTGATCAGTTAGCTATATGGCTGCATCTCGGAATCCTAGTAAATTATGGCAAAACAGCTCACGTTGAAGGAAGTTTTCACATGGGCGTCCGACTTGCCTGCTGTGGTTTTAACTCCATCCAAGTCCATCACACTGCTGTCATGCCAGGGTAGCTTCTGTGCCATTGGGCTTGTTTGACATGGACTGGCTGTCTACCATCTGGCTAACATGAGGTATCACAAGATCGACACAACCAGCCAACGTATACCTGTGTAGGTATACGTTGGCTGGTTGTGTCGATCTTGTGATACCTCATGTTAGCCAGATGGTAGACCGCCAGTCGATGTCAAACAAGCCCAATGGCACAGAAGCTCCCCTAGCATGACAGCAGTATGTGCTTGTAGGCATGCTAGGGTCATGTCATGTGATGCCAATTAAAGAAAAAGCCCATGGTTCTATCCCAGCAGACCTGTACATTTTGTTGAATGACTCTCTGCTCAGTTACAAAAAAAAACTGCAGATGTGCATAGTCCTGCCACTGCAAATAGGCACCACAGTATGTATCTCAGGCACAGCCAATTACCATTCTGCTTAAACAGCATAATAGGGGTTTGATTGAATGTGCTTTATAAGCCTAAATATCAACGACGTCTTACCAAAACTGTAGTCTGCACCTTTAGGGTCTCTGTTGCATGCAATAAGTAAAATAAGCATTCTCACCCTCTCTTAAGTCATCTATAGATTTGGCTCGTGAGCGCTGGTGTGAGGCGAAATGAAGGAGTCATTTCAGTGGCTGAGTGAGGTCTGTGCCGCCCCAATAGATTAACTGAGGCAGCTGATTGTTCATTGGGGTTGCGGTGGCGAATGAGCATACTGTAATTAGTGGGGATAATGAGAAGAGAAATGGCCAATTTGCCCGTGAAACCGGGTGGACAAATAACAGCTCTAAATTCAGACTGACACCAATCGCTCGCCCAATACCCCCCCCCCCCCCCCCCCCAAGCCCCACAAACACACATCTCTACCCCACCACCACCTCTGCCCAACTCCCCCTTACTCCTGATGGGCATGTGTACGGTATGGGCAGTTGTAGTGGCAGACACAGCAACGTATGCTCATTGCCTCTTGCCGTATGTTGCTGTCACAATCCGGCATCAGTTTTTTGAAGCTATGCTTAATGGAGGAGAAAAAAAGGAAAACTACTAATTAAAAAACACAAACACATGCATATTAGTTCATTGGGGGTGTTGGTGAGTGATGAGAGCAGTCTGTCAGCCCTGTGAGGGCTTGACAGCCTGGTCGTGCAAAGCAACAGTCCTCAACAGGCCCTAGGAGCACACAGATGGTGCAGGCGCTCGTCTCTCTTCCCACAAGTCCATGGAATTAGCGTCAGTGTTAGCGTTTAGCGGTTAGCATTTAGCCTCTGTTGGCAGCCTTGATGGCAAGCCAATGATAAAAGTAGTCCAATCGTGATATGGCAACTACCACTACTGTGCGGTGGAGGGGGGGGTGCAGTCTGTTAACATACCAAGAACATGGTCCTGGCCACAAAGCTGCCTTTAAAGCCGTGCGGGTGAGCAGATTAAAAACAATGAGAGGTCGTTGGCGTAACACATGTTCAATCTGGCCTGCTGTGCGGAGATCAAAGAGCATGAGTGGGTGACAAGTGGAGCCAGGATGAAGGGCATCAGTCAGTCACCAATCACTGTCAGAGGCTGTCAGAGCCTGCCACTAAAGCATACATGCTGTTTGATCCACAGACTTACTAAATCATTAAAATTGATTTATAATGAACAGCATAGTTATTATTAACGATATAAAAAAGATATGAGGCACCCTTGAATGTATTTTTAGGCTGTTTCCATAATTGTCTGATGGCTTTGAAATGTTTGACAAGTACACTTCCACATTCAGGACGAGCAGGCTACCTGGAGGTGCTTCGGTATAATATGTCAAAACAGTTGACAATATTTCCGACCGTCCTATGAAAATGACCCGCTGTCTCCATAATTAGTGTGGTTTATTGATTTTAGACCCTGGCAGCGGCCTCCGAAGGCCTTTCCTGTGGAAAGTCCACAGTTCAATGCCCATTTTGAAAGAGCAGCCGGGTAATTATGGTCGAAAAAGCAGGTAATTAAAGGGTGGTGAGCGAGCTGTTAAACAAATGTCAAAAGGGACCCAGAAGCTGTGCTGAAGGGATTAATAAGTACACATTAAAAAAAAGGAAGTTACAATAATCGTACCATATAAATAGGTCACTGGTAAAAAAAAAATAGAAAAAGGGGGGAGAAAAAAAAATCTACTTGCCTGACACAAGTGTGTGTCTGGCCCAAGCTGAAAATGATGTTTGGAATTTGGTGTGATGCTGGAAAATAGAGCAGAGGATTAGGCCAGAACAACATGTCATGGGGGAGACAGAGCTGCTTCATCTGCTTGTCACGTGAAACAGAAGCTTTATCTGCGTGTGCAAGACGGAGAGAGGGAAAGAGAGAGAGAGGGGAAAAGAGAGAAACAGAGACAGAGAGAAAGAGGGTGAAAGAGAGAGAGAGAGAGAAGTGTATGAGAGATAAAGGAAGAGAAAGAGAGAGAAAGCACTGCGCTTTGCCATCCTGCTAAAGCAGACCTGCTGTTTGAATCCGGACAGGAGTAGGTTCATGGCAGAGCTGGTACAACAGCCATGTCGTGACATGTTGTCATGACCCTGCTCATCCGAACCAAAGCTCATGTCCACTCACAGAAAAATCACCATATTGTTTTAGCCGTTAGCCGCTGCGAGGCACAGATGTGTTAGGGTTTTGTTTTTTCTTGTATTTTCTTTTTTTTTTTGCAGCTTCAGTTGCACCTAGCCTAACCACATATGGGTTGCACGTCATCTGTATTTTCTCATGTATCAATGAGACAATATGACAATATTATCACTGAAAAAAATGAAAGACTGTAGTTAGCTGCGGCATGCCTGTCTTATTTCATAATCACTTGGCATCCAAACTAGCCCAGTTGCTGCTAAGGCAGTGATCAGTCCCTGGAAGCCAATTAATCTTCAAATTAATAATCTGATATCGCTCATTAGGAGGCACATTGCAACATCTTACGCGATCTGCCTTGATTATTAGATCTTTTTATTTTTTTATTCCCACGGCCACTTGTTGCTACACAGTGCTAATGAAGGAAGCAGTGGACTTCCAAGTTAGCACACCGGCAAAAGCAAAAACCTTTGTATATGAAGGCATTACGCCAAGCAGTATGCCAAGGCAATATGGTAACAATTTTTATTTTTTAGAAAATGTTGCTTTAGCTGCAATCTGAGTAGCAATTAAAATCACTTTAGCTGTTGCGCTTGTAAGCCCAGGCCCTGCTTAGCTGTTAGCTGCAATCCCACTCCAAGTACTTGAGGCCATAAAAGACTCTTGGTGGAATCTTCCTACTCTTGACATATGGTGACATGCTTTCCCTTGGGAGTCTTCAGTGTGCATTTATGAGTCAGTGGTTAACCAGCTGTGTTTTTTCCCACTCTATCAAATATGTGTGAGTGTCTGTGTGGGTGATGTGTGTGTGTCTATAAGATTGTGTGTGTGTGTGTGTGTGTGTGTGTCTGTCTGTCTGTCTGTAGGTTGGATCTTGTCTCCACACAAGTCTCTGAGTATTACTGCTCATGTACAGGCTGTATGTGAATGTATCTATGCACATACTGTGTATGTGCGTGAGTGAGCGTGGATACGTGTGTGTGTGTGTGTGTGTTAGGGAGCGTGGGTATGTGTGTGTGCGCGTTTATGCATATCTGTGGGTCAGC
The DNA here is from genome assembly GCA_030347295.1 of Setipinna tenuifilis. Classification (NCBI taxonomy): domain Eukaryota; kingdom Metazoa; phylum Chordata; class Actinopteri; order Clupeiformes; family Engraulidae; genus Setipinna; species Setipinna tenuifilis. The sequence continues at coordinate 22,607,444 of CM059282.1, forward strand.
AGTGAGAATAATTCCTGTAGGTTCTGGTAGGGTCTGGGGATCCACAAACCTCACAACCACATAAATCTGGCGCCTCCGTGGTGAGGAGCTGGCCTTGTGGCCTGCTGGGATTTATGTCCTTTCGTCCGGTATGTGGGGTGCACTGTGGCATACCTGGCACGGAATATTCCAGAATGCCTGTAGCAATATTCATAATTACTGGAGTTTGTTTGGTACAATGTTTGGTACTATCTGATTCCACGCAACAATGGGACAGATGTATGCTGATTTTTTCTCCTCTCTCCACAGGGTTTGTGTTTTTTCACTTCATTTGAATTTTGTTTTTTCCACATATTTATTTTCTTTTTTTTTTCAACGTGCATGCACAGGGGCAAGTCTTTTGTCCCTTGCATGACAAACCACTGATAGTGAGTTACTGTTTGCATGATGGCTCTCATGCAAACCAATGCAGAGTGTCTCTAATGCTGCAAATCTCTCCTCTCTTTTTTGTCCTTTTTGCTGTCTCCATAGCTGTGGCAAACAGAAGCCCAGGTGAGTTTTGGGTGTCAAATAGATCACTAAAGTGTAAGAAAACAGCACTAGTGACAAGTGCAGATAACTTCATATGTTTAATATAATATTGTATTAATAGCATAATTTAATATCGCATTGATGGCGTTTTTAACATCATCTTAAAAAATCTGTGACAATGCATTTATTATGTCCATGTTTGCCTGTGTATTAGTGCGATCAGAATAAGTAATATTACAGAGAGGTTATAGCGTATTGCTTATTGTTTATCGTAGAAGGACAGGGAATTCCTGTTTCAAATGCTGGATTTTCCTTTAGCTCAAAAGCTGTTCTGTGCATTTTGGAAAGCTTTGACCGCAGTGTGACTGCCATGTTCTTGCCTCAGGTGGCAAAACATGAGTGCGTGCAATACTACAGTTGTATTGGTGTTGGTGTTCTCTCTGCTGAATCCATCTGTGCATTTCCTCCCTTTTTTCTCTTCATCCGCCCTCCTTTCAAGGTATGGCACACATGGTGAAGACCCAGCCAGGTATGCTTTCTCCTCCAGTTTGTATCTGTAGCCTCTTGAGCTTGTCCATTGACCTAATGTGTTGGTTGTATGTTTCTTTCTTTGTCTGTGTGTGTGTGTGTGTGTACCTGCTGCATGTTTACTATTGATTGTTGCTGTCAAAAAAAGTTGCCAAGCTCAGCACAGCATGGTGTGTGCTCATGTGCCCGCCCCCCACGACATCATTTCCTGTTTACCAGTGTGGCTAAACCATTTCAGGGTGACCACGGAAAACCATAATTGAGATATTGTTTAGTTTTGCTTATATTTCGTTTTTCTTTTGTTTCTTTATTTTTTTCTTTTTTTTTAAAATCCCCCCCCCACATCATTCTCAAACGGAGGGCCATGTTGTTAGCACACTAGCAGTGCCCCTGAACCATTTCAGGGTGAACTCGACAAACCATAATGGAGATATTGTTTAGTTATGCTTGTATTTTTTTTTTGTTTGTTTCTTAATTTTTTTTCTTAATTTCTTTTCCTTATTTTTTCCCCCATCATTCTCAAACGGAGGGCCATGTTGTTAGCACACTAGCACACTGCCCCCGAACCATTTCAGGGTGACTCTGGCAAAGCATAGGCCTAATGGAGGTATTGTTTTTTTTGTTTCTTTTCCTTCGTTTTTTTTTTCTCATTTTTCCCCCTCTTCTTCCTCAAATGGAGGGCCATGTTGTTAGCGCGCTAGCAGTGCCCCCCTGTTCCATATCGCTTGGATCGCTTTCATGCTCGGGCTGCCTAAGCCTTGGCGTCTCATTAAATAATAAATCCCCGTGCTGTCGGACGTCCAGCGGTGTGGCGTGGAAAACTCCAGAGCATGACTCACGCCGCGACGGGTCACCCAAGTAATAGGAGCTCGTTAGCCACCCGCTGCGGACCATGGCGTGGATTGGCTTGGCTCAACTCGACTTGTCTTGTCTCTTGGTCCCTCCAGGGAAAAGGGATGGTTGTTCCCCTTCTCCCTCCCTCTGCCACACACATACACACACACACACACAGAGGTGTGAAGTGCCATGTCATTGCATGAACTTCACAGTGCATACAGTATGTGTATGTGTGTGTGTGTAAGTGTGTGTGTATTTAGTGTCTGTGTGTTATCGCCTTGTTATTTCGGTGTCTAACACTGTGGAATCATTAGTTGCCCTGTCTTTGTCCATCTGTGTCTCCTTCCTAGTGTCAGAGTCTATATCCGTGTGCCTGTCTAACCCCCAGTCTTTTGTCTCCTTCTTTCCTTCTCTCTCTCTTTCTCTAACCTCTTGTATGCACCAATCATGGATCTCTCTCTATCTCTCTTTTTATCTTCCTATCTTTCTCTCTCTCTCTCTCTCACTCTCTGTCTCACTCTCACTCTCTTTCTCTCTCTATCTCTATCTCTGTTTCACACACACTCTATCTCTCACTGTTTCTCTCTCTCGCTGTTTCTCTTTCAATCTGTTTCTCTCTCTTCCTCTCTCTCTCTCTTTCTCTCTTTTTCTTTCTCTCTGTCTGCCCTCTTTGTTTGTCAACTGTGGACCCCCTCCTCTCCCTCTCCGTAGGTAGAAACAGAGGTACAGCATGCTTTTCTTACTTACTATGTCTTCTGGGCTGGTTTTGTGGGAGGTTTGTGTTTGTGCTCATGGCTGAAGATTTTGTGAAGACTGGATTATCACATGTGTGAAATGGCACGGCAGTGAAACACACACACATACATAAACATACACTCACACACATACACTAACACGCACACAAAGATAAAAAGAATAATTTGTTATATGTAGTGTGTGTATGCAGGGTAAGTGTACTTGACCGCTGTGGGTTGTTTTTTTTTTAATTTTACGACCACTCTTGAACTGGGATTTATTTCTCAGTATTTTGCCTCTTCAGACCTTCAGATATTCTTTCGCATAAGTTTGAAAGTTGGATTTGGATGCTGCATTTTTTTATTTTGCTTTTGGTTGTGACCAATATGAGACTTGAGGTGACCACCCTCTCCGTCCTGAGCTGCTGTCTGTGAGCCCAAACGGTTTTGACCATGACTTTGTCCTTTGTGTAACGGCATGGATGGAAGAATAGCATGATAGTTCTCTCTCTCTGTCTCTCTCTCTCTTACTCTCTCTCTATTTCTCTGTCTCTTTTGCTTTCTTTCTCACTCTTTTCTGATTCTTTGTTTGTCACGTTTCTGAGAGAAAAGGCAAAAAAAGTCAGTTATGTTTGCAGGAGCGTTTAATTATTCAGACAGCTCTGGGGGAACTAGAGTGAGCTGGCCTTGAGAAAGAAGTGGAGCATGCTATTAAAACAACCCGTTCCTTCAGCCTCTGTTTCTGGTCTAGGCTTGTTCTTTTTTTACCGCTATACACACACACACACACACACACACACTCACACTCACACACACACACACAAATGGTACTGCTTCTGAAACTGACTCCATGGAACCCTGATGTGTGTATGTGTGTGTGTTTGTGTGTGTATGCAAGCATGTGTACACAAGTGTAAGTGTGTGATACTCTGTGTCTGTGTGTCTGTTTGTGTGTATATGAGAGAGACAGACAAATGGACAAAGAGAGAATCTACGTATGTGTATGTGTGTAAAGTGTGTAAAGTGTGTCTGTGTGCATTTGTGTAAATTATGTGTGTATGTGTGTATATATGTGTGTGTGTGTGTGTATGTGTGTATATATATGTGTGTGTGTGTGTGTGTGTGTGTGTGTGTGTGTGTGTGTGTGTGTGTGCTATATGCTTAGCTCAGTACTGTTACTGATGGAGGAAAAAAAAAGCTCTCCTTCTGCGTGTTTTCAGAGGTGGATGTGAGACGTCACACCACTGTGCTGCCAAGGCAGAAAAGAGGGAACAAAAAAAAGAGAAACGTCAGACATAGGAAATGCTGAAGGAAGTAAAGGGAGGCAGCTCAGGCAGCACAGCAGTTGAGTCCAGTTCAGACTCCGTCTTGAAGCAGAGAGGAAGAGGAGAGAGTGGAGGAGAGGAAAGGAGGGGACGGGAGGGGAGGGGAGGGGGGGTGGGGACGAGAGCGCTCCAGTGCTCCAGGGCTGCTTGGGTGTGCGTCAGCACTGCTGTGGAACAACTACACGTCTCTGATGGCCGCAACAAACACCTTGGCTCTGGTAGCCCACGTACTTGCTTAGCCTCACGCCACCCTGCCTGTCTGTCTGCCTGCCTGCCTTAGACACCCCCTTCCCCACCGGACCTAACTCCAGCACCCCCCACAACCCCCCCACCATCCCTCGACTAGGGAGTCTGGCAGGTCCTCTGGGTGTCTCCACAGTGAATTCAGGTCTCTTCCACACACACACACACTGTAATGTATAGGTACAGATAGACACACTCACAAATACACACATCAACGAAGTGGGACGTGCATATCGTGTGCATGCACACACACACACACATGCACACAGACATACATATGCACAAACACAGACAAACTCACACACACAAGCATATGCGCACA
>CM059282.1:22616942-22624442 GCA_030347295.1 Setipinna tenuifilis
ACACATTTTTGGCTTTTTATTCATTCTAATCCTTAGATTTCATGGATCTTTCCTAAATTTGCCAAAAAGTGGCCCAATTTACCTGATTTCACCCTGTAATTTGCCATTTTTAGCTCTTCAGTTGCTAAACTAGATGGCGATTCCTACAAATATTGATATAAATGAGTATCAGTGGGCTGCTTACTAGACAGTGAAAAAATCATAAAATAGTAAATATACAGCTATGCTTACATTGTGCAGAGAGGAAAACACAGTATCCTGAAGTAACTACCTCTATTTGTAGGCTTCTTCTTCCTTTTGTTATTGGTGATGCATTCACTGTGAGTGCTAACAGCTACAGTAGTACTGCACTGCTTAGCAGTAGCATTTGATTTGCGCACCATTGCAGTGTACTTGGGTAGCAGTCTGTTTGCGGCTAGCATGAGCTAGCACTGTGATGTGCTGCAGCATGGCAGTGTATTTGGGTAGCAGTGTGTTTGTGGCTAGCATGAGTTAGCACTGTGATGTGCTGCAGCATGGCACGGCTGTAATTAGTGAGACCCTTACGGAGGCTAGATGAACACTCTCTGAGCCCCAGCTGTCTGTTAGCCTCAACTTGCTCTGTGCGTGTGTGTCTGTCTGTGTGTGTGTCTGTGTGTGTGTCTGTGTGTGTGCGTCTGTGTGTGTGTGTGTGTGCGTCTGTGTGTCTGTGTGTGTGTGTGTGTGTGTGTTTGTTTCATGAAGTCTGCAAACAGGCGTGCGCCACTAAGGCCACACTGTGCTATGTAAACAAACATGAAAGGACAGGCACTCGTCTCTCCCTCTCTCCCTCTTCACCAACCCCCCTCCCTCCCTCCCTCTCTGCCTCTCTCTCTCTCTCTCTCTCTTGCTCTCTTTCTCTCTCTTTGTGTTTCTCATATTTTCCCTGGCACATCGTTGCTCGTCCCTAGGCTCTTGTACAGTGCAGGGATCATGCTGGGTATTGATTTTTTCTCGTCGCCTGCTCTTTTCCTCTCGCTGCACTCTGCCTCCTCTCCTCTCCTCTCCTCTCCTCTCCATGTCTCCCTCTTCCCCTTACCCTCTCCATTTCCCTCTCTTTTTTTCTGGCTGTGTCTTCCCTCTACTCTTCTCTCACTTGTTCTTGACTCTTTCTACCTCTGTCTCCTTTTTTCACCTCATATGTCCTTTTTGTTCTTTCTTTCTTGCCATCCTGTTCTCTTTCTCTTTCTCTCTCTCTCTTTCTCTCACTCTCTTTCTTTCTTTTTTTTCTCTCTCTCTCTTTCTCTCTCCCTTTCACTCTCTTTCTCTTTCCTTCTCTCTCTCTCTCTCTGTCTCTCTCTCTGCGTCTCTGTCTCTGTCTGTGTCTCTCTGTCTCTCTCTCTCTCTCTCTTTGTCTCTCTCTCTCTGTCTCTGTCTCTCTCTTTGTCTCTCTGTCTCTCTCTCTCTCTCTCTGTCTCCACGAGGTCCCATTGACTGGCTAAAGTGTCAGGCAGTCTCGCTGCTGGTGTGTCCCTGCCAGGTGCCCTCCTAACCCCATTACCTTCCCCTCGCCGCTCCTCTCTGTGGGGCTCTCACTGTCTGACACCACGCCACAGGGAAGGGGAAGAGCCACTGATCGCTGGAGTAGGGCGGGGTAGGGTGTGGTGGGGAAGGGGACCCTGGCTACCTTTACCTGCCATCCCCACCACAGACTCTCGTCCTCGGTCTCTCGGCCTCTGATCTCTCCACCCCTCTGGGTGATCTTCAGCTGAAGTTCAGTGTTACTCTCTGCCACTCGAGGATTCATTCAACCCTTTTTTTTCATTCTGAGGCAAAACATTGAGGGCAGTATAGCTAAGATACACAATAAGCATGACATAATAAATTAGGCCCAAATGGGTTACTATAACACCATCAACCAGTGAAAATAATAAACAAACTATGCAATAAATAAATAAATAAATGACAGTTGATATCCTGGATTGGTACAAATGGAGCATTACTTTCACATGTCCTAGTTAGATTTATTTCTTCCATTATTTTTACATGTTTATTAATTTATCTCTATATGATATAAAACCCCCTTGATTTTTATCTGGGAAACGTGGGTTATTTCAGAAGTGGTGGTCTGAAATATATAGTTTAATCCATTAAGACACAGTGCCCATTAGAAAAGCTTCTCACCTTGGCCTCCCATTGGACATTACAATCTTTGCTCTAATTTTCACCCACATTTATGTTTAATTTGAGAAAATGATGTGTAAAAAATAATAACATACACACCTCAGGCCTACAGTACATCTCAGTCTGCTTGTATAGATGCTGATGGATGTACATGAAGGATGCTAACAAGAGAGCTAATGGAGTCTTGGGACTCGTACACTGAGATTGCCGACACACTCAGCCGACACAGGCCCCAGTTCTGACCCCTACTCTGACCTGGCCCTTGCCTGAGCTTGATTCGCGGCCACTGGACTCCATAGTGTCCATCTGTGGGCACTGTACTAGTGCTTAGGCTGCGTAACAAAGGCCTGACCTACATAAACCAGACCGCATAGACAAACACAAAACACACCACAACCTGTCCTTGGAGCTCCCTGCCCGAGAATAGTCCTCTGTGGCTCTTTGCATTCCAGTTATGCCTTGGAGTGGGTTTTTATTTTAATAGATACTCTGTTGCACACTCTCTTCCCTATGCAGATGTAAACACACACACACACACACACACACACACACACACACACACACACACACATAAACGCACAAACACACACACACACACAGAAAAATGCACACTCTCCCCTATGCAGATGTAAACACACACACACACACACACACACACACACACACACACACACACAAACACACACTCACAAGCGCGCACATAAACACACACACACACACACAAATACACGCACACACACACTCATAGCCACAGACAAATACACATACCAGCTGGAGCCCAATATTACTTTATGGGCTCTAAAAAACGGTGTCCTATTGTGAGGGTAATATTTCTTATTACAGATGATAATGAGGTGACCTTTAGTGGTCAAATGGGAAAATACGTGGCGAGCTTTTTAAAGCAGTACCCTTTGATTGCCTGCACTCCCTGATTAGAGCGAGGGTGTGAGCAAGACCTTGCAAAACCACATGCACACACACACACACGCACACACACACACACACACACACACACACGCACACACCCGCACACACACACACACACACACACACGAGGGGGAGAGGCAGTGAGTGTCTCTGAGCTAAGATGATTAGCTAGTCTGCGGTACTCTCTCTGGCCCTGCTATCAGAGATCATTCTGCATTATGGATGCTTTCTGGCTCACCTGCTACCCGCCCAATCTTCTCTCTCTCTCTCTCTCTCTTGCTTTCTTTCTTTCTTTTCCTCTCCCCTTTTCTGTCCATCTTTCCCACTCTCTATCTCTATCTCTATCTCCCCTCACACTTTCTCTCTCCATCTTTTTAGTCTATCACCATTTCTCCATTTCATCCCATTTACACTTTCTCTCTCTCTCTCTCTCTCTCCACCTCTCTCCTCTTCCACTGTCTTTGCACGCACACACACACACACACACACACATACACACACTATCCCCTTCTGAGCCACTGCTGCAGCCTTCCCAGCCAGCCGTCCAGAGCACACACACACACACACACACACACACACACACACACACACACACACACACACACACAGCCAGCCGTGCAGAGTACACAAACACTCACACAATTATCTGCTCTTATCACTCCCCCGGTGGAAAAGAGCCTCTGCTCTCCCATTCTATTATCTCTCCCTTTTTCCCTCTCTCCCTCTCTCTCCCTCCATCTCTCTCTCTTTCTCTCTCTCTTTATCCCTATCTGTCCCCATCCTCTCACATTCCTCTTTCTCTCTTTCTCTCTATCCTATCACTTTCTTCTCTTTATCTACCTTTCTCTCTCTTTTTCTTATTTCCTCCCTCTCCCTATCCTCTCCTTCTCTCTCTTTCTCTATCTCTCTCTCTCTCTTTTTCTCGAAGACTCTCCTTGTCCTGCTCTCTCTCTCTCTCTATGCTTTCACACTCTTCCACTAAGCACTCTCCCTCCCCTCCCCTCCTCACCCACACTCACTCTCTCACTCTCTCACCCCCCCCCCCCCCCCCCCTAGTGACCCCCCCCCCCCCCCTCCTCCTCCTCCTGCTCTCGGTAGACTGTGTGTAGCTGTGTGGGTAATTGATTTCTGTCCGTGGGCCTCCACCTGGCGAGTGCAGTGCGGTGCCGCTACCCCAGGATGCTTAGCCTTCTGCCCCGCTGCTGCTGCTGCTGGGGGACTGGGGGACTGGGGGCCTGCATCGGCTGGCCCTGCATTAGATTAGCATGTTCTGTGGAGGTGCTAAGGCTAAGGCTAAAGCTAATGTTAGCACAGATGGCAACTGCACCAGATCTTACCTCTGGTCTTGTTTTTTGCCTCTCAAATTGGCACACACACACATACTGTACGTACACACACATGCGCACATACATACACACATACACACATACACACACACACACACATGCATGGACATGCATAAACATGCCTGTATACACACATACTGTATACATACAGGTACACACACACATACACATACTGTACATTTACTTGTCCATTGCTGTTCCACTGCACTATGCCAGTGTGGCTGGAGGCTGCAGGGATTGAGCCTTGTGATGGAAAGAGGGCATTTGATACTTGATAAACGAACAGAGGTCAGTATTTGATCATGTGTCTCCTATCTATAATATATGCCAACAATGTAAGTGTAGTACCCACTTTGGAAGGGAATACGTCTACTGACATGCACCTTTTGTTGTGAGCACAGTACTGCAGTGTGTGTGTGTGTGTGTGTGTATGTGTGTACATGTGTGTGTGTGTGTGTGTGTACATGTGTGAATGTGTGTATGTATGTGTGTGTGACTGGGTATCTGTGTGTGTGTGCGCAGGTGTGTGTGACTGTATGTGTGTGTGTGTATGTGTGTGTGTGTGTGAGACCAAGTGTCAGTGTAAAGGCTCACTCGTGCGAGTAATCAATATGACTGTCAAGCATGGCACTGCTGTCATGGTAACCCCTACAGTGTTGTCAAGAGAGGTGAAGTAGGGTGTGTGTGTGTGTGTGTGTGTGTGTGTGTGTGTGTGTGTGTGTGTGTGAAGTGGGCTATGCGAGATGACATTTCGTGAATGTGACTTAGGCTGCGTAAAACATAGTGGGCTCTCTGCGCTGACATTTGCTAAGGAACTGCTCCTCGGCTCTAATATACTTCTTCTGAACAGAGTATATATGTACAAGGAGCTAAGCCTGTGTTGGTGTATGCTAATTCTAAAAAGGTTGTGTGTGTGTGTGTGTGTGTGTGTGTGTGTGCGTGTGTGTGTGTGTGTGTGTGTGTCTGTGTCTGTTTGAGTGTGTGAAAAGGAGAGGAGGATGTGGCGAGACCCATTTAAATCAATGGGAGGGAGGCCAGGGTGTGTGTTTGTGTGTTACACGATATGTGTGTGTGCCCGTAAGTGTGTTGGTGTGTGTGTGTGTTTGTGTGTGTGTGTGTGTGTGTGTGTGCATGTGTGAGTGTGTTTGATTTCACAGATCAGTTGAGGGATGATGGCACAGTCAATGTCATAGCCTTCATGCATAATTGCTATACTTTATCACTGCCAGCCATAGAGTGCAGCAGACATCAGATTAAACTATTCCTCGACCCCCCCGCCACCCCCATTCCCCCCCCCTTGCCCATTCCCCATCCCCCCACTCCACTCCACCCCCCCCCTCACCAGGGTTACTGTGTTCATTAGCTAACTCACAGACAAATCGAATAGAATTGGGTTAATATAAAATGTACCTTTTGAATAATGCATCAGAACCTCTTCTTCCTCTATCCCTTCTCTCTCTCTCTCTGGATTTAACATCCAACTCTGTCTCTCTCTGTCAGTAGGAGTTCTCTGACAGGCAATAGCCTACTGGAGACTAAACTTGCAAAACCCAACACTGATGGTCTTAATTAATTATTGAATCATTGATTGTTGATGATGACTGTTGAAGTTTGGTTGAGTCCTGATTCAACTTTGATCATAACACATCACCCCCCCCCCACACACACACACACCCCACACCCCAAAAAAGGAAGGAAAAAAGCTGTCAAACACTTTGCCAACTGTGAAGAATACCCATAGGCTTGATCAGAGATTTGAGGTCAAGTTATTGGCAAAGATAACTGACAGGTAGTTTTTAGAGGGAACCATAAATGACAAGACAGTTTGACACCACAGTCGAAAGGTATTTTCCATACTGTAGTTTCTCCTTACAGTACTTGCCTTAACGCCTTTATAAAATTCAAGCACAGTTTTAATCCATAACTGCCTTGTCAATAAGCATAATTAACAAGTATTCCATTTATAACTGCAGTACTATACAGTAGCTTGTGAGCTATAACGAGTCCAATCTGGAGATACCAGTGCAATAAACAGACTGACGATACACATAAAGTCACAGTGGACATAAAGTGTAAATCGGGAAGCGCACTAATCAGATTTAGACTCATCGACAGTGTGGGTCAGCAGCAGTAACTGTTGCTAATGTTCCTAAGGTTTTTACGGCTACTTGTTATAGCACAATGCATGCAGTAGACTTTTTTTCAGTAATGGTGGAGCAGTGTTCAAATGTTTTAGCCTTAATATATTTCGTTTGTCAAAAAGAAAAAAAAACGCTTTTAGTAAGCCGCCAACGACATGCTCACCATTCTTCCTTTATGGTGATTTCAAAACATGTCTCTGTGAGCTGGCAGCCATGGGATGGCATGACTCCAGGCCTTACCTCCTCCCTCTTTCTCTCTCTCCCTCTTTCTCTTTCTCTCTTTCTTTTTTCTTCTCCCTCTCTCCCTCTCTCTCTGTTTTTCCTTCTCTCTCTCTGTCTCTTTCCCTCCCTCTCTATCTCTCTCTCTCTTTTCTTCTCTCTCTCTATGTCTCCCTCTCTCTCTTCTCTCTCTTCTCTCTCTCTCTCTTCTCTCTCTCTCTCTCTCTCTCTCTCATCATGCGTTGGTGGCAGTAGTGGGCTGGTGGGACGCGTGTTCTGTAAAAAAAGGCAGCCGTGATTGACTGTGTGCCTGTGACGCTGTGACACTGTGAGACATTAGCATGTGAATCCCTCCTCGGCTGAGGTGAGGTGTGAGGTGTGAGGTGTGAGGCGGTGGTATAGAGAGAGAGAGTGATTAGCACTATAAAGCAGCACTGCCTACAGTAAGCCCCCTGACTCACGCTCGACCTCCACTGGGTACCTCAGGTAGGGGAGGGGCAGGGGGGCTTTATCGCTGTCATCTTCATCCATCATCATTCATCAACTTTATCAGTTGTCATCATCATCGTCATCGTCATCACCATCACCATCACTCATGGTAATATCCAGCAGCAGCAGCTGCTGCAGCCCTACCGTCCCCTCAGGGCCAGAGGATGCTTTGGTGGAGAGGGTCTCCAGAAGGTCTCTGCACCATCTGTATGTATGATGCAGATTCTATCTATCTA